>CM032395.1:2385498-2985498 GCA_019049475.1 Eueides isabella
AACATATGGTATGTCACTTAAGAAACAATATATTAAGGAATACAATATTATATAAAGATATAATTTTTACGAACACAGCTCGCGATGAACATCTTGTATGCCACGCACAATCGAATTTATCTCAGCTATTACTTGGCTTTTAATTGATATGTTCTCTTGAAACTCCACGTAAGAACTAACCAAGGACATATATTATCAATATTTTATTTAATTTTCAATATCTACAAATAAAATTATCCATACCTTAGAAGCCCTATCAAAATTAGCACAGACTTTTCTAAATTTTCATATATAATTCGAATAATATTTGTTACTTCAATTAACTATATAAATGAATAAATACTAAATTATACATAAAAATCCTTCAAAGTATCATTAAAATCGTACCAGCCTTTAACTTTATACTTCACTGTGGATACCTACAGTAGGTAAGTAAGTCCCTGTTAATTGCTTCCCGTGTTTAAAGTTAAAACACAGACATGTCCACTTTTCTAATTATATTTTTCCTTTTACTTGAACAACTTAGTTAGAAATTTAAGTCTTTGAAGCAGTTATCTAATTTTGCTATGAGTGCTGTATTTAATAATGAAAGATTGCTTTTGTACCATCTGTCTGTCTGTAAGGGATTAAAGGTACCTTGCATCGAGTATAAATATATTTAAAAATATATATAGAATTTTGTTGTCCTAGTTTAAATCGCACGCAATGCTTCAAATTCGGTGGAAAGTGGGGAACGGAAGTGGAACGGATTGTCTTAACACTAGGTTCCCGGGTTCCCTCTGCCTACCCTGCCTCGTGGGGGATACAGCGTGATGCTAAAAAAAAAGTTTAGCTCAGATATTTTTTGGGTTCACGCTGTATCCTGGTCATGGCAAGGTAGACACAGGGGGTACTTGGGCACCTAGCGTTAATTCAGGCCGTTCTGTTCCCCTTTAAGGGAATTAAATTAAATATATAATTTCCTCGAGTGGAGATCGAACTCACAAGCTGTCGCCATAACTGACATGGCGCAGGTGTAACTACCAAATTGGGTTGGTTTATTTGCCTATAAAATATGCCGCATTCAACAAACTTTTTTTTTTAGCTTCACGCTGTATCCCGCACTAGGCAGGGTAGGCAGAGGGAACGGAAGTGAAACCTAGTGTTATGACACTCCGTTCCACTTCCGTTCCCCACTTTCCGCCGAATTTGAGGCATTGCGTGTTGAGTGGCGGTAGGTACTTAACTCAGCGTTTTGCCTTGTACCAGAGCGAAGAAATGAAAACATTAAATATTTAAATTGAAAATATCAAATATTTCACTTCAACTTGTGGGGATCGAACCCACAACCTGTCGGTCATAGTCACACGCTTGTGCCGCTGCGCCACGACAGGCCTCTCCTTTATTAAATTGCCCTACATTGTATTCGAATTCCATTCATTCATTTACGCTATCATTAAATGTTACTAGTCAACGCTTTATGAGTAAGAAACAAAGAAATGTGATTATTTAGAAAATGTATAAAAGTTTAAACCAAATTGAAGTAATCAGTCACTTCCTTGGAGAGATATTAAGAGTCAATCCTTTTACGTTTACCAAAACAAGTATTTTTCTTACCTAAGAGTAAATTAGCACTTCAAAGAAATATGATATAAACATTGTGGTATACACACTGTGGACTAACCTGCCGCAGTGTTTGCAGGTCGATAGACCTTAAAGGCCTTAAAGGCTGACAAGGCACCCGTAACTCCCCTGGTGGGAAAACGAGCGGAGATGATCACTTATCCTTAAGCCCATTCGCCTTTTCTTTTCCATAAAATATGTGTGTACTTATTTCTCTGACTGAGAATCGAATCCATAACCATAGTGTTTCAGTCATACACTGTACCACTGCACCACTGGGAAGTTTTGGTACCTACCTACCTACAGTATAAAGTTAGACGAGCTGTTTCTGTTTAATTACCACAATTAACGGGCGGTCATTAATTTATTTAGTGCCAGCGATAAAATAACATAATGAAACTATGCATGTACGTACGTAACGTATAACCGCCAAGGTTATTACTTTATACTGAGGTTTATTAATATTTATTGATATTTTTAATGGAAATAACTGTATTTTTGGAAATACTACGGCACAGTAGCAGATTTTCACTAAATTTCACATTACATCTGCATGTAGCATCCAGGTAGAAAGAAAACGTAGTGTTTAAAAACTCCGTTCCCGATTTTCCACGCGTGTACACACGTTCGCGTGGTAGACAAAGGCAACATGGGAATATAGTGTAAAGACACTCCGTTGTGTTCTGTTCCCAACTTTTCATCGAATTTGAGATATTATATGTTGTTTGGCGAAGCTCAACGCCGCATTTTCGTACTCGTATAATATCTACAACCGTTGAATTTAGAATCAGACGCTTTGCTCCACGACGGTATCAACGTCATTAATTCTCCATAACGGCTATGACATGATAAATTGTGTTATAATTTTCTTCTGTTTTATTTTATTTTTTATTTATTTCGACCTTTGTATTAGACAAAGAGAATTCATTATTACATTGGTTTCCCGTTTATTGTAACGATACGTATATAAAATTGGTTGTCGCTCACAAATGTTTACAAAAAATGTTATACGTAAAAAGAATGTACCTATTTCTCTAGTTCTTGTAGTATTATTGAGAAAACTGTTCTTAGTACCCCCCTACAATACGTGACCTACATACAACATTCCGCAAGAATGTCAACAGTGATTTCATCTTTGAATTGTTTCTATAGATTATGTTTATTTCCGTTAAAGAATTTTGACTTTAATATACATCAATATACTTCAAAAGTATATGTACACGAGGCCGTTGTAGAGTACGGACGGACGCAATATTGTGTGGGTTCGATCCCCACTCGAAGAAGTGAAATATTTAATATTTTCAAATGAAATACTTAATATTTTCATATCTACTAATACATTTAATTGGTAAAGTAAAAAGAAACTGTAAAGCCAAGGCAAAGTGCGGCGTTGAGTTCCGCCACTCAACACGCAAAATCTGGTGGTAAGCGCGAACAGAACGGAGTGTCTTAACACTACACTCTGCCTACCCTGCCATATGCGTAAAACAGAAGCAGCGTGAATAAATAATAACAAAAAGAACACATCTTCTTAAGACTTCTCAAACACAAAAAAAAACACTAAATAACTTCCGAAATAGTAGCGTATCGGTTAATTTGCCTCAGTTACGGTTACGGTTACAAAAACTCGGTTACGCCAACCATCCGGTTCAAACACCTCTGACCTTAGCCGAATGACCTTTAATTGAACGCTCCGATAGTTCGATCGTAATTTGAATTAATACATTGTTATTAATACGTAATTGTTTTTTTTTTAGTTTCACGCTGTATCCCGCATGTTGAACAGTGGGTAGAAATAACTTATGTTAAGCACGCGTTATCACTCACTTTTTGCCCAATTTTTAGAAATATTGAAAGGAATTTGACGTGTAAAAATCAACTTATAATTAAAATATTGCCTTAAATAAAAATTGAACCGGCAACCGTCTCTTTTACTGCCGAATGGTGCACCTCCGCACCACAACTGCCTACCATTATTTTTTATTATTAAATGTTTTGCTTACAAAGATTGGAAATAAAATAAAATGTACAAAAGTAAAGAATATTTGACTAATATCTATGAAAGACCCATCGATCATAATCAACCAGTTTCTGATATGTGATGTTTGTAGTTATGATTCCAACTCTGGAATAAAATAGTGCCGGCGAGACCTCTATGGCGCAGGAGAACGTACGTGCAAATGTAAAGACGACCATTGTAGAGTCGAAAGTCCTTCTTGAAAGAGTGAAATATTCAATATATTCATTTCTTCGCTATGGAAATGAGGTAAAGATGTTCTCAATTGTAACTCAAAACGCAATACCTTTAAAAAGCAAACGGGAATAGCTGAATCTTGACACTAAGCCTACCCTGTTACATTTTTGCTAAAAAAAATATATTAAAATAATACAAAGTGTTGTGGTTTTGCCACTCTACATGCAATGCTTCGAATTTGAAAAGGATCTCTCAGTCTGCCTTCCTTCCTTTAAGACAATAAATAAAAAAATGGTTAAAATATATCATACGAAATTATAAATAATATTTTTATATTTTTCATGTGTTTTTCTACACTTACAGAGTCATTAAGCTGATTATCACAATTAAGTTACAAGCAACATTAATATTATACCAAAAAATTGGACTGGAATTATATACTTTCTTATTACCATAATAATATGTAGGCGCAATACGCTATTGTGTGGTACTCAGACCATTGTGATGCCTTGATCCGCTTAAGCTTTTTACGTCAACGATTTACATATTTTATAAATGTTTTTTTTATTATTTTAATGCTATATGTTTTTGGGGTCGTGGAGCGATGGCACGGCGTTGAAAAAAAGAGATTATGGGTTGAATTCCCATTCGAAGAAATTAATATGTTTATTTTTCGCTTTAGGACTCGTAGCGTTGAGTTCCGCTTCTCAAACCACGATAAAGTGCAGCGCTCTCTTATATAAAATTAACCAACTCACGTATGTGTGGCGTTGAGTTCCGCCTCTCAACAAGCAATACTAAACAAACGGAACGGCGTGTCTTAAAACTAGGTTAGCGAGTTTTCTCTGCCCACCCTGTCATGTGCAGGATACAGCGTGAAGCTGAAAAAAACAGCTTATGCTTGTCATAATTTTCTAATAGTTTGTTCTAAATAACCTCTTAGATCGAAAATTTTTTCTCAATTTATTGTAAAATTTGTATTCTGCATTTCATTTTAATTTAACGACATTTTTCTAAAATTCAATATCATCAAATCTAAAAATACACATAACTTTTCACGAAGTGTTCTTTGATCATTTTAAACCAAACCAAGTGACAGGGATCAGTTAAAATAAGACAAAAGCCACGCTCCTCAATTTGGAGCGCTATTTTTAGATTTTTTATTTGGTTTCACTCAAAGCTTTTTTCTTAGAATATGGTAATATACGCAAGTATATAAAATACTAGCGTTACGCGCGCGGCATCGCCTTACAATACACTACATTATTTACTAATCTTAATTACTTTTTGTTCTAATGAAATGAACATCTTTAAGACTATCTATACATTAAAAACTTAAATTAAAACAGTTTGTCGATTCTGAGATTAGCGCGTACAAACGCACAGACAAAGAGGAAACGCACAGAAAATTTTTAAAATATACATACATTGAGGCCTGTCGTGGCGCAGCGGCACAAGCGTGTGACTGTAACCGACAGGTTCTGGGTTCGATCCCCAGTCGAGGAAAGGAAATATTTAATATTTTCAATTTGAATATTTAATGTTTCATTTCTTCGCTCTGGTAATGAGGCAAAGCGCGGCGTTGAGTTCCGCCACTCAACACGCAATGCCTCAAATTCGGCGGAAAGTGGGGAACGGAAGTGAAACGGAGTGTCTTAACACTAGGTTCCCGGGTTCCCTCTGCCTACCCTGCCTCGTGCGGGATACAGCGTGAAGTTAAGAAAGAAAAAAAGATATTGTATATGTTTTGGGCCATATTACATTTATAAACGTCTCCTATAAGATTGGTCGGATTGGATTGGTTTAATATATCTTCCATTTATTTACAGACATTGATCGGTTACAGATTTATTATAATTATAGATATCGTAAAGTGACATTGCTTTTTTGTTTTCATTTTTTGTATTTATAGGAATCATTTCTTTTTATGTTACCTATTAAACTTAGCTTATGAAGCTAGCTACAAAGCAAAGTGAGACGATAAATTATAAGTTTTCTAATTTGACATCAGGTTTTCGTGGCATATCCAATAAAAAAGAAGCGACATTGAAAGCCGCAGTTTAATTATTAATACAACTTCACGCTGTATCCCGAGGGAACCTAATGTTCCTAAAATTACGTTCTACGCACCACCCCAATTTGAAGACATAGCGTATTGTACTGTAAGGCTATAAAACAATTTTATGATCGTAAATCTTTATTAAACCAACTTTTTAACTTTATAGTTTAAAATTACTATCGAAATAAATGCCTTTTTATATGTTTAGCCTATATTAAGTTCGCAGTAATAAGATTAACTGATAACTGACTTAAAGCTTTCATGCTTGTACGTCATGGAATACACCTGCTGAGATTAAGATACGAAGTCGATACCCATTGCATCTGTCCCATAAAATCTTTATAAGTACTTTTTTTTAAATAAAAAAAGATCATATAAAATTATGTCTGTTTTTATGTACCTGTTGTAATTTTTTTTTAAGCAGTAAATAGGCCAAGCCAAGCCTCGCTAGAGTAAATAAAAAAAAAAAAAATATTTTCATTACTTTGCTCTGGTGATAAGAACAAGTGTAGAGTTCTGTCATTCAACACGCAATGCCTCGGCGGAAAGTGGGAAACGGAAGTGTTGCATTTGGAACAGAGTGTCTTAGGTTCCCAGGTTCCCTTTGCTCACTATGCCACTTGCGAGATACAGGGTAAAGCTATTTCTATTATATTACTAAGTAAATGAAGAGTGATTGTAGATATCTGTTTTCTCAAGTAGTATAAGTTTAATTCATAGTTTCTTGTTAAGCTTTAATTAAAGTAAAAGTTTAGAGTTAATAATAGGTCAAGTTTTGAAAGACAAAATTAATGTATATATATTAATGTATATGATAAAATAAATAATCTACTCCTATTGCAAAATAAAAGTAAATGTAAACAATAAGGCATTGTCACTATGTTTGATCATTTGACGTATTTTAAATACCACTACGGACCCTTGAAATATATAATAAAATATGTATATATATATATATATATATATATATATATATATATATACATATATATATATATATATATATATATATATATATATATATATATATATATTTCAAGGGTCCGTAGTGATATATATATATGTATATATATATATATATGTATATAAAACTAGGCTTCATAGACAAACAAACTAGAAACGAGATGTGAAAGCGTAATTTCTCGGCACAGCGCACGACGCCTCATACTGGAAATCAATACAGCACATTTATTACATAGCTATATATATATGTCTATATGTTGTAAAGGCGATTCTCGTCTCTATCTAAAGCGCTGTACGTCTTACCGAGAAACTGGCCCAGCCGTTTTACTTTACAGTAATAGTTCAGAAAACTTGACGTTTGCTATGCAATTTTGTATTGAAATTAACCTATATAACTATAAGGGAATTTTAATCTGTATTTATCGGGATTCTTAATTTATTATTCAGTTATAATTTTATATGTTCGCTTTGATATCTTTTCTGGTGTAACTGTATAGGTACTAGAACTAAGTGTTAAGATCAGTGTTTCTGTGACTCACTTTCCGTCCAATTTTCTGATATGTCAATCAAAACTAGGAAACTGATAGCGACCTACTGTGTGCTACAGCTTTATATTTACTTACCAACGTTCTTATTTCAAACGTTTTAACAGATACACGATAATTTTATATAAATGTGATTTTGTAATAATCATAGTATAACGACTGAATTCTAACTTAAATTAAATTTTATGTAAATAAAAAAAACTAGCAGTTACAAATAAGAATGAAATTTGTGTAACAAACACTTCACAATCAGTTAAATCTATCTATCGTAAAATATTGTTATCAACAATATAAGTATAAGCCCAAAGTATTTTAGACCTTTACATTACCTTTTTTTAACAATAATATATATATAAACATCTAGGTTACTTATCTCGCAACTAAAAAAAATACAGATTAATAGACCCAAAATCCACTTGAACCTACGAGTATCAATCTAACGCATTTTATATCTTTCAAATACTTTTTAAGGAAATAAACACTGAGCTCTTCAAAGAGTAAGTCCACAGCATTCAGAACTGTACCTTTTTTTTGATAGTTTTATTTACCAAAATCTATAAAACGTTCAACTTATTAATATAATACATATTATATCTTTCTTTCTTTTCTAAAAGGAAAATAAAACACTGAAATCATCATAGAGTATTTCAGTGTTTTATTTTCCTTTTAGAATTTCAGATCTTTCCATTACTTTAATATATTAATTTGTTAAAATCTATAAAATGATCGAAAATGTAATTCCGAAAAAAAGTTTAACCTATTAAAGTAACACATTATCTATCTTTCCAATACTTTTAAAGGAGAAAAAAGTCACTGAAATCAACATAGAGTAGCTTACTCTGTAGTATTTCAGAGTTACATTACTCAAGTAGAATGTGCCGGGGACTGGCGGGGGGTCGGTCGATCGCCTTTGCTCGGAACGGCAACGTCGCGCGATCAGCTGTTGATTATAATTCAAAACAAGACTGAAATGTGGGGCGAGTGTGCTTTATTTGGGATGTCTGTAGAACCTTGTTGTATAAATATTACTTATATATATATATATATATATATATATATATATATATATATATATATATATATATATATATATATATATATATATATATATATATATATGTATATATATATATATATATATATATATATATATATATATATATATATATATATATATATATATATATATATATATATATATATATATATATATATACTTAGTTCCTAATTGACAACGCACAATCGGAGTTACGCAGTGTAGAACGCTGCGATGTGGCAAAGTATAGAAGAGACGAGGGAAGACCTTTTTAATGTATAGTCTACGCAAACAAAGTTATGGACAGCTTTTTTATTTAATATATTTTTTTTATTGGGCGTCGGACTTTTTTAACACTTAATGCGGGAAACAGCGTGAAACTAAAAAAAAGGGTAATATAGAATTTCTCCATTCTTCAATACATATAGAAATACATTTCTACATTACATTGCTGGAAACAATGGAAATTAAATTATGTTCGCAATGAAACCTTATAGTTCCGATTCGCTTTCTGCTCATTTACTCCTACTATAGCCTTTAATGCTATTTTAAGAATATTATGTGAGTTACTTAGACATTTATATAGCTATTTACAAAAGATATAACATGAGGTCTATCAGGCCTCGTGACAAGTAAACGTAACAGGTTGTGGGTTTGGTCTCCGTTCGAAGAAAAATTATATTTTGATTGCTTTGCTCTGGGAATGAGGCTAAACGTGGCGCTGCCTTCCACTCAAAAAAATCCGAGAATTAGGCGGAAAGTGACGAACAAATGTGTATCAATGGGAACAGAGTGTCTTGACACTAAATTCTCAGGTTCACGCTGCGTACTCTGCTAATAAGAACATCAGTGATTTTTTAACTTAGGTCAGTATTTAAAACATCACCATGTCTCAATTTCTGTAAAAACATAGTTGATTAAGTTTGAAATAACCAATGAACATATACAATTAGGAAAGTGTTATTTTCCTCGACGCAATATCCGTCGTAAGATAGCTTTTGATAGCACCGATACAGCGGTCTGTTATTAAATTTGTCAGTAGCCACGTCTTACCATTTCTCGTGGACTTATTTAGAAATAAATGTTATAAAAATCATGTTGGCGATTCAATAGAGCTGGAATTTTGAGGTCGCTTGGTCCTTTTATGAAACGGCGTTTTCTGTTTCTGTATAAGGAGTTATATTTATGTTCTATAGCATTCTTTGTCTGCTATAAAATAAATGTTACACATGTCGATTGTAATTTTGATAAAAAAAAAATGAATTGCTAAATGTACGTTTTATACGCCAAGTTTTTATCCTTACTTTGTCGGCTGCAAATATGCTGTTATCCATATTTATAAAGAAAATACATTTGAAAATACAAAGTAATATATTTGTACTAAGTAGTTATAAAATGTTAGTTCCGACTTAGGCAAGAACTATATTTTTACAATTTTTAAAGTGTTAATCTACACTTGAGAAAGAAAAATACATAAATTTAAAAACGTATAAAAATTTGAACGCAGCCGAATTTGAACCCGCGTCTTTTGGAAACCGTCCAAGCTCTAATCAACTAAGCGAGACGTTCTCATCAAGCTACGTCGAAATTCTTATACGCTTGTTATAACAAAATTACGCAGCGCATTAGTAAGGAGGTTTTACAAATTTCTGTTACGTACAGACAAAGCGATAGAATTATCGTTTGACAAGAAAGAATGATATTTATTAAATATTTTTACTATTCTTAAAGTGTCCACACCTAGAAAAGAAAAATACGTCAATATAAAAACGTATAAAATGTATTTTTATACGTATAAAAAACAATGTGTCTATCAACATAAATAAGTTGTAAAAAGTGTATAAGAATTTCGATGTAGCTTAATGGGAGCGTATGGTTCAGTTGGTTAGAGCGCTTCACTCACCATCCGCTACCATGCTTTGTTCTAACGAATTATCGTTGGGTAGTGGGCTTTTTTGTAAAAAATCTCCCTACAGAGATGCTAACAACATAAATAAATTGTAACAAGCGTGTAAGAATTTCGACGGAGCTTGCTGGGGACGTATGGCTTAGTTGGTCAGAGCGCTTGGATGGATTCTAAGAGGCGCAAGTTCAAATCCCGTTACCTTAAAGTTTTTGTACGTTTTCTAAATACGCAGTGACCTTCTCACAGTACCTGCTGTCTCAAATAATACTGCCCTCTTTATCTGATTCTTGATCCAACAGCTAAGTGATAGCCTAATAAAATGTTGGTCGAGGCTTTTCACTATTAAACCGTTTTGTTATACCATTTTTATTTACTTATATTAATTAAAAGATATTAAATATTCAAGCATACTTATTTACGGCAGATTGTGAATGAAAAATATTTACGGGAACTATGGAAACCACCACGGAGATGGCCTCAATGGCCTTAAGATACTCCGTTCCACTTTCGTTCCCCACTTTCTGCCGAATTTGAGGCATTGCGTGTTGAGTGGCGGAACTCAACGCCGCATTTTGCCTTCACCAGAGCGAAGAAATGAAAACATTAAATATTTAAATTGAAAATATTAAATATTTCATCGGTTACAGTCACACGCTTGTGCCGCTGCGCCACGACAGGTCTCATATTTATATAAAGTATTAAAATTTTGTTATTTTTTTTTATTATTTTAGTGTATTAAAAATGACATTAAAAATTATAATAATGTTAAATAGACGAGTAAAGTAAAAATAGATAGATAAATTAGGCTTTATATATTTAGAACCAGTTTTAGTTCTTACATTGGCGAAGCAGCCTTACACATTGACGTCGATCGCGTCGCCCTATTACCATAAAGATCTCACTTCGATAACCGTAAATGGGATCGCCACCCCATAGCTCCTAAAATTTTGAATTAAAGAAATAAAATGTTAAAATTAAAGTACAAGAAACTTATTACTGAGCTGGAATTACTAATAATGAATATTTTGTCATTTTATAAAAGATATTTTAGACATATCATATATATTTATATATAGCCCAATATTGGACGTTAAGGTGTAAAAAATATTTTTGTTTCCCGGCCCTCTAGCAATTTGTTAGTAATTTGGAGAACTAAGAAAGGGAGAAATCCTCTATCAAAAAATATAATATATATGTTAGTAGAAATTATAGATAGAATTTTAATATTGGCGATAAGAGTATTTTAATATTGCTGATAAGATAACTAATTTCGTCATTCACTACTTGACGATGTATGAAAAAGAGACGAAGAGCGTGTCATACATATTTACATCTTTGTTGGCACTTTTTCAAAAACTTTAGTAATCTTATTATATAAATAAAAAAAATTTATTTGCCACAACACATACATACGTATTTAGTACAAATGCTGATAAACACATAACCTTCCTGTGTATAGCGCAATCGGTTAAATATATTTTTTAAGATTGCCGAAATGTTGAAAATACTTGTAGCAATAATTCTCTAATCGGTTGTTAAACAAAAGGAAAATTGATAAAGTCCTTAACCTATATCTTTTCTCTACAAATTGAAAAAAAAAAACTAGTACAATAAAATAGTCGTTTCACATATGAAAAGTGGCTTTAAATAGATATAATAACGAGAACAACTAGACGGAATAATTTCCCTACAATGGGTCATTTAAGAAAATAATAGTATAAGCAAGCGATAGTATCGCGTATCTTTATAGGAGTCAGATACAAATGTGATTGTGTATAATACGTTCTGAAATATATCTATGAATAGCTATCTACTTGAAGGGAACTTGGGAACCTATTCTTAAGACGTTCCGTTACTCACATTTCAGCGTGGCGAAACTCGACGTCGCGCTTTGCCTTGTTATCATACCAAAGAAATGATATTATATAAATAAAAAATATTTGATATCTAATTATTTAAAATAAGGAACTTTTAAAAAAATCGCCATAAAGGATTAATATATGTATAGGCATCACGCTTTATCACGTGCAGCAGTTTCGTTCTCAACCATCTTTCTGATGTAAAGACATGTAGACTGGCGAAACTTAACGCCGACGACATAAAGTTCCCATATGTTACATACGTACAAACAGGAGCATGATTAAACCATAAGCTTTTTTGCTCTCTGCCATTGAATAACAGAATCCTAAAAATGCAAGTTTTCTAAGAATACTGAGGATATATGAACAATATACATACATATATATAGTTACTGTATTACAGGTTATATGCAAGCTATAAAAAGTTGTATCAATGGAGGCGACACGACATTCACGTCTTTTTTTTAAAATAGCCATTTCCTGTGCAACATATTATACTGTTATTATGTTCTGTCCATTAAATGTTTATTTTTATTCTCACGAATAAGAACATTGGTCTGTCGTTGCGTTTTCCATTCGAGAAAATGAAATATGTTTTCTTAGCTTCACGCTGTATCCCGCACTAGGCAGGGTAAGCAGAGGGAACCCGGTAACCTAGTGTTAAGACACTCCGTTCCACTTCCGTTCCCCACTTTTCGCTGAATTTGAGGCATTGCGTGTTGAGTGGCGGAACTAAACGCCGCGCTTTGCCTTATCACCAGAGCGAAGAAATGAAACATTATATATTTAAATTGAAAATATTAAATATTTCATTTCCTCGACTGGGGATCGAACCCAGAACCTGTCGGTTACAGTCACATGAGATAATTATATTTAATATTTACATTTCTTCACTCTGGTAACAAGGTGAAGCGCGGCGTTGAATTCCGCCACTTTATACTCAACTTTCGAATTGAGTGGGTTAACTCAGGTCTACGTTTGGTCTTTCAATCAATTCTAATCTTCCGAGAGGGTTGAATGAAGTGGCTTAATGACAGTATATGAGGCAAAAGAGGTATGTTTTTACTTCTAAAGCAATGGTTCTCAAACTGTGATACTTCAACCAGTGGTCCGTAAACGTTAAAGTACCTACAGTTAAATTTGTGTTTGAATATTACAATATATATTTACTATACGTATATACATAGTGGTCACTGCTAACAAGAATCATATAAAAAGGCTTCTTTAATAAGAAAAGATTGGGAATCTCTGCTCTAAAACCAAAAATAATTACGCGAAATAAGAAATTAAACATCTATGCTTATCTTGTGAATGAAAGGAAGATTCGTCGATCGAGCTGTCAAAGATTACTATCTGATGTTACAAAATTGTACATTAACTTAGACATACTTAGCTTCACGCTGTATCCCGCACAGGGCAGGATAGGCAGAGGAAACTTAGTATTGAGACACTCCGCTCCACTTCCGTTCCCCATTTTCCGAAGAATTTGAGGCATGCGTCAACACCGCGTTTTGCCTTGTACCAAAGCGAAGAAATGAAATAGTCAATTTCATTTCCTCGAGTGGGGATTGAACCCACAATCTGTCGGTTACAGTCACACGCTTGTGCCGCTGCGCCATGACAGTCCTCAATACTTAGACATTTTATATATTAAATGCGAAAATAATAATTCAATGTATGTGGGTTCGATTTCTAACGGAGGCATTTTATTAAAATTACTTTTATTTGACAGTCACAGTTCAACACACAATATCTCTAATTCGAGCGGGAAGCAGTCAAGTCTTGACTCCCATCCCATCTCAAGTTTTTCTTAATAATCTGCTATAATAAATCGTAAAGATAATCTAAAAATGTACTAAAAAAAGCGTAATAACATTATTTCATGTATAATTAGTGTAGTGGTTTCCGCCTGTCACATTATCGAGAAGAATTTAACTTGATTTGATATAAAATTTATAATTACATTAACAGCTAGTAAGACAGGAGGCCTGTCGTGTGACTGTAACCGACAGGGATTACAGGGACGTTAAAAAAATATATAATAATATAATTTTATACTTTCAATAAAAAAACCGACGGCCATTTCGCGTTTGCAACAAAATTGATTATATGTCAATTTAATATCTCATCCAAACAGAAGTCGTGATTCAAATTTCAGCTCAATCAAACATGGGAAAGTGGATCAAATTGAACGCGCAAGTAAAATAAATACTTGTAAAAGTCCAGCCATAAATGATATATAATACGTTTTGTCACTTAGCACGTGTAGATGACAACAATAAGCTTCTGAGAAGAGTAAGAATAGTGATCGTTCACTCACATTTCCGCTACACCAAGATACGTGAGTAAAAATATGGCATTTTAATTGTGTTCCGATAGGCTTGATTGGCTAAAAGTTCTTTATCATTACATCGGTAGAGCGTGATGTTCCAAGAAGTCTTGAAAGAAAGATTTGTAAAAAGATTAATCTGTATTGCAGTTAATTTCATTTTCAAAACAACAAGTCAGATAAAAATATATGTAAATTCTCCATCGAACAATACAACATATTAATTGTGAGTTTAAATTTCTATCAAGTCAATGTTTCTCCGATGTTATTAAAGTAGAAGAATTAGGAGAAAAGGACATAGCAGTGCCTTATTACTTTCTCCATTTTAACTCTTTACAGTGCAAAATCTGTACTAATATTATAAATATAAAGCAGCAGAATGGAGTGAGCTAATCTTATAATAAATTAAATTTAGCCACAGAGGCCACAAAGTAGCTAGTAATTCATATAAAAATCTGTTGTTCCCACGACTCAAGTCTGAAGATCTTGAAAGCTGTAGACTAGGAATTAAAATTACGCTCTTTAATTATAGCTCTTGCCTTAAATCGTAATAAGCATTTAGCACTTTTTTCAGGTGAAGTAGAAATTAAAGAAATTTGAAATTATTGTCAACGTAACCACTTTATTATTAAGCGTTAAAATGGCGGGTTTTAACGCTGCAAATTGTTAGGATTAGGTTAGGTTAGATATGGAAATGAAAATAAATTTCATATTTAGCTTTTTCCATATAAACATCGAACGCAACCATTGCGTAAAAAGAAACATTTTACAAATAAATATTAGTTAAGTTAGCCTTGTAACGTATGTTACGTTACAAGGCCAACTTGACACTTTATTATTAAGCGTTAAAATGGCGGGTTTTAACGCTGCAAATTGTTAGATATGGAAATAAAAATAAATTTCGTATTTAGCTTTTTCCATATAAACATCGAACGCAACCATTGCGTAAAAAGAAATATTTTACAAATAAATATTAGTTAAGTTAGCCTTGTAACGTAACATACGTTACAAGGCTAACTTACAAAATAAATAAAGTTTAATTTTTAAACTTTTAAAATTAAAATGAAAATTTAAGCTAAAAAAATACTAATTACATTGTTTTTATAGATGTAACTGTTAGGGTTTACTAAGTTAAGTTATGGGAAGAATGGAAACCTAGTGTTATGACACTCCGTTCCACTTCTGTTCCCAAATTTTAAAAAATATATTAAACAAATATATTTTTATTTTACTATGTCCATTATAAATGTCAAAAATATATTTAATTAAACTATACGTCTCTAGAGGCTAGGGGGGTCTGCAGTCGCGACCCCCACAGTTCTACTTCAAAATCGTTTTACTGCGTACTTAAGTCCTTAAATTTTTTAACCTTTCTAGTGCTTGATTCACTTAACTTTTAAAAAAGGTACTGTAGTTATGGATAGATATACCTGTATCCAGGTTCCTTTATATATAATAGTAATGTAGATAGTATAGGCCTGTCGTGGCGCAGTGGCACAAGCGTGTGCACAACGACAGGTTGCGGGTTTGATCCCAACTCAAAGAAGGGAAATATTTACTATTTTCATTTATTTGCTCCGGTAACAAAGCAAAAGTGCGACGTTTAATTCCGCTACACAACACGCAATACATAAAATTCTTCAGAAAGAGGGGCACAGAGTGGAGTGTCTCAACACTAGGCTCCTAAGTTTTTCTGCCTACCCTGCCATGTATGAAACAGAAAAAAAAATTAGATATTGTTTGTTTTTTTTTCTAGCTTCACCCAGTATGCCGCATAGAGCAGGGTAAACTGAGGGTACCTAGTATTGAAACATTTCGTTCCTCAGTAAGAGCTAAAACTTCGCCAAATTTTAAACATTTTAAGTTACTAAAATATTTAAACAAAATATATATAGATATTTCTATTGAAAATGATTTAACACATTTAAGTACATATGTAGGTATAGTTTATTTTGTTGTTTTGAAATAATGAATAAAGCGCGGCGGTCTTGGGTTCGGTTTCCACTGGAAAGAATAAATATATATTTTTTCCTTCTTCTGGTAACAACTCAAACCTAAAAATTGAGTTAAACCACTCAACACACAATATATCGAAATTTTGTCGAAAAGTATGCAACAACTGACCAGTGATCTTTCAGTGAACTCAGCTATACAGCGTAAAATTGAAAATTAAAAATTAAAGATGACAGAAAGGGGAAGCGGAAATGCACATCGCTTCAATAATTTGCGTGCGGTGTCGGTGGAGGCAAGGTCACTGTCGCCACAGCCCGCAGTAGTCGGTACTCGGTACACGCGATTCATTCATGCCACACTAGAGTGTATTTCATTATTGTGTGTAAGTTGGTAGTATTGGCTTTTTGTATGAAAACGAAATTCTTTGAAAACGTTGTTGTATTGGACGCGGTCGTTTTGAGGTTTTAGTTCTGCGGTTTATAAAATAAAAAAAAGTATATAAAGAAGTAATGATGTGGCCATTTATTTATTCATAAATATTAAATATTATGGTAAGAAAGCAAAACGCGGCGTTGAGTTCCGCCACTGAACACGCAATGCCTCAAACTCGGCGGAAAGTGGGGAATGGAAGTGGAACGGAGTGTCTTAACACTAGGTTCCCGGGTTCCCTCAGCCTACCCTGCTTCGTACGGGATACAACGTGAAGCTAAAAAAAATATTATATGGTAATTCAGAACGCTAAAACACTAGGCTATAGATATGGAAGTTATATATTTTCTTAATTCTTGAGATTATTATATATAATTTTGATATATTATTTTTTTATAATATTTGTTTTCCTCTGTAACATTATAGATAAGATAAAAGAAAGATGTATTTTTTTGAATTAACTGAGTAAATACTTTCGGAATATAACCATTGCAATTCATGAGAATTAAATTCGACCACGATTTTGCTTATAGTTTCACGCTGTAACCCTCTAACCTGACCTGCATAGTGAAAGGGAACCTAGGGTTAAGACTTCATTATTTATTTTTTTGTCCAGGTCACACGTATCTTATTGGCAGAGAGCAAAAATTTTAATATTTTTTTTTCATGAGTGGTATCAAAATCACCATCTTCGTTGTTACTATCAACGTTATCCGCTCTCATGCTTTTTTCTTTATTTTATAAGTTTATATTGCTGAATTTTCTAATAATTATTTAGTAAATAATTAACTTAGTAAGAGTGCCATATCCATTACTTTAAATACGTAATGCAATAACTATTTTATGATCGTTATATTTAAATTAAAATAAACATTGGCTCAAAATATGTCTACTTCAGTAGAAGAAATTTATTACTTATATTTGATATTTATTTTTAATAAAAAATAGTATTTATCTTTCCTAAGCATGGAAAACACTTTAACAATAGTAAAAAAAGTTATGTTTAACTAATTATTTTGTTTCTCTTACAAATATTCCTTTTGACTACAAAAATCGACCGTTCCTTACATATCCTTACTCGTTTGTAAGTAATCCAAGTTTATTACGTATGCTAGTATACCGGGTAGCGGCTAACCGGTATTCCAACAAGTATCGCTAACCTTGACTACAGTGCGCTATATAGAGTATGACTTACGAGTTGCGCTTGCGCATGCCAGCCCTTCTATAGAATACTTGTGTTCTTAATTTTATTATTTATTATACATTTTATATGGAGTGGGACTGGACGTGATGCTTTTATTTTTTTAATTAGACACTTAATACATTTTGACATTTAACACTGGATGTCTCAATTTAGCGGTGCTTGGGGAATGGAATGTCCTAATAGGGTCCCTCTGCCCTGTAAATTTTAAATTCTTTCTCTTTCTTAGCTTCACGCTGTATCCCGCACGAGGCAGGGTAGGCAGAGGGAACTCGGGAACCTAGTGTTAAGACACTCCGTTCCACTTCCGTTCCCCACTTTCGTTGAGTTACGCAACTTAATAAACATTGTTTTTGAAAATTTGATTATTTAAACACTTAAGTTTAGGAGTTAACGGAGTGTCTTAACACAAAATTTACAAAAAACTAAACATAAAATCACACCCTATACAATGTAACCACAACCATAAAATATCAAAACATTAAAAAAAAAAACAAAATAAAAAAAAGAGCATCAACGTCATACAGCCCCTACTTATTTAACAAAACCATCAAGTCAGTTTTCTGCTTACTGACAGCTCTTTCGTTTCGTGTATGAAGTTATTTGAATGGTCCCACATTGCTAACAAGTGTAGGTATTTACGGGCTAAATCCCCTATTTTTATCAATTAAAATGCGGTTTTGGGGGCACCAAGAATACTTCTCTTAAGATATTAAATTTAAAACCAAATTATAACAAAATCAATCCTATTACCAAAGTATAAAGCGCATCCTGGATGCACTTGAAAATTGTGTTTGTCAAATAATGCAGTTTAATTTTTATGGGATTTTGTACTTTAAGTGTCAGATGTTAAAGTTTAAATTGCAATGAATTAGGTAATGCATAGGGCATAGTACAATCATCCACGGCAATTGAACAAGCGTAGGGTTCACTCACTTGTGTTGTCAAAATTGTTTAGAAAAGATGACTTTGTTGTCGCTGTTTTTGAAACGGTCTGAATTGAATGGTTTTGTGTTTAAAATTTATACTTCTAGTACATGCGGGCATAAGCGTTCTTCTTTACTTCTTCTTGTTATCATCAAGACATATTGCGGTGTTGAGTTCCGCCAGTTAACACTAAGTGTCTTAACACTAGGTTCCAAGTTCCCTCTCTCTACCCTCCCATATGCGGGATATAGCGTGAAGCTAAAAAAACATAAAACACTATTATATCAATATTTAAATAAAATAACATATGATTTTATTTCGCATAATTATGTTTTAGTGGAGGATGCAATTACTAAAATTTACAACTAAATGTATGTATTTCCGAATATACCAAAAAAACTCGTGCTTTTACGTTAAAAAGTTAATAATTGTATGTAATTATATTTTGTTGAGGCCTGTCGTGGCGCAGCGGCACAAGAGTGTGACTGTAACCGACAGGTTTTGCGTTCGATCCCCAGTTGAGAAAATGAAATATTTAATATTTTCAATTTAAATATTTAATTTTTCATTTCTTCGCGCTGGTAATAAGGCGAAGCGCGGCGTTGAGTTCCGCCATTCAACACGCAATGCCTCAAATTCGGCGGAAAGTCGGTAACGGAAGTGGAACGGAGTGTCTTAACACTAGGTTCCCGGGTTCCCTCTGCCTACGCTGCCTCGTGCGGGATACAGCGTGAAGCTGAAATTATGTTTTTTGGCGTCGTGCATCTAGGACTACGAAGTAACTTACCTACCTCCAAATTCCTTCTGCCCTACAGTATGCTGGAAATTATTATTATTAAGTTGAAGATAGTTTGGTTAAAAGCTTTAATCTCACGAACTTGTTTATTAAATAATCGTGGAAGGCTATACAAAGGATATATTTCTAGTTTATGGGCTCAATGTCACCCTTTATACCTGCCCATAGAGTAGCCCATCTTTGGGCTACATCATGGTACAAATATGAGATATACATATTTTTTTATTTTCATTTGACGGTCTAGTTATCAAATGTAAAACATATCGACGGATTAATTTATACCCAAATACATTTAAATCTCTAAATAAACGCAAAAAAGCTTGAACGTAGCAGGATTTGAACCTGGGCCTTTTGAAAAGATTCCTACGTAACATAATTAACAACATAATAAGGTCAAAACTATATAAAAATATCTACTTTAATAAGAACGTATCCAGAATGGACAAAACACTAGAAGCGCCGGCTCAAAACTCGCTACATTATAATAATATATAGCGTGAGACTATCGCACTGCATGCCACACATGGCAGGGTAGGCAGAGGGAATTTGGTATCCTAGTGTTAAGACACTCCGTCCTGTTCTCCACATTATGCCGAATTTGAAGTGTTGCGTGGCGGAACTCAACGCAGCACTTCCCCTTGTAACCGGAACGACTACAATAAGAATGTTATATATTTAAATTGAAAATATTAAATATTTAATTTCTCGAGTGAAGATCAAACCCACAACTTTACGCATTTAGAGTCACATGCTTGAGTCTTAGCGCCATAACTGGCCTTAAATAATTATTTTAAATGTGAACCCCCGATCCATTCCAACCAACCACTGCGCCTCAACGCCCCAATTACACCCCATCTCGTACTAAATTATAAAATTCATTAAAACTTTCGAAGCGTTGCATAGATGCCAACCACAAATTATATACAGTTATCGACCATTTCGCATTAGCCTAGTTTTTAACTGCACTAGCACACGTTCTCTACAGACGCTAGCGAAAACGTAAATTACAAGTGTACACCATAATTGTGTTATCACATTAATACATTAGTTACTGTAGTAAAATAACTTTGAAATATGTGAATTGAAATTAATATTTTACTTAGGTCATAATAAAGATTGTTTTCATTAAATGCTATGTTATATATTTTACTACATGCCATTTCCTTTTTTGGAAAATCGTGTCATTATGTTGCCAGTCGTGGTGCAGGGAGTCAAATGTGTGACTGTAAAGGGACGAAATAATTAATTTGTGATTTTTGTTTAAAAAGTTAATTATTGAATGTAATGACGTTTTTTTTTGTACAATTATATATTATTCTAAAGGTATACACGGCAAATACAGCTCTTAAAACTCATCACCATGGACACAAACAATTAAAACGTGTCGTGGCGCAAGTGTAAGTCTATAACTTGACAACAAAGCGCAGCGTTGAGTTACGCCACTCAACACGTCTACGGTATACTAAAGATAAAAAACGAAAAATAACAATTCATATATATAATAATAAGTGAGGTAATATTTTATTTCTTTATGAATGTTCTTTATGTATAGACATTTAATCAAAAATCATTTAACGAAAAAAGAACTAATATTAAACATACAGAACTCGAAAAAAAACGTTATGTATATCTACATAATTATAATTGTAGTTAAGTAAAATACAGTACTGCACGGCGTTAAGTTCCGCCACTCAACAAGTCTCGCTCAAAATTAATACTTATAATAAATCTGTAACTAACCACTGTCTGTACATGGAAGATATCTATTATTGTAATAAGGCCCAGAATAGAAAAAAACATATAGAACTCGATAAGAACGTTATCTATATCTACATTATTATAACTGACAAGATTAGTGTTAATACTTACATATAATGAATATTTTAAACCAGATTAAGTCGAAATTAAACTAATTAGCTATTTATACTTGAGATGAGATTAGATCGTTCGAAAAAGATATATCTTAGTTACAGTTTTAATTTAAAAAACCGTGGTTTCTATGTAGAATGAGATATGTGGAGATAACAAAAGTGAAAGAATTGCCATACTTATTTACGTTAAAATCTTTGCGGGCCAAGTGACAGAGGAAAGTGTAAATTAGTTGTCGTTATACACAGTTAAATTCTTATCTTTTTATCGGACACAAATTATTATTTGGTATCCGGTATGTGGAGGACGTGGAAAAAGTTTTGCTTTCAAGCCCCCAAGGTTGTTAAATGCAGTGTTGCGATGCTATATCCGCATTGATGTATACGGCAACTTATTTTTATGTACTTAAATATGTAAGTTCTGTTTTTGTTTCTATTTTATATATTACTCCACTCTCTTGTTCTACAGTATTGTGTGTTTTGCTGGATTCATTTCAAGGCGATGACTTAGCTAACGTGTGGAACGGTGGGGAACGGAAGTGGAACGGAGTGTCTTAACACTAGGTTCCCGGGTTCCCTCTGCCTACCCTGCCTCGTGCGGGATACAGTGTGAGGCTGAACTTAGCTAACCAAATCTCTAAGAAAAACTATTGTTCCTTCACTACGATTTACCGCCTTTTTTTCAGTCTCATGCTGTATCTCTCTCATGGTAGGGTGTTTCGAGAGAACTTGGGAGCTTACCATTAAGACATCCATTAAGACATTTTTTGCCAAATTTGAGGCATTGTGTGTTCAGTGGTGGAACTCAACGCCGCTTTGCCTTATTACCAGAGTGAAAAAATGTAAATATTAAATTACTTTGAGTGAGAATCGAGCCCACGACGTATCGCATTTACAGTCACACGCTTGGACAGGCCCTAAGAACACATTCTTATTACAAGAAAGATATCTTTCTTACCAAACCGTAGTAATTTAACCAACAAAACACAAATTGCTATTCCCAGCGCTAATCAAAGCTTTAATCTCTTTGAAACGGTCTATCTGACATCTTTCGCTAGTCCCGCGTATTAATGCGCTATCTACATCTTGTATCGCATCTCATATCTACGCTTGTAATGGGCGCCATCTTTAAATACAGTTATAGTAACTTAGGCTTACAGTTAATGCTAAGTTTATTATCTTAGTTAAACTTACTTCTATTTTATAATATTAAAAGCCTGTCGTGGCGCAGTGGCAAAAGCGTGCGGCTATAAATGTTTCAGGTTGTGAGATCGATTCCCAGTCCAGTAAATGAAATGTTTAATATTTTCGTTTCTTTGTAATAAGGCATCTGAAATTTCCTCCCGCAATGCTTCGGTGTTAAATGCCATACGGAAGTGTCTTCGTGAGAAGGGAGTGTCGTAACACTAGGTACCCAAGTATTACATAAAGATTAATAAATCGTAAAATTATAATCGAGGCCATAGAGGCGCAATCAAACAGCAATTGATTGTATACGGGACGATAGTGAATTCGATTCATACTCGGGGTCGTATACTATAGTCGTTTTTTCCCTTTGATAACAAGACAAAGAACTGCGTAGAGCTCCGTTATACAAGCAAGGCCTCTAAAATAGACAGTGCGTGAAAAACGTAGTGTTTTGGCACTACGTTCTCTATGTCCATACAGAATATTACTTAAAAAAAAGGAATAAATTCAAAATAAAAAATCTTTTTCTAAAATAAACTATCCATCAACCGACTCATCGTGTTTTAGCACACCCTAATTAGGTCATGGTGCCAACAGCGTTATCGTATTAAATTAACATCTTATATGGAAAGCTACTTTAATAAACTGGCAGTAGTTAAGTAAAATACAGTACTGCACGGCGTTGAGTTCCGCCACTCAATATGTCTCGCTCAAAATTAACACTTATGATAAATCTGTAACTAACCACTTTCTGTACATGGAAGTTTTTTTAAAAAAAAAAACTTATAGAAGACATCTATAATTGTAATACGGATTTTTTTAACCTAGACCTATTTTTTTTTGTTTTTACTCTAAAATTTTAATTTTTATATGAATAGTATCCACCAGTATTATATGAATATTACTGTGATACCATGGCAACGCTTAACAGCGTCTAGCTACAAAAGTGACAGTTGCACATTCGATACATTGAGATAAACGATTTTATTTCATTTGCTTTGTTGACAAAGCGCGGTGTTTAATTCCGCCATTTACCCCACAATGTCTCGAAAACCAAGCGAAAGGGAATAGTGTCTTAATGATAGGTTCAAGTACAGCTTGCAGCTATGAAATTATTATAAAACAAACAGCTATAAGAAGCAATTCATCTTAAGTAATAACGTCTTTAGTACAGACTTGAGATATGAAATGTTTGAAGATCTCAAACGTAGGTACCTAGTATTGCGATGCAGCGGGGGGAGTCAACGACCGCGTCAGACCGCGTAGCTATTGAATAGCGATTGTGGAAATGGCATCGAGCGTTTTGTATAGTTTTTGAAATTATTTATTAGCTTAAAAACGTTTTTATATTAATAAGTTTTCTAATATTGTAATAAATTACGATATTTTCAAAAATGTTCAGCTTCACGCTGTATCCCGCACATGGCAGGATAGGCTGTGGGAACTTGGGAACCTAGTGTTAAGATAGTTCATTCCACTTCTGTTCCCCACTTTCCGCCGAATTTGAGGTATTGTGTGTTGAGTGGCGGAACTCAACGCCACGTTATGCCATATTAAATTGAAAATATTAAATATTTCTTTTCCTCGAGTGTGTATCGAACCCACAACCTGTTGGTTACAGCCAGACGTGTGTGTCGCTGAGCCACAACAGGCCTCAAGAAAAATATTGTTTTGTATATACATACATACATATAGTCAAAATTTAATAAACAGACAACAGTTTAAGCAGAGCAAGTACAATCCATTACCAATGTATAACTGCAATGCTGTCACACCGCGATAACTTAAAAAAATCAGACTTAAGAAAAAAAAATCCAGATTTAACAGTAAATGACGTCAAAATAAAATCTAGAATGAAAATTTCCTAATATACATTTTAAGTTAGGCCTGAAATCATATTTGTAACTTGAATAATTGAGAAAAAGGTGCAAAAAATATATTCTATACATATAATATTTTCTACGTTTTCTATATCATTTCCATTCAGTTTGTTCACAGCATAAGTAGTACGTCAGAAAGTGCCTACTGCCTATACTTTATTATTTTATAAATATGAATCCACGATTGGGGTTGTTAAACAAGTTTCTATGGCATACAATCTTGATAACTTCAGTACTTGCAATTGTGTCATGATTTTAAGCTGTTTTCATTGAAGTCATTTTAAAAAAATTACCGTTTCTTGCCATCTATACATTAGCTATTCTACTATAACAAAGGTCTGTCGCATTGCATCAAATTCGACAGAAAGTGGGGAATGGAAGTGAAAAGGAGCGTCTTAAAACTAGGTTCCCAAGTTTCCTCTGCCTACCTTGCCATGTGCGGGATACAGCGTGAAGCTGAGAGAGAGGACAAAGGTCTCTTGTAGTTCAGGGAGCAAGCCAGCGACGACTACAATAGTTTGCGGGTTCAATACCATACAAGGAAATGACATATTTAATATTTCTTCCCTCTGGTAACAATGCAGAAGGAACTGTCGAGTTACGCCACTCAATACAGTGCCTCAAATTCGGCGAAAAGTGGGAAACGGAACGGAGTGTTCTTCGATTTTTAGTAAATTTCAATTGGCAATGTGATTCAAGTTGCATTTAGTTACTATTTTTTCTTTGTTTTCGCTTCACGCTGTATCCTACACATGGCAGGGTAGGCAAAGGGAACTTGGGAACCTAGAGTTAAAACATTCCGTTCTTTATAAATATGCATTTTATTTATAAATATGCATTTATTTACAAAAATAGACGGGTTAACTTCACGCTTTATCACGCAGGTAGAGAAAACAATGTGAAGATACTTCATCCCTCTGTCCTAATTTGTGTCATAGCGTGTTCGCTGACATCAATGTCACGCTACTTTGGACAGACATATATATTTATTTATAATAATATTTGAAATTTGACCCTAATATTGTTGTGTGCAGTTAGATTTATCTTCCGTTGCCATGACAACGTTAAATGTGACCTATGATGTCATCTCAATTTAATTTAACAAACTTAAATACTTAAGTTGAAAGATTATTATATCTTTATGTAACTGATTGAAGTTAAATGATAATATTTCATAAAAGAAATATCAAGATTTTAGTACCTAAACGCTAATAAGATATATATTTTATGTAAAATAATATAATTTTAAACGTTCTATGGTTGTATTTTAACGATATTTTCCAATGAAATTAATAATTTTACTTACTTACTTACTTAGCTTCACGCTGTATCCCGCACGAGGCAGGGTAGGCAGAGGGAACCCGGGAACCCAGTGTTAAGACACTCCGTTCCACTTCGGTTCCCCACTTTCCGCCGAATTTGAGGCATTGCGTGTTGAGTGGCGGAACACAACGCCGCGCTTTACCTTATTACCAGAGCGAAGAAATGAAACATTAAATATTTTAAATTGAAAATATTAAATATTTCATTTTCTCGACCGGGGATCGAATCCAGAACCTGTCGGTTACAGTCACACGCTTGTGCCGCTGCGCCACGACAGGCCTCAATTAATAATTTTACCTGTAATATTACGCTTTACGACTGATCTTCCAACTAGAGAGAGGGGTAAAATTTTTCTAATACATTACCTTCGAATAGTATTTGAACTTTAAACTTATAGCTTTTGTGTGCAAGCATCTCCCGTTGCCTTGACAACGCCGAAAGTGACTATTGATTCATCGTTAAGCTTTTCGTTGTTCCGAATAAAGCAGGGTAACTAAAAGGAACCTAGTGTTCCCAACTCATCCTCAACTGTGGTGACACTCTGTATTAAGAGATGGAATTCAACACCGCTTTGCCTTACAAATATATATGTACATATTATGTCTAATATTGTAATTTATATATTTTAAGTAAACGACTAAGCATTGCATTTAACGGATTTTTACTATTTTTTAAGTATTTATTTATACGTAGGAGAGAAATTTGTTCTGTCCAAGAGGTGCGGGTTCAAATCCTGCTTCGTTTAATTTTTTATACGTATCTACATCATTTTTAACGAGATTTTCTAATGAATATGATAAATTTTCGTTGTTATATGCTTTACGACTGTCTTTCTGTTTCTAGGTAGGGCGACGGCGAACTTTGACGATACTTATGGTAAATAAAATCATATAGTTTAAATTAGTTCAATATCGACTGAAGCTTTGGAGTGTTTTCTATTTTTTGTAAGTGTTGTAGATGTTTTTCATAGTAAATAGGTGTGTTTTTTTTATAAATTGTGTGTTTGGTTGAGTGGGCTAATCTCAGGAACTATTGGTTCGAATTGTAATGTTCTTTTTTGTGTTAGTAGAAATATTTACCGAGAAAGGCTTTGACCTTTATGATTCTAGAGTCACAAGTTTTGCAAAAGTGGAAAAGTTTACGTTACATACGGTTAAGTTAGTATAGGTAGTTAAGTATATATATATATATATATATATATATATATATATATATATATATATATATATATATATATATATATATATATATATATATATATATATATATGAGGAACTTGGAACTTGTTGCCAGAACTGGATGTATATATAATAGTAATAGTCCCTATATAGAGTCTGTCGGTGTCTCGTTGAGTACTTATTAAATTAATTACATTAATTACTACAGCTAAAAACTCCTTTGATCTAAGAGCTGAGAATTATAACCACAGTCAAGTTTCCTTTTAAATAAAAGACTTGATACTGGTGCTTTAAATATACACATGTTCTTTCAATATACATATAAACCTAAGTTAAACTTTTATAATTTCAAGAGTGTAGGTAATAATCGAGAAAATCAAAAATTATACAATATACGATTCATTTACTTTTAATTAAGTCATTATTTTCATTGGAGCAGCATGAATTTAATTTTCCAATTTCCGCCGAATTCAGCCTTGATAAATGAACGTACGTTATCTATACATATAATAAATCTGTAACCGCCCATTCAGTACATGGAAGGTATATCAAAAAAAATTAAGGGAATTTATTACTGTAAGGGCACAAAGTAGTAATTTTTAAAATACGTGTGTTTGTCTGTGTGCGCGTTTGTACGCGTTAATCTCAGAAACGGCTTACCAGATTTAAATCAAGATTTTCGCAATTATATTTATCGGTTATAAAATAAATAAAATCACATTAATTTAATATTATATATTAAGTTCGATAAAATTGTTAATTTTTTTTATTCATTTGACTGAAATTTTAGTTTTAAATGTATAGATATTGTCGTGTCACGTTCCCAACTAGACACTACCCCACTGTGGCGTTAATCTGTCTTCAACAGTTTCTATATTTGCGTTACAAAGCGACTTCTAAATACGCTAATAGTTGCCATTTCACAACTTCCAAGCCCTTTGTTCGGTGACCGCAAACCGTTAGGTCGAGCTCTAGGTGTTGTAGGAACCACAGTGTATGCGGTCAAGAAGCATTTATGATGCATTTTATAAGTCATAATATGTACTTTTTTGTGATAACTTTAGGGAACCTAGTGTCTTTTGGTTCCCACGGATCTGGCAAATTTTGGAGATATTGCGTTTAGAGAAACCGATGCTAAATTATGCAAAAAAAAAATATCTCTAAAGGAAGAATCGAACCAGCACCTTTGCGCTTGCCGGCAGAGCCTCTGAGCCACGATAGCTTCAATTTTCAAAATTGTAATTGCCAAAATATTGAACAATCTACATCTCCATTTAATATTTTTCGATTATTTAATAAATAGCAAAAAGGGAGAAAAATATAATATTATATAATATATATTAACATTTTCTTCGCTCTGGTAATAAGGTTAAGCGAGGCGTTCCGCACGCCATACATCAAATTTGCACATGATTCTTAAGTTCATTCTTCTATCTATCCTTTTGTATGCTTGAAAAAAGCGTAAATTGCTTGAAAAAAGCGTAAATTTTTGCTTTGAATGCTAACTAGATTAACTACTACTACTATGCTAATGCTACTTTATCTACTGTCTTCCATACAAATGTTCCGAAGCGGGAATCAAACCTACGATACGCTACAGCTACTTATATATATGTGTATAACTCATTTAGCCCTGTCCTCTGACCGCATACGCCATACTGAGTGACGCATCGTGACCGCATCGCATGTTACAACTTTTATTGCTTTTGTTTTCAGTAGAGAAATGCTTTTTGTATTACACTCTTATGGCTCAGTTGATTCTTGAATCTCGAATGTATGGTAATGTTGCATGCTAAGTCATCGTAGCGAAATGCCAGCGTGCGAAACGCGATGTTATAAAGCTAAGATTGTCAGTTCGATTTCCGTTCGAAGAAATTAATTTTATACTTGTAATTAGAAAGGATAGTAAGGCCTATCAAGCGCGAGGCAATGAAATATTTAATAATTTCAATATAAACTTATTCGCGCTGGTAATAAGACAAACCGCGGCGTTGAGTTCCTTCACGACAAACGCAACACGCAATGTTTCTAAGAGGGCGTAAAGTGGAGAACAGAACGGAGTGTTTTAACACTAGGTTCTTAAATTCCCTCTGTCTTCCCTGCCAGGTGCATGATGAAGCTGACTGAGTGAGTTATAGTGACGTTGAATAACGGGCAAAAGTACTGTACTGTTGTATATTCGTTTTTACATATAACTTAGCTGGCGTTTTTTCAAACAAAAAGAGAATGAAAATCCTCTTATTATAGTCAAAGTTGTTTTAAAACACATCTGTTACAATACGAACAGGAATTTTACTTAAGCAAATTATGTAACATAACGCGGCGTTGAACACCGCCGCTCAAATAGCACGTAATATCTAAAAAAAAACTATAACTAAACGAATACACACTTAGAAATATAACAAAGTTATATATTAATTTGATCAACACAAATTGAATCGACACACCGTGAAGAAATTGGTATTTTTATTGCTACAAGACCTATATAAATGTATGACAGTGAAAAAGTTTAGTATCGATTTATTACTTTATTAATTGCCCGCCGCCCCCGCTCAGGCGTGTAGGCGGCTGATATGACCATCATTTGTTAACCGACTTCATAAAAAGGAGGTCATTAATTTGACATATACGTACGTAGGTATGTTAGATATTGTTAAGCTTGCATAATATTAGTGTATAATGATTATTTTTTAATTTACAGTTGCCAGGACATATTTCTCGGAAACTTAGAGAGTATATATCAAGATGTTTTTTTTATTTATATCACATTTTAATTTAAAGAATAGTTTAAGTTGTATCAAAATAGATTCAGTATTTTTTTATATAGAAGTGTCCGTGTATTTCTGTAGAGGGAGCTAGTTCGTAATTATATTTCTTTTTTTTTTCAGCTTCACGCTGTATCCCGCACGAGGCAGGGTAGGCAAAGGGAACCCGAGAACCTAGTGTTAGGATACTCCGTTCCACTTCCGTTCCCCCTTCTTTCCGCCGAATTTGTGGCGGAAAGGCGGAACTCAACGCCGCGCTTTGCCTTATTACCAGAGCGAAGAAATGAAACATTAAATATTTAAATTGAAAATATTAAATATTTAATTTTGATCGACTGGGGATCGAACCCAGAACCTGTCGGTTACAATCACACTCTTGTGCAGCTGCGCCACGACAGGCATCGTAATCATATTTAATTTTGTTAAATCAACATTGAGAAAAGTGACGAACTCTTATACCGTGCTTTGTATTTATAAGGAGGAAATAATAAAAATTACAATTATTTTCTTCCATAGAGTGGATATCAGCATTAAGATATAGATGTTAATTATAAATTATTATCGTTCAGTTAGCGTCTTTTCTTTATTTACTAAAATAATAAATATAAGTATACGTAGCAGTTTAGAGGCGACATTTACTGTTAAAACAATAAATTGGGTTAGAAAACGGTCAAGTGCGAATCAGATTCTTCCGTTCTGTACTAATTTCAGGATTGTAGGTCAACTGGCAGTATCTTATAGTTTCTGATTTCATAGTAATTTAATTGTATGAACTCTTTTTTATATGCAATAAACTACAAATATTCATTGTGTTATGATATTTTTCTGTTAAATATCTATATTTTTTTTGCTCTTTGAATTTTTTTCTATATTTTTATCACACTTTGTCTCAAATTGTATTGTGTACCCATAGGTTTTAATTATGCGGCAAATTTTATACTAAGTGCAGCACGAAGAGCTCATATGTTTTTACTGCGTTGACCAAAACCGTTAATTTTTTTGTGGTCCATAAGACCACAGACCTAAATATTTGATACTAAATTCAGTTAGTTTTCTGGATGCGCTCTCCAATTAAAAGGATTCTAGAAACGCATTGGCGAACGACATAGTCGAAACGGGAGCCTCATAGGAAAAAGGTTCCTGTTTCTACATTAAGTAGGGATCTCTAAAAACCGACAACCGTTATATTTCAAATTAAAACGCTTAAATATACAAATTTAATTTATTTTTTGTTGCTAAACAGTTATTTTTGCACTTAAAATGTAAAACAACACAATTTTTCCATAATAATACCATAAAATGCGCGTTTTTCTCTACTAAAGATAAAATTACAAATTATTATTGTCTATCTGCATACATTATGTGAAATATCTTAACGGACTGTTGACGATCTTGTAAGTTAAAATATAGACATTTTTTCACTATCATTGCAAATAAAATATATTTTTGAGGTTCCCGTTTTTTTTAGAGTGAATCACGCATATAGCAGAGAGGACAGAGGGTATCTGGGAACCAGTTAAGATATTTAATTATCATTAAGCTCCATCCCTTTCCTACTTTCCGCTTGATTGAAGCATTGTGTGTTTAGTGGCGGAACTCGACACCGGGCTTCGCCTCCTTTTAATTTTTACACTGTATGCTGTTAGTGTTTAACCAAAACACTTTGTTCCTATTATGACACTTCTGTTCCCCGTTCCTAATTTTCCGCTGAATTTGAGGCAGCTTTACGCCATCCTTTGCTCTGGTTTCCAGAGCGAAGAAATGAAAATATTTAATATTACATTTCCTCGAATGGGTTTCGAACTCACAACCTTCCACGTTTACAATAACACGCTTGTGTCCATTTAAAAATATATAAGTTTATTTAATAATTCTTCTACATTGAATTATTCCCACATACCCCTCATTAGCATATATAAGGTGGGGCATTGGTAACGTAGTGTCTCAACACTAAGTATGTCGTACTACGGCAGAAATAACGCGAAATAGCAAGAAATAAACAAAATAAAAAAAATAAAAAAAAAACAAAGAATTTGCAAAAACAATACAACTAACATATTCAAAAACAAAACAAATATTATTCACAATTAAAAAGGTCCTTGAACTTCTATACTTGAAAAGCTCAGGTTCAAAGCGCTATTGAGTAACGTGTACCCATTCTATATATTAAATACCTGCATACAATTCTAACCTTTATTTCAATGGAACAAGCATTGATATTGTGTGGAACAAAATCAGTTTTGTTATGCATTATGAAATATGCAATTCCTAAGTAGGATTTAGGTCGGATACGTTGACTTCACAATTTACATATGTTTGTAGTTATTTTATTCTATTCTTGTGCAAATCTCTTGAAGTAAGGAGAAAAAGAATTTATTTTTAGATATGAAAGTAAATGTATGGAAAAGGTTTTGTTACAGCTTCTGAATGGTAAGTTGGCGCTTGGGTTTGCCTCCCATTCTCCTTTAGGAGGACAAAGCGCGGCGTTGAGCTCCGTCATTTGTATTAAAAATGTTTTGAAAAATTAGGCGAAGATAGGAAACGGAGTATCTTAACATTAGGGTATTTGTACCTACACTGTTATACAAGGTATAGTATAAGTATTTTGGATGTCGATCATCGCTTTACATAAAATATTATGGCTTTTTTTAAGTTATTCTTTTTATTATATATATATATATATATATATATATATATATATATATATATATATATATATTTATATATATATATATATATATATATATATATATATATATATATATATTATATATATATATATATATATATATATATATATATATATATATATATATATATATATATATATATATATATATATATATATATATATATATATATATATATATATATATATATATATATATATATATATATATATATATATATATATATATATATATATATATATATACATATATATATTTCGTATAGAAAACTAAGTAACTAAAACTAAAATTAATCTTTGAAGGTAGCTAAATTTTTATACGTTTCCTACGTTCATTGCATACAAAATCTTAAATATAGGAAAATACTAATGTTGGCTTCTGTCACCCTAAACATCTCACAAGTATAAAGCAGCAAAAACATTTTATGTATATTACGAGTATAGATAGATTATTTCTGCCTACCCCTCCTATGTTTTAGAGATACGTACATAGAAAAACGTATAAAAATCTCTTTTTCCTACAAAATTTTGAAATGGAATAAAAAAATCCAAACCAAAGTCCCTAAAAGCATAATAAAACGACGCGTCTGCAATAAGTGCACTCTCTATTCATCGCAGTGCTATGTGAGCTTTATTTTGTAGTTGATAGAGTATATATTGCTTTGGCGTGCAAAGTGAAAAGTTCACACGTTCATTGAAAAATATTGTAGCGTCACCGTAATTAGGTTCAATTTGTAGTAGAAATTGACTTAGTCATTATTTTTTTGTATTTGAGTTTAAAAAAAAGCTTTTCACTCGCTTTTATCCCGCAAATAGCAAGATCGCTCAATTTTCCAGACATTTCGTGCTCAGTGGCGGAACTCAACGCCGTGCTTTATCTTGGGGAATTGAATTTACAAAGTCTCATAGCTCAAATATACAATGACAAAAATTTAATTATTTTATACATTGTTGTCATTATGGTAATTTTGGACAAAAATTTTAATTCTTTGTGTACGACAAGTAATTTTGTTGGGATTTTGGCACACGAGGCTAAACTTCTCCACTCGTAATACGGAATGCCTTTAGAACTATCCGCCGATAATGGGTAACTATAGTGTCCTTATGGGAACGGAGTGTCTTAATACTAGGTTCTCAGGTTTCCCGTCTACCCTGCCGTATGTCGGATATAACATAAACCTCAAAAATACTTAAATTCTACTAAATATTATTACAAATTATTATTTTCATGTTGATGTTTATCAGAATGTCACAAAACTACAACAATATTTACATGTCGCAGACATTTCGCGAAAGGCAGCAAAGGTTTTTGTGTCACGTAACTGAACGCCGTGTTTTGTCTTTCTAGGTTGAGTATACTTTAAAATATAAACATTCCCTCACTGAAATTTAAAGCTATACTACCGTCCCATTCACTCAGTCACGTACAAAACTACGCCACAAATAAGTTTAAGTCATAAATTTCGTCACCTTTACTGATGATTATCGAACGGATTAAAATGATGATCTTTTTTATATATATTTCATGTAATATGTGTTTTTTTCTTTGGCGCAGCGGCACAAGCGTGAGACTGTAAACGCTATAAGTTATCATAAGTTGTTCAATCCCACTGGAGAGAATGAAATATTTATTATTTCATTCTGGTAAACAAAGCGCGGCGTTGAGCTCCGCCACTTAAACGCCGATACGCTATAATTGTATTATCAACTAGCGACCCGCCCGCGGTTTCGCCCGCTTGAATTAAACTATTTTATTTACAAAACTCAATTACTCTCTTATTTAATAGCATTATAATATTTAAAGACAGCATATATAATTCGATTAGATTAGACAACACAATGAAAATTAAAAGTTCAGCCAGATTTAAAAACAAATTGTAGTATTTTTGCCGAACATTTTTTTTTATTGACCTATTTTTTTATTTATTAAATAATTTTAATAAAAAGAACAATATTATTGTAAGGAAAGTTTGTCCAAATCGAAATAAAATAATAGTAAAAACTGCATTTGAATCTGCTTAGCCGTTTCTTGGACTAGCCCGTACAAACACACAGACAAACAGACAAAAAAAATAACAACTACTTGGGCCCTATTAATCCTATTATATCAATGAACGTCCCCTATAAGATTTTTTAATATATCTTCCATGTACAGACAGCGATCAGTTACTGATTTATTTTAAGTATAGATAGGTATGTATATTACCATAGCAATAAACAGTATTTGAAACTATTTAATAAATAAAAAAACAAAAATCATCAAAATATATTGAAAAATAGTGAAAAAGTATGATGAAATAGGTTTTAACAGCGCTGTTGGCGTACTCGGCCCGAGTGGAGTCACTTAGCAACAGCCTTGACGCGTTCCATTGAACCTCGCTCAGACATGTACATACATATCTTCATACATTTATGTATGTATGTACTGACTAAATACTGTCTTTTGTTCCTAATTTTATATATAATTTTGTTATTTGGCGATTATGTTTCTACGTGAAGATGTGAATTGCAAATTATTTGGAATTTGTGAAGAAAAATTAAATTATTACAATAACAAGTTAAAATTTTATAAAATATGTCTTTTTATTCCTACTTGAAGGAGTGTCCAAAAAATTATAACAAAAGTAAAAGCAGAGGGAATTTGGGGACTCAGTATTGCCACTCTCTCTTCCAATTCCAACTTTCCGTTGAATTTGACGCACTGCGTGTTGAATGGCGGAACTCAACGCCGCGCTTTGCAATATCACCAGAGTCGATAATTGAAAAATGAACCCACAAACAGTCGTCTTGTTAGTTCAAAGTTGCACACTTGTATTCCTACTCCATGACAAGCCTCAGTATATTTATTATAAAAGCAAAAAAACGCGCCAAGTCCATTAATAATTTTAATAACAAAAAGCGTACAATTTAAAAAAGGTGTTTCTCGTTGCGGTCCATTTTTCTTGATTATGTAAGCCATTTATAAAATAAAGAAGCAACATATTATGTTTTTATGTTATCCTCTGTATGAATTAAATGCTGGAATGTAAACAAATTTAATGAATGGTTCTTTTAAATGTAGAAATAATACTTTTATATAAAGTTGTTTAAACTAAATTTAGAAAACAAGTTGAAAAGTGTAAAATAAAGTAGGATAAATGGCATGTCGTGGCCCCTGCTAACGACAGGTTGCGGGTTCGATCCCCACTCGAGGAAATGAAATATTTAATATTTTTATTTCTTCGCTGTTGTAACAAGGCAAAGCGCGGCGTTGAGTTCCGCTACTCTACACGCAATACTTCAAATTCGGCGGAAAGTAGGAAACGGAATAAAGCGTCTTCACATTCCGATCCCAAGTTAATTCTGCTAGGAGAATAAACTATAATAAAATGAGACCACCATGGCGCAATAGGATATCATTTGACTGTTAGCAGGATAATAAATTCATTTCAAAATTAATGAAAAGGGAGATCGAATGCTCTCACCCCCACCATGCTGTACGCGGGAAAACGCATAAAATATAAAGAAACGAAGTATATAACTAAATTAACTATAATATTATGATTAAAAAAACGTGAAACCCTAAGCAAAATTGAAATTTGTATATATACCCAGTCTCTCTCTAGAAATAATCTCTAAGTGATGTACTCCACGCTCTCATACCTTACGTGTAAATACGGTATAGTAGCACTAAATTTAAACATCTATGTAATAGAATAGTTTTATTTACAGATATCTACTATAGACATTTTCATTTCTTCATATAATATTTTCATATATCTCAAATTGGCGAAAAATTAAGAATAAAACTAAGGTTCCCAAGTTCCCTGTGCCCTTCCCCTCCCATCTGCGTGGATACAGCATGAATCTGAAAAAAAAGTACGTTAAATTCGATAAACTGTATATTTATTTTCTGTACCTTCGACGGGAGTACACGAATTATACAGTAAAAAATATATTTACACATTTATATGTATATCTAATAATACTAATAATGTGTATTGTATACAAATTTCTATAGAAACTCTTTTTTAATAAACCCTTCTTATATAATTGAAAATCCTTTACGTACAAATGTTATTGAAATGAAATGTTCCTAAGGGATTTTTGATAAAATGAGGGCGGTAGGAGTTATTCTCGTAAAGAAAATTCAACTTGACGGCTACATTTTAGGCAGATTGTATAATACACGAGTTCAAGATTATGTATAGGTATAAGTCGAATTATATATTTTTTTGTTTTATACTGTGTCTAGAAAATAGCGGGGTAAGCAAAGGGAACCTGGGAACCTAGTGTAAAGACGTTTAAGACACTTCCGTCCCCTATTTCTCGCTAACTTCTGAAAACATTGCGTGGTGAAAGGCGAAACAAATAAATATCATAAAATACCATAAAATTATATAATTTTTATGGTATTTTAAGATTTTTTGTTACGCCACTCATAAAAATCATAGACTGAAATTATTCAGCGTTAAAAATTCCACACAGTATTCAATTATAAAAAAACATTCAATACTTTTAAAAATATATACAGTACAATTTTTCTATTAAATATTTATTAAATTCCAAAAGAACGGCGCAAAATATTTGATCCACCAAATTAAAAATACTTGTATGACAAAGCTTGCATCCCGCATCGATCCCACGGAGCTGATCGCCTGGGATCTATCGAGTGAAAGCGAAATCAAACACTTAGTTTTGTATACGAAAGGATAACTTATATGGAATTATAGTTATGTATATAGAAATAATATTACCTTATTATAAAGGAAAAAATATTTTGAAATATTCTGTGCGATGGACCTGTGCGGACGCGGTAAACGTGTCAAGTTTTGTATATGATTCCCAGTTTGTAGAGGAATATTTTTATTTGCTCGCTCAGTTAATTCGTGGGAAAGACATTAGATTTTCAAATGTATTCTGTCTATGGGGGTCCGACTGTATATGTGGGTCAAGCGTCAAACAAAATAAAATCGTAGCGTGGAGATCATTTCTCCTCTTTTCTTTCTTCCGGGATTCAAAAGAATCCTAGAAGAAAGAAGAGAGGAGAATCCCGGAAAGAGATGAAAGTGTAAAACGGAAATTTTTGAACACTATGTTAGAAAATTAGTATATATAAAGCGGGAACTCTAAAAAACAATAAAAAAAACTCAAATTAAAAATACTTGTAGATACAACAAAGCTTCCCGCAATGATCCCGCGGGACCGATCGACCGGGATTTACTCAGAGATAGTCGGATCAAAAACTATTGGTTGTGTACGCGAGTGTAATACAAACCGATCCTTCAATCTACAAAGGATTACGTAATGAAATACGAAATGAATGTTCTTTGAAAACTTTTACGTTAAATTAAACTGTTGGAGTTATTTTTTTCTCGTAAGCGGTAAAAGTTGGCAGATGGAACCTGGGAACCTAAGGTTAAACCATGATCTCTATTAAAACACTTCCGTTTTCCATTTTATGTTGAATACCCGAGACGATTGTAAAATGAAACAGGTTCGATCCCGCTCATGAGAATAAAATATTTAATAATTTCATGTCATCGCTTTAATAACGTGGCAAAGCCCGGCATTAAGTTCTGCCACTAAATACGCAATGCCTCATCACAAAAAGTAGAGAACGGAAATTTAACAGGAAACAGAGTGTCTTTAAACTAGGTTCCCAAGTACCCTCTGCGTGTTATGATAGCTGCGGGATAGTGCGTGAAGCTAAAATAAACCTAACGTAGTAAATCCAGAGAGCTAATTAGTCAGGCAATAATCATTATACGAAGTAGTTATAGAAATGTAATATCCGTTATTCCACTTACGATATTAATTAGAGTTAGAATAATAAAGAGCCTGCTCTTAACGACTACAATATTGAAAATTTACGATTTTATATAAATTATTAGCATTGGCTTTAATTAACAAATACATTTTAAAGCTTGCGACGTTGAGTTTCGCCACTGTACACGGAATGCATCAGATTCGGCGGAAAGTGTGAAACGGAACGGAGTATCTTAAAACTAGGTTCCCAAGTTCCCTCTGCCTACCCTGATATGTGCAGTATATACACAGCGTGAAGCTGAAAAATAATATAATAATATTTTTAGATAAATTACCGATATGCAATTTTTTACTAATTTGTATATAACCGAAAACAGAACGACTATTAATTAAAAAAAAATTTTGAAAATGTATGCTTATTCTGCTGTATAAGAAAAAAAAAAACGCGAAATTTCAAGAAAAAATATAACAATTATCGCTGCGAAATAATAATTTGCGTAAAAATATTTCCTTCTTTTTCCAGCTTTAAGCTCTATTACCTAGTACGTAGGCCTGGCACACGGGCACCAGTGTGTAACTGTAAACGTGACAGTTTGTCGGTTCAAATCCCATTCTAGAAACTGAAATATTTAATATTTTGTATTGCTTCGCTCTGACTCACACACTCAGCTTCACGCTGTATCCCGCACATGGCAGAGTAGGCAGAGGGAACTTGGGAACTTAATGGCACTCCGTTCCACTTCCGTTCCCCACTTTCCGCTAAATTTGAGGCACTGCGTATTGAGTGGCGGGACTCAACGCCGCACTTAGCCTTATTACCAGAGCAAAGAAATGGAAACATTAAATATTTAAATTGAAAATATTAAATATTTCATTATCCAGTGGGGGGTCTCTACTTCGCTCTGGTAGCACACAATTCCTCAAATCTGGTGAAAACTGGGAAACGTAACGTAATGTCATTTTAGTTTCCGGGAACCTGGGAACCTCTGCGTAACTTACCATGAAAATTTTTCAACAATCAAATCACCTGTTCCCCAGTTCCCATACATACGGTTGTCTTAAAGAAATCGTATCTGTTATAATAAATATTATCCGCTTCCTTTATATAATGTTGGTCGTAAATAATGTCCGTTCATTATTTTATTCATATCTCTGTGAAATAAAATGTGGCCATTCATTTTTGTTGAACGTACCTTCTTTCTATGTGAATCGATATCATCCTTACCGTATTGCGTATAGATAAATATATGTATATACGTAAATTTGCTTATCTTCTATATTAATATTAAAAAGCTTAACAGTTTGTTTGTTTAAACGTGTTAATCTCAAGAATGGAAAAAATATTTTGTAGTCCTTCGGTGTCCTAGTGGCGTGATAGGTTGTGGGTTCGATCCCCGCTTGAGGAAGAAAAATATTGACTATTTTCGTTTCTTCGCTATGGTGACAACGTAACGCGCGGCGTTGACTTCCGTTAATCAACACGCAATACTTCAATTTCGGCACAAAGTTGAGAACAGAACAGAGTGTCGAATTACGTCCCATGTAGCGTAAAAAACTACTTGTATTGAACACTCCTATTATCGAGGCAGGCTATAATAAGGCGTTAAGGCGAATACGGCGTTGAGCGTGTTGATATAACACAGTCTTTCTGCACGTTCAATGTGTCATGTGTCAAACACAAATGTTTTTACCATAGAAATGCCACAGCAAAGAATATTTGCAATATTGTACCGTATTTAAGACGTGTAAAAAAGTAAACTTTTAAGGAAAAATTTCGGAAAATGTGGTTAGAATATCAATAATGATCTCTCGGATTTGTAGCTTTCTTGATAAAAAACAAAATAAAAATGAATCAAGTAGGTTTCTTACTTATAATGGCATTTAGTCAAGTATAAAACTAGTTACATATAGAAATATGAAATATGTTTTGTTACCAGTGTGGGTGAGGCACAGACTCACCCACACTGGTAACAAAACAAAGCGTTACGCACACACAATATTTTAAAAATAGAAACGGGTAAATTTCTCTGTCTAGTCTATTGTGTATGTCTAGGCAGGATACAGCGTAAAGCTAAATGAGAATTTGTTTAATGCTATAACGTTACTTTCATTCTAAGAATGTCATATTTTCTATTTTGTTTAGTGAGATTTAAACTAAACTTTTACTTTACCTTTACCACTTCTTTAAAGGCCGAAAACGCACCTCCCCTGGAACTCCCCTGGTGTTTCTCGGGACTGTGGGCGACGGTGATCACTCACCATCAGGTGACCCGTAAGCTCCTTTGCCTTGTCTTTTCCATATAAAATAAAAACAAAACAAAAAATAACAAGTATTACGTGAATACATATTATTCATTTATTACTACGATTATTAACGGCAGGTCGTTGATTAGAACTCCATTTGAGTAGAAGAAATATTTAATATTCAATTTCTTCGTTATTACACTCTCACAATGCCTCAAATTCGGCGGAATGGGAGGAACGAAAATGGAGTGTTCTAACACTAAGTTCCTAAGTTATCTTATACAGCGTAAAGCTGACAAAAAAATATTACAAGTTTTAATTATAAAAAAAAAACCGAATTAATCTTAATCTTTTTATGAAACAAATCTGCAGTATAACGTTAATGGCTGCTTAGCCGACTTACAGCACTTCCCGTAATAACTTAGAGATGGGACATAAAATGTTTATGATAGAACATTATTTTTGGTTGGAACAAACAAAATGTTACATATACAATATACGTATATATTATACAACTAAACTTTGCTTTTGGCTGTCTTTGTTTTCTGTGGTAAAGGGAAAATTACTAAGAATTTAGTGTGACGTATCTATTAGTTAAAATATATTTAATATAGTAATTCTATACAAAAGTAAAGTAGTACAAAAAAGTGTAAACTATCAAACTAAAATGAAACAAACCAGCATTTATTGAAATAAGCGTCTTAATATTAACAAAATCATCAACTTTTTTTGAGGGAACTTGGGAACCTAATGACACTCTGTTCCTATTAAAACACTTCTGTACTCGTTCTGGCGAGGCTCCATGCCTTGTACTCCTGGGCCTCAAAGGGCCTCACTCTTATCTTTATAATATTAAACGTACGTAAAAAGTAGATAAATCTTTGAAATAATTGATACAATCGTATATAATTTAATGCTTTTTATCCTAAGGAGGCAGAGCACCGGAACCTAGTGTTACTAGTGTTAAGACAGCTTGTTCCCCACGTTCCGTTTAATTTTTGAGAGGTTAAGACAACGTCATTTCTCACTTCGCTTATCAAAGCGTGACAATGAGAATTATTTCAATTTATGATCATTCCTTGTATCGGATTTGAACCCAGGGCCGATATGTTTACAGTCAAACGCACCACGGCGCCACAAGCAGCGACTGTGATAACAATTGTTTTAAATATAAAATTAAATATTGATAATTTAAGACACAGATGATTTAACTCGTTTTGGAAATATGTAGTTAATTTATATTTTTTCTTTTATGTAGACTTGTCTATATGTTTATATGGAGAGTCATAAAGGCGGTCATCAAACGTTATAGATCATAGTCTTAAAGAATATAATGCCAAGCCATCAAATTATATATCACTGTTTATGCTTCTTTATATATATATATATATATATATATATATATATATATATATATATATATATATATATATATATATATATATATATATATATATATATATATATATATAAAGTGTGTGTTTGTGTGTATATATATCTATAGTCCATCGCTAAAAAGTTTACTTGATTAAAAGCTCTAATCTGAAAAACTACTTAATTAAATGAAAGTATTATTGTAAGAATTAAGTCTTTAGTAGTAGGCTATTTTTATTTTCTTTTTAGCTTATTGTTGTAAGAAACGTTATAAGAGATTAGTGAACATAGTGGTAAGAGAACGTGAGTAGACTTTGTAAAAGAACTTTTCTTCCCCACTTTCCGTCGAAATTTGCATGTTGAGTGGCGGAACTCAACGCCGCATCTTACATCGAACCCACAATCTCTCCGTTTACAGTCTGCCCCTTCGCCACAACAAATTTCATATACATTCATTCATATTTCCAAGGAAAGTAACGAACAAAACTAGTTTATTTTTAATTCCATATACGCATGTAACTCTTATCGATCTTAGATATACACATATGACATAACTCATTTATCACCATTTCAATATAAACCTTATATATACAGAAGTAAAGTCTCTTTTCATGTAACGAACAATGACCTATAAAGGCTAGGTCAAACAAATTCGCGACAGGAGCGAATTGGAGCTCGAAAAAATTTTGTACGCCATCATTAATTTTAGTTTCCTGCGCGTCGAATCGTGGTTTTCATGTTTTTTTTTTTTTCATTAAATCACGCAATGTTTACATTTATTCTTTTGTCAGTATAGTTTCACGCATAGCAAGGAAGGCAGAGGTAACTTGGGAACCTAATGTTAAGACGCTCCGGTCCGTTCCCCATTTTGAAGCAATTCGAGGCATTTCGTGTTGAGTAAGGATAGAATCCATAACCTGTCACATTTGAAATCAAACATTGTGACCCTAAAAAATAAGCTAAAAACAAGGCGTATTACGTCCACATAGGTCAGTTCGCAGAAATGTTAAAATAATTGCGTATTGCTGTCACAATAATCAACCATCTATATTTATATTGTGCTTTATAACTTCACGCTGTATCCCGCACGAGGCAGGGTAGGCAGAGGGAACCCGGGAACCTAGTGTCAAGACACTCCGTTCCACTTCCGTTCCCCACTTCTTCTCTTGTGCTTTATAAGCCGTGTGATTCCGGCTTAGAATAGGATCACCCTGGTACTGATGGTGTCGTAAGAGGCGACCAAAGTGCGTGTGGTAGAGTCACGTTGCCAGTAATGGTAACACGCATGGCAGACTCGATCGGATTATTACAACCCGGCATTTAAAACCGGCGTTAAGTAGTGGCTTTAGCCACTGCATTTCGCATTAGGTAATGCCGGGCCCCGGTGCCCTTCCACCTTAAAGGACGGCAACGCTCCTGTAGCTCCTCTGGAGATTCTTGGGGCCGTGGGCGACGGTGATCACTTACCATCAGGTGACCCGTACGCTCGTTTGCCGTCTTTTCCATAAAAAAAGCGTTCATAAATGTCAATATCAACTTTCATTACAAACAACGTGTCTAAATTTATTAACGAGAATTTTCTATACAACGTATGTATACGAATATGAGGCCGATCGTGGCACTAGTGTTGAAGTGTGCAACTGTAGACGCGACTGATTGTGGGTTCAATTTGATCTCGAAAAAATTAAATACGATATATTTTCATTTCCTGGCACTGGTTACAAGACAAACGGCGGCGTGGAGTTACGCAAGTCAACATACATTATCTCAAATTCGGTGAAAATTGGGAAACACAACAGAGTATCGTAACACTAGGTTCCTACGTTCTACCTACCTCTCCTAAGTGCGGGATACAGCGTGAACCTGAGTATTTGCCTTAATATGTCCTAATTGTGTAAGGCCATTGTGGCACAGCGGTACAAGGTATGACTGTATCTCGACGATAATAGGCTCAATTCTTAGTCGATGAAATTAATTATTTTCATTTGCCTTCGGCAGCTGAATAAGGCGCAGTAACGACTTCTGCCACTTAACATACAATGCATAATAAACTAATCTCGAAATTTCGGCGTTACGTCGAGACGGAGTGGCTGTGGCTTAGCACTAGATTTCCTCTGCGTTAATGTGAAAATAGCCTAAATATATAATAATACAGAAGTTATAAGTACGTATTTCTATCAAGGCACAGTTTGCAGGTAGCTTTTTAGCGATGGTTTCAAATATAAAGCACCTTATAGTATTTTTACGTCCTAGGAGGGGTCGAGAAAGATAAAAAAACGTTTCTGAGCAACAACAACAACAACAGAAACTATTATGTAAAGTAAAAACAGTCCTATGGCTTAACAAGAAAAATGAATACATATATATTTCATACTTAATAATAATTACTTCCGGTTCCATTTTATCCTTATTACAAAAGGAAGAGGGTATTTCTATGGAACGCCAATATGAGCATGTACTTGAAGGTACATATATTAAAACAGGCATATACATATATCGTGATATTTGACAGAGTGAGTTTGTTAAGATCCAAGTTTTTCACTTTAACAATATTTATATATCAGACTTATTTAGAAGTAATTGTAGAAAGAAGAAAGTGATCAATTAATCATAATTTAATATACAAAAAAAATGATTTTTGTTAAAGTAAAATGAGTGATCCATCTCCAGATTTATACAAATTGCTGCTTGCTGTATTTCACTTATAGCAGGGAAGGTAGTGGGAACCTTGCGTTAAGACAGTCCGTTATCATAAAGACACTTCCGTTACCTACTTTCCACTGAATTGAAGCATCTAGTGTTGAGTAGCAGAACTCACTTTCTCCTAAACTTTACTTCTGTACCAGAGCGTAGAAAATAAAATTGAAAATATTAAACATTAATTTTATCGATGAATATAACCTATCGCATTTATACACTCACAGTGCTAGCTTCATTACTATGTATAGTAAATACACAAAATTCCAGCTTCACGCTTGATCCCGCACATGGCAGGGTAGACAGAGGAAATTTAGGAGAACCTAATATTAGGACTCTCCGTTCCGTTTCCCATTTTTCGACCGAATTTGATGCATTGCGTTTAGAAAAGCGAAACACAACGCCGCGCTTTGCCCAAATCGTTTCTATACACAAAATTAAATTAAAATAACATTTTTACTAGCGTAACTCAATACCCCTTTGTCTGTATTGCAATTAAAACCGCCACCATCATTGATCAAATACAGTGCAAATGAGAACTACGAACAGCTAGACAAATAAAAAGCCAAGCCAGAACACTATCCACGTCCAACTGCAGCTACAAATTAATCAATTAAAAGGACTAATTGGATTGCGCGCCTCCGATAATCCGGTTTAGGCTGATGCATCAATTTCATAATGCATCGTGGCGTCGGATAAATCAATTACGTGTGTTTTTTTTTTTTAGATGCTGTTTTTTTTTTTTTTTTTTAATTGGTGAGCGTTTTGGGTGTATGGTGTTTTGCTTTACACTTGGACAAAAATGATTTATTTAGAAAATTAATTCAAATATAACTGTGATAAGTACGATTTTATATATAATATGGCGCAAGTGACGTGACAGGTTGATAGTTCGATCCTACTCGAGGAAATGAAATATTTAATATTTTCATTTCTTCGCTCTGGTAACAAGGTGAAGCGTGACGCTTAGTCCCGCCACTCCACGTATAATACCTCAAAAATTTGTCGAAAAGTGGAATACGTAAGTTACATGATGGGAACGAAATGTCTAAAGGTTCCCTGCATAGAGAATATGGAGGGAACCCCAAAAAAAAATATTTCCACATTTAATCAGGCACTATTTAAAAATAAACGATAAGTGAATAATAAAATTACTTTCAGTTAAATTTCTTCTGCTCACTCACTACATTGTGTCTATATTAATATATCTTCTGAAACAGTAAAACCTCAACAAATGTAGAAGATTAGATATAAAATGTTGATCAACTAATGGTATTTATTTAAAATATTAAAGAAAAACAACAAACTATATAAACTATATCCGGATGTTTAAACTATTTTCTTGATGATGCGTCACATTGCGCGCGCCCTTAGAGGGTAGGATGAAAGCGACAGTTACTAACTAGTCTTTTTCTTTCATTTTGTGTATTCTTCGTTGAAGAAGAGAGAAAGTATCTAAATGGGAACTTAGCCACTTAACAATAGGTTCCCAAGTTCCTTCTGCTGACCTTAGTGGCTCGCGAAATACAGATGCTACTCTTTATTTAGGAAACTTCTTTAAAAGAGATGAATTACAATGACTGACATCTAATATACTTTGCTTAGTTCTGTAGATTACAAATATAAACTATATGTATTTAGTATTAAATAATTTATATACAAACTACTGTATGGTATGGTTCTTTGATTATACAAACTACTCTGTTGTTTTAAACATCCTTATTCAGACTTTGAGGGGTACAAGAGTGACACACTGACATTTTTATTATATATAAGAATATATATTACTTAAAAGTATTTTATGTTATCTTACAATAATAAGATTTTTTCGAAAAAACTAAAAAAAATGGTCGCTTTTATAAATTATGAAAAATGAAAAAAACCACAGATAAAACTAAAACATCCTGTGACATTTAATAAATTTAAAAAAAGTTAGATACGTCAAAAAAGACAATAAAATCGATCCTGACGTTTAGACATTATTGTCTTGAGAGACGCGTTCCATTGCGCACGCCCTTAGGGTGGGCCGAGGGTGGTAACGGCCCACCCCACACAGGGCGGACTTTAACAGATTTTTTACAAACAAAAATATCTCTAATTGGCATTATTTCTGTACCGGTGTGTATATTGCTCTTTATTATTTTTATTCCTTATTTCGCCCACGTTTTTTCATATACTTTTTCCATAGTAATTAGATATTTTGTTTATTTCTTTCGTAATGTAAACAGAAGTTGTTATTAGGTTTTTGTTTCGTTGATTTTATATGATTTATTTTATCCTTATATGAAACGTATTGTAGCAATAATAATATTATTATAAGAAAATGTTTTCGTTATTTATAAATAAATTTGGAACACCCACGATATTGATCATACTTTACCTTCTTAGGCTTATATGTTCTATAAAATCCCTAGCGGGGTAGGCAGAGAGAACGGTGCGTCAAACGCTACGGTCTCAGCATACCTCTTTCGACTCGTCCACTGTCATCAACCTCTTCATACATGCCCCCATAATTCTTGTTAAATATCGAAAAAAATATACATATATATATACACTACAACGTCGTAGAAAAACATCATTATTTTTATGAAACAAGAAAACCTTATATTCACAGTTAATCATATATTTTATTAAATTTTTAAACCTAATTTAGGAGACCAACTGTAATGATGTCCTTTACTATGGTCTAACAAGCTCTGGGCCACTTTCAATAGACAGAATACAAATATGTCTATTCCCGCCGGCTCTAGTGATGAGCACGAGATTATGTTTAACCGTTTATAGTTTACTTTGAATGGCTGAGGGAACGTATGAACGATGAGTTTATAAACACATACACTACCGCTGCAATGTTGGTAAACTCAATATTCTACATCCCTACTCTATAGATATATGTATGTATGACCCATCAATGCAGCTCACGCCACCCAAACTTGCCACCCTAGCAATTTCGTTATGTCACAGACACTATAGTACATCACTTTAGCCTCAGTAAAAGATGGTGGCTTGACATGTACTGGTATAATATGTAAAGCTGACTGTCACTGTCAGTCCGACAGGTTGTGGGTTCGATCCACACTCGAGGTAATGAAATATTTAGTATTTTCTAATTGGATAATTAAATTTACGTTTCTTCGCTCTGGTAACTAGGCAAAGTGCGGCGTTAAGTCCTGCCACTCACCACGTCCTTTTTTCTATGCATCAAATTCAGCGGCAAGTAGGGAACAGAACGAAGTGTCTTAACTCTAGGTTCCCAAGTTCCCTCTGGCTAACCCGTAATAGCCAGCGTAAATTTGGAGAAGTAGAATATATTTTTTTTAGCTTCACGCTTTATCCCGCACGAGGCAGTGTAGGCAGAGGGAACCTGGGAACCTAGTGTTAAGATACTCCGTTCCACTTTCGTTCCCCACTTAGAAGTGGAAGATAATTTTTCCTAAGAAATATTTCCCACAATCATTGCAATAAGTATAGCATACCTAAGTATAGCTTAGTAGAGGTTCTGCAGCTATATAAGGCTTTCGACCTTATAGTTGAATTTCATCACCCACGCCATGTCTTAGCAAAGACAGTAAGAAGCTTATAGGATTATTTTCCCTTACCACTTTAAGTTTTAAAGAAATATATAATAAATTGAAGTATGAGGTTTTGAGACCTGTCGTGGCGCAGCGGCACAACAGTGTGACTGTAACCGATAGGTTCTGGGTTCGATCCCCAGTCGAGGAAATGAAATATTTAATATTTTCAATTTGAATATTTAATGTTTCATTTCTTCGCTCTGGTAATAAGGCAAAGCGCGGCGTTGAGTTCCGCCACTCAACACGCAATGCCTCAAATTCGGCGGAAAGTAGAGAACGGAAGTGGAACGGAGTGTCCTAACACTAGGTTCCCGGGTTCCCTCTGTCTACCCTGCCTCGTGCTGGATACAGCGTGAAGCTAAAAAAAATAATTAAAACACTTCCGTCCAAACTTTCCAACGAATATTTCTTGACACATTGCACACTCAGCGTCGTTCTCTGCCTCGGTGACAAGGCTCGGAAATGAAAATATTAAAAAATTCATTTCCTCAAATAGGGATGGAACCCACGGCCCGTCTCGTTTACAGTAACATCCTTGTACACCTACGCCACTACTTGTCTAGCAGTCCAGCGAAGTTTCCCGATGATATAAATATCAAAAGTAGGTCAAATTCAGTTTTTTTAGATTATTTAACAAAGTCACATTTAAAATAGAAAACGTTATAAATAACAATGCATACTATAAATCTATTAATACGTGTTCTAGGAAAGATTTATTAACAATTTATTAACTTTCACATCGACTTTGACTACAAGACTGAAGTCCTGTGAAAGCTAACAATAGATGCACTTAGGCGAGACCATCAATCATTCTGTTTGTATGACGTTGTACAATCGTGATTGAGAATCCGAGCCAAGTTGGATATTGCGAAATAATAGTAATATTAATATTGTCTTTTATTTTCAACTTCACGCTGTATCACGCTTTTGGCAAGAGAGAGGGAACCTAGGAACCTAGTGTTAAGATACTACTTAGGTTCCGCTCGCAACTTTCCGCCGAATTTGAGACATTGCGCAGTGCAAAAAATCAGTGCTGCGCTTTGACTTGTCATCACAGCGAAGAAATGAAAATATTTAATTTCCACCAAGTAACGATCGCACGCTTGTGGGCTATAGTAGGCGTAAATATACAATTTCTTAAATTCAGCCTTGTAATTAACAGGATTATCTTAGATTAGGTTCTTTATGCCTACCCTGCGATATGTGAGACGAAGCTTAAGTATCGAAAAAAGATATTATTCCTATGGTTTCATTCTATCATCACTTTCATTCTATCATGACATAACTCGATGAGAACGTATGTATGGCTTAGTTGGTCAGAGCGCTTGGACGGTTTCCAAAGAGGCGCGGGTCAAATCCCGCTACGTTGAAATATTTTTCTTACTTAAGTGAGGAATATCGCTTTAAATATGTTTAAAATATGATTAATTTCATTCAAATCCACGAAGGAAAGTAGACTGTATAAACATTTAACGCTTAATTTCTTTTTAATTAAACTGAATTCACGTAGACTTAGAACTAACGACGTGCAAATAGCGGAGCGTCTGTGAATCAGACACGTTTTGCTCTCGTCTTCTGAATCGAGACTTAATTGATATTTGTAGAAAAAATTGATTTCAGTAAATGTCCTTTTTTCTGATATATTTTTCCAATATATCGAGATATCTTTTTTGTTTAAGCTATGTTTCATATATAACACGAATGTAGTGTTTCCATTGAAACAATCCGTATTCCACCATTCGCCGAATTGTGGCATTGCTTATTGAGTGGCGAAACTTAACGCCGCGGTTTAAAAAATATATATAAATAGGGCCCAATGGAGTAAAGTGGTCTTCATAGGTGATTTTCTCTGTCTACCCTTCTAAATGCGGGATAAAGCGTTAAAAAAAATAGAACGTTATATAAACAATTCTCGAAAATTTATTCATAAATTGCTTCATTACATATGTATAGCATATTACTGCCAAATAATGGTCGACGTTTAGTACCAGACAAGCTGTTAGTAGCGAGTGAGAAATTTAACAGAGTTGTTAATGTACAATAATTTCTATAGGCACTTGGAGCATGCATAAATCTGGATGGCCTGGAATTCTTAGTGTTTAATATTTTAGGTATAGAATTAGGGGAACGGAAGTGGAACGGAGTGTCTTACACTAGGTTCCCGGGTTCCCTCTGCCTACCGTGCTTCGTGCGGGATACAACGTGAAGTTAAAAAAAAACTAGAAAAATAGAAATTATTGAGACAATTTACTTTTTGTTGACTGTCACGAAACCGGGTACCCTTCCCTTCACTATCAAAGCGTAGATATACTATACATTTTAACTAATAATATCGTTTATTTAGTACATTAATCACGTCATTAAACTTTATAACAAAAAAAATGAAGACGTCTAGAAAGAAGATGTTTAAAGACAATCATCACGTAAAAATGTTAGATTTAACCAAATGTACTTACGGTCAAGGTTACTTAGAACGTATCATAATATACATATGTAAGCAACTGTTGAGGTCTGTCGTGGTGCATGGACGCAAACGAGCTTCTGTAAAGGTCACCTTTTTTTCGCTGTGGGTTAAATGCCTAATCGATAAAATTAACAATTAATATTTTCATTTCTTCGCTCTGACAACAAGGCAATTGCGGGGTTTGCGCGGGGTTGATGCGGGCTACTCAACACGTAATGCCTCAAATTCGGTGAAAAGTGAACGGAGTGTCTTGGCACTATGTTCCCAAGTTCTAAATTATCAAGTGCGGGATACAGCGTGAAGCAAAAACAACTGCTATTTCCGTTGAATCACGCAAACGAAGCCGCTTACAAAAGCGAGTGAGGGAGTGGCCCATAGTGAATATATTATTCTGCCAAATTCAAAGTCCCTTTAATGATGCATCGCGTACAAATTGAAACACTTCTACATACATATATACCTATATATAAGGAGAGACCCCATTAGTGCACCCCACAGAGTCCTAGTCATAACAGACTGACACAACCACGAACTATATTTGTTTAGTCTATCTAAATATTAACTGAGCGGGAAAGTAACTAAGGTCATTATTAATGCTATGGCTAGTTACTTAGTCAGCACAGAAAATTGTTTGAAGTGTATTTCTTAAATATTTTTAGACTGTAATAGTAGGCGTAGTGAGATTGTTTTTTATATAGGCAATGAATGTGGATTGGATATCGATTTAGGGAATCATTTTATTTTATTTTCCCTCTGTAGTAGGCAAATTGCAAAGTTCAGTTCTCCAGCTCAACAAGAAGCATCTCGGAAAGGCAGAAAACGTAGTTCTAAAATTACCCTTCTCTTAACTTGTACCTTGGTTTTTTTATTAAAAAAAAAGCATTAAACTAAAATATATACTCTAATTTAAATACTTCTATCTTGATTGGGGCAAAGTATAATTAATATTTGACTTATAGATAAAAAAAATTGTGAAATTCCATGTCACGATAACGAAATATACAAATTGTTGTTCTAAAATGGAATTATTTATTTCAGACCATTTTCTCTATTATAGATATAGAGACTATGGTTTACCTTTCACCTCCTATAGGCTATTTCTTTCAGCTATCACGCACATGGCATGGGGAGTTGGTGTTAAGTGTCTTAATGGGAACAAACTACCCGTTTCCATATAGACACTTCTGTTTCCCACTCTCCACCGAATGCAAGACGTTGCGTGATGAGTGACGTAAGTCAAGATGATCAAACCGACAACCTGTCACGTTTGCAGCCACACACTTGTTCCCCTTTACCACAGTAGGCCTCGATTCCCCTAAAACGATATTATTGACCATCCACAATCTAGTCTAGGTATGTATAGGGGCTACGGCTAGGCTTTACGTTTCACCCCCTTAGGCTATTAGGAACAAATTAATCTATCAACGTAGTTTGAGGGTTACCAAATAACATCCCTAAAATTACACCGCTTTCACGCATGTTGACTTTTAATGAAGACCATGCTCGGGTAGAACATGTTATTAGATATATTATATGCTTGTTGTTATATAGATATGTTTAATGAAAATTTGACCAATAATTTATGGGAACAAGTGCCAAGATGGTAGTGGTTTTATGGGTGTGGGGTTGCTTAACATTTTAAATTTTACTTCCTATTGGGGTCACTAGTTGTTTAAATTAAGCTTGTAGACTAAGCATATTTCATTTAGCTGAATAACAATCTTTTTTCAGTAGATATATGAAACTTGGAAACCTAGTGCTGAGACTGTGTTCAGTGGCATTGCGTGTCGAGCGGCGGAACTCAACGCCGTGCTTTGTCTTGTTACGAGAGCTAAGAAATGAAAACATTAAATATTTAATTTTAAAATTTTAATTATTTAATTTCCTCGCCTCAAGCTTTTTTATAATATTAAAATAGATAATAAAACGTAATTTTGAAGCCTGCGGTGCGCAGCGGCACAAGCGTATGACAGGTTGTGAGTTCGATCCCCACTCGAGGAAAGGAAATGTCTATATTTTCAATTTAAATATTTATAGTTTTCATTTCTTCGCTCTGGTACAAGGTAAAACGCGGCGTTGTGTTTCGCCACTCAACACGCATTGCCTCAAATTCGGCGGAATGTGGGGAACGGAGTAACACTAGGTTCCAATGTTCCCTCAGCCTACCCTGCCATATGCGGGATACAGGGTGAAGCTGTATAGAGTAGAGTAAGCGTAATTAAATTTTCGATACTTATACTATAAATTTTCAACGTAACGGTTCCTTGAGAACAACTAGCCACTAGACATTATCATATTTCTCATTGCAATCTTCAAGCACACTAGAAGATTCATTTAGAAACGCTTTTACTAATTCATTTACATTACAACGTACCTATCTGTGTTGAAATTAGATTTATTAGTAATCTTTAACGAGCGCCATTCATTTAGTTGTAACATTTATTTTGTAATATATCAAAGTTAGCTTAAGAATTAGCTTACATTTATTTTTTACCGTCGTAGTGCTGCGTTTAATATAGTCTGATTTTAAACTTGATAGGGGTTCGAATTTCAAATGGCAAAAAGAAATGCTTTAATTTCCTCGTTCTGATAAAAGCTAGATAAAGCGCGGCGTTAAGCTCTGTTAACAACACGCTATGTCTCGATTATCGGGTGGTATCAACTACCTTTCTATATAATAAATATCGTGAAGGTGAAAAAAATGTTTGTGATTCTTCATCAAAAGTATGTATGTATCAAATATAATTTTTACTGTATACATAACTAAAGTAGAATAAGTTTGTTTTCAAAAATGTACGTAGGTACATTAAGAAACAGCAAGTGCTAAGTGAAACCAGCGCTACCTCGCATTCTACATGAAAAACTACTATGTCATTTTAAAAACCAAGGAGAAGGAGTACCCATTTGCATTGAAATATACGTACCTTTTTATTTCTCATTTAAATTACCTTTTTAGTTATTTAAATTAAATTTTAATCAAGCTCTGTCATAGCGCAGAGCACGAGCGTGTGACTTCCATGGGTTGTGGGTTCAATTCCAATTTGAGGAAATGTAATATTTAATATTTTAATTTTTCTCACTCTGGTAACATGGCAAAGTGCGACGTTGAGTCTCGTCACTCAACACGCAGTGCTTCGGCGGCAAGTAAGATAGGAACGGAGTGTCTTAACTAAAGGTTCCCAGGTGTTCACTACCCTGCTAAATGCTGCGATAACGACAACGTCAAGATAACAAAAAATAGTTATTTTTTAAAAAGTGTGCAAATAAATGACGGCATTATTAACGACAAAAAAATTGTTAACTATAAAATACGTTAGAATCTTACAAAATTAAGTAAGAATAGTATGAAAGAAATAATTTTACAAATATAAAAGAAAAAAATTACACACATCTACCTTATCTATCAATTAAATATAACTCCAAAATGTATCTATATATAAAGAAAAGGTTAAATGAAGTTATTTCTCCAGTTCTCCCAGCTCCCCATTGACACCATGCCTCTATGGGGTAACACTAAGATGCTGAGTGTAGTTACAGACAAGTGCCCTCGAGGTGGCTAGCCAGTTCACACTTACTGGATTTTCGTCTGACTCTTCAATATCGCTCGCTTGAATGGAATTCTTTAGAAATGGTTGTAAAAAAAAATCTTATAGCTTTTTCTATGTAGGCAGATTCAATGTAGATTGCATACTATATATTTTTTTAGTTCCAAGCAGAATTCCGCGCATCTTGAGTGATGAAATTAAGCATCGCATAATGTCTTATTTGCCTGAGACAAAATGGGAATGAATTCCACAACTGCTGTGCTTGCAGTCATACGCTAGGATGTATTCTTTAAATTACGTAATTAAAAGAAGATATCTTAAATATAACTATATGTACAATCATCCAAAGCCAAAGTACGAACCCTAGTTGATTAACTGCTGTTACTGTTACTAGCTGTTATCTTCTTCATTGTTCTTTATTGGTATACAATAAAAAATATTAATAATAATATTTTTATTATTAATATTTTTTATTGTATACCTTATACCAATAAAGAACAATGAAGACGATAACAGAAAAAACACCATGTAAACAATAATTAAAAACAAATTATACAGCAAAACCTACTTCATAAAATATTGATAATGTATGAGAACTAAAAATATCATGTAACCAATTAATATAATTAGATTTTCAACCGCGTCCCTAACTAGAAAGTCATGGTATACAAAGATAGAAAAAAAACGTACTACGCATCTGAAATAGACAGACGCACTCATGTAAAAATAACTAAAAGAATAGCAATATAACAATACTTGGCCCTTCTAATGAATTGTCAATTCAAATCAGGGGGAGGGGTCGAAATGAAAATAATTAGAAAAAAGCCTGCCATTAAATTTTATTAATTAACGCAAAAAAACCAAGTTAAAAGTATTTTAAATGAATTCCGTACGAATTCTAGAATTTTCTCGTTGAAACTCGACAGGGATGGGATGGGAGGGTAGCAGGGTGGAATGGGCACCCCCGTTGGTAACCCCCGGACCCCTGGACGTTGTTATTTGCGTTAACTTTCGTTTCGTTATAATATTCGGCGTATGTCATCTCTATTTTATTGCGTCACTCGTCTCGTGTGTAGAATGTGTCGTGTGATGGATCGATAATGGAATTGGGACGACGTATAATGAACGTTATAATTATGAATGGCTAATTTCTTATATTACTTTGATACTTTATTGACTGACAGACATTGTATATTATATCTATAAATAATACTATGTTTCTTAGGCCTGTGGTGGCGCAGGGGCGTAAACGTCACAGGTTGTGGGTTCGATCACCACTCAAACAAAAGTAATTGAATATTTTAATTTCTTCGCTCTGGTAATGAGGCAAAATGCGGAGTTAAGTTCCGCTACGCAACAAGCGTAAAGCTGAAAGAAAAAACGTTCGTTGAAAGCTTATCTTAGGAACTAGTTGTTCAAATTGGAATACTCTTTTTTGTTAAATAGCCTTTTCATCAAAGAAAGCACCATACTACTACTATATTACAGATCCTTATGGTATTGAGAGCTATCTTTCATATATGACTGCTAATAATTTTATCTAATATTCAATAGAAAATGAAGCAGGAGAATGAACATTCTTTATATAAGAATATAATTTTAGCGTCAGAGTTTTATTTTCGTTTATACTGTCAACACGCTGACACAATGGAGAACGGCCTATATACTTGTAAGTAGTTTTCGCCCGAATTTGATACATGTGGTGCGATATTAAGTAACGGAATTTCACGCTTCTTCTTAAATAAACGTACACCTTTTTAAGTATAGAAAACGGCCTTGATATAATATTTTTTAGATTTTTTCCAACGCTATATACTTCGCCAAGGGAATCTGGGATGTTCCCAGGTTCCCTTGGCATTTCGTTACGACACATCATTCCCATTAATACACTGCCGTCCCCCCCAAGGTAAAAAAACGCTAAATTGCTTTTTTCATATATCAACATATTCAACCTAACAAACTCAGCTTTATAATACTAGAAAAAAAGATTTTTAACCTCCAACAAAAAAGAGGGGTGTGTGACCTGTGTCTCTCTGTCCGTGTATGTCTGTCCTTAGCTCCCGAATCAATATTTTTAGTCGTTTCAAAACCTTATTTATTACGGTTTTTAGTTACGTTTTATGAAAATCGGTTAAGCAATTTAAAAGTTGAGTCGTATTCAGGCAAATTGATGATTTTTATGTAAAATTTTGTTAGGTTGTTTCAGGCAATGACTGTAAACATAAAATAAAGTAGCTATACTCATAACTTTTGCTGATAATAAAAAAGAACAAATATTAAAAGTTTCCATCTAATTCGACGCACGAATCACGGGCATAATAGAGCCGCTTCAATTTCTTTGAAAGTAATATTAAGAACCCTTCTAAGAAATAAGTTCTTAACATTTTTGATACTTAAATGGAAAAAAAATATTATAACAAAATACATATAAACTGAGATGATTGGAAAGTATGAATATAAATATTTTTATTTAGGCGCAGTGGTAAAATATCTGTCTGTAGGCATGGTTGGTGTGGGTACAATTACAATTTCCATTAGGGGGATTGAGCTATTTTCATTTCTTCGCCCTGTTATCATGAGAAATCGCGGCGTTGAGCTCCGCAGCTCGATTTAAAAGATTCCGAGAGTTAAGCGTTGCGAAGGCAACTTTACACTAAGTTGTAATACGCGGGTTACAGCGAAATGTTTTCGTTTTTTAACAGAATCAAATCAGTATATACTATTAAAATGATTATGATTATCTATATAAACCTACATGGGATTTTTTGATTGAAATGAAATGACTTCGCAGTCTGATGCTATAATTGTGGCTTACCATTTTACTTACATTGTTATTGAGATATTTACTAGAGGTTTTAATAGAACAAAAATGGTAAAAGATAAAGTACATGTGGTATTCTGAAACTATATACCAAAAAAAAAAGAAATGCCCACCCATCTTCTAATTACTCAACCTATCGACGCTTAACCCACGCGACGCATATCTAAGCTATCCTTAAGGAAAGTATAAATAACATTACAAAACAAATATCACATATAGAACAATTCAATTGGTATCATTAAACCAGGCTTAATAGATTGACATCGCGGGTTCGACCCCGGGTCAGGAAGCAATTGGATCAATTGACATGGGACTGGGAGGCCGCGTGCGAAATTATATAATATATATACAAGGTTTTTCATGCGGTTTCGCTCTCTTATTGAATTCATATCACTAAAAATTGTGTATGACACATGATATATTGAAATTTGTTTGAATTTTCCGTGTAATTATAGCCATTGTAATCAGTTAGAAAGGTACTTAGAAAGTTGATAACTTAGAAATGACGATGTAATATTTATTTTACCATCTACGGTGTGAAGGTATTTTCTGCTTATAGCAGGTTATGCAGGGGGAACCTGGGAACATAGTAAAAAGACTCTGTCCCCATTAAAATACTTTCTACGGAATTCTGGAGATATTGCGTGTTGAGTGGCGAGAAATTACAAATATTAAATATATATTTTCTTCGAGTGCGGATTGAAGCCACATCCTGTCGCGTTTACAGTTGCAGTGATGTAAAATATATTATATGATAATGTCTTAATGGACAACAAACAAGTAGCTCATAGGGTTATCGGGTTTAACCGAAACCCATTTTAATTTTATAATATTAATATAGGTCGTGAAGAAGTGAAACAGTGCCTGACTGTACAAAGTTTTATGAACAGTGAACAGCATTAGTTAATCACAGTAAATGAAATAAAGTTTACCGAATTAATACTCACTCAGCTTCACGCTGTATCCCGCACATGGCGGGATAGGCAGAGGTTACTTCGGAACCTAGTGTTAAGATACGACGTTCCCCTTCATTTTCCACTTTCTGCCGAATTCTGGGCATTGCGTGTTCAGTGGCGGAACTCAACGCCGCGCTTTACCTTGTAATGTGTGATTTATTTCATGTAAATGTGTTTCATTTAAAATATGTACTTACTGAGATTTTCCATTAAACACATATTTTTTCTCTTTATTATATATAATAAAGTAATAATACACGTACATATTTCCTTTGACCTTGTATGTCTAATTAAGTATCATTATATGTAAATGTACATACGTAATGTTATTTGGTAATCTAAAACAGATTTGACGTTTTACATGCAATTTACATTTGTAATCTGTACATTACATACAGTGTGTCGTCATAACTCAATTAGAAAGAACACGGTCAAGTGCGAGTCGGAATCGCTCGTGGGTTCACTACTTACCAGTTCGTAGATCAACGGGAAGTACAACTTATAAAAATTAACCAACTTTAAATTACGGGAGTATGTACGTGTCTTTTTCTAATATTTTTATGCTATATAATTTTCGAGAAAGTAAAAAATCGTGAAATGGAAATTACTTCTTTCGATTTTTTGCTTTATTTGTACTACAAAAGTACACACTTCATCCCTACTTTTGTAATTGTCTACCTAGTTTACCTTAAGGCATTTAATTACGTGGCGTATTTCTTATATGATGAACCAAAAACAATGCATTAATGCTTCATGTCTTTTAATTATGCCCACTTATATACTTACTTTGTTGACTGCTCGATCTGAATATTTTATATAAAGTTCAGCTTGATACAACTACAGAAAAAAGCTTGATACCTTACCTTCCGGTGTTATCACCGGAAGGTATCAAGCTTTTTTCTTTTTGATGAACGGAACCCTAAAACATTTGTGAATTTAATACAAAAGAAGTGAATAATTAGCATATATTTTTAGAATAGAGTAATTTATATATATTTTTAGAATATTTTAAATTTTTATATTTTGAAATCTTTATAAGCTAAATATCTACCTATCTACTTCCCCTTGGGTCCTCAAGCATCGAACCCACAACAGTGGCAGTCTAATCGCGGCGTTGAATTACGTTATTCAACATGACATGTCTCGAATTCGGTAATCAAAAAATTCAAACATTCATTTAATTTAATTTTATAACGAGGCTCAAAAAGTCTCAGGATGAATTAGCACTATATTTAATTAAAAACGTTCACTAAATCTTATTTCAGCGAAGGTTGTTTAATTACTCGAAAGTTGAAGTGGTCTTATTTGAAACACTAGTCAATGCACGCGACTTTATACTTTTTTTATTCAGGTATTAAGTTTATTAGGAGATGATGAATTCTGAAAAGATATTCAAAAATTCTGCCAAGTGCGGGATTTAGCGTTAATCAGAAAAAATAATATAGAATAAGAAAAAATTAAATTAAATTATGCCAAACTAAGCCACCATGTGTATTTATCCATAGGACAGGGTCCTAACTGAGAGGAAAGACTAGAGGCCTGTAATGGTGCAACGGCACAAGCGTGTGACTGTAACCGACAGGTTCTGGGTTCGATCCCCAGTCGAGGAAATGAGGTATTTAATATTTTCAATTTAAACATTTAATGTTTCATTTCTTCGCTCTGGTAACAAGGTAAAGCGCGGCGTTGAGTTCCGCCACTCAACACGCAATGCCTCACATTCGGCAGAAAGTGGAGAACGGAAGTGGAACGGAGTGTCTTAACACTAGGTTCCCGGGTTCCCTCTGCTTACCCTGTCTTGTGCGGGATACAGCGTGAAGCTGAGCACGAGAGATTATTGAATACACTGTACATACTGTACATGGAAGGTATATTTAAATAAATCTGAGATATTATAAAGATCCCCTTTATTATTGTATAATAATATAGTTATATTTTTTTATCTGTTTGTCTGTGCTTTTGTACGCGCTAATCTCAGAAACATCTAACCAGATTTCAAAGAAGAAGTGTCTTAAGAGTAAATTTATAAGAACAAAACAATAATTGAGATTACTTAAAAAAACAGTGTAACTCACACACGCGGGCAAAGCTGCGGACGAGTCGCTAGTACTAAAATAAATATTTTGTCTTCCCACGAAAGATAATCGAACCCACAACGATCACATTTACAGCAAAACACTGTCCCACTGCGCCGTGGCGGTTTCACTTTTCTCTGTAAAGCAAAATTATTATATAACAAAAAATCTACCATTAAACATATTTACGTACAAACATATTTTTCAAATTTTCTATTCCCAAACAATGATTTTTTGTTGTATCCAAAGATTACCATTACTGTCATAATGAACGAAGTCAGCTCTATAATATACAAGAGAAGGTTAATGCCTCTATGTTGGAACTTGGAACTAGCGCCTATTTAAGCGTGTTTTAGTCATGCAGGGTCGTGAGTTCAGAGATTATTACATATTGTATTAAGGTTACTTCACAGAAGTACGTAACTAATACTTAAGAATTTGACTTTGTTTAAATAATAATTGGAAAAAGTTGTATTTATTCGTATTTTGTTTTATGTATATCTTTTATAAATCAACGACAACTGGGTTGATAATAAAATATTGAAATTCATGGATAAGTCAAATACTAAATTTTAAAGAAAGGCTGCCAAAATATAATAGTGAAAACTGCATTTAAATCTGGTAAGCCGTTTCTGAGATAAGTGCGGACGTTAACAAACGATATAAGATTTTCTTTACCAACTCTTTCACGTACGGACAGTGATCAGTTACAGATTTATTATAAGTATAGATAACTATTTGTTTAGCTCACGCTGTATAGGCTTGGACTAGGATAGACAAAAGAAACCTAATTCTAAGACATTCCGTAGCTTACACAACGTAAAATTTCCAAGAAACTACGTATTAAGTGACGGAACTGTACTCCCAACTATACAGCCTTACCAGAGCGAGAAAATAAAATTATTCATTCCCCTAAGTAAAGATCGAATTCACTACCTCAATTAATAGTCTAACCGCATTACTGCGCCACGATAGCGTCAAATATTAATAAACATAAATAACGTATGCCATTTTGAAAGGACGATCTCAATGTGCTCAGCTGCACAGGTATTTGACGTGGCCGTGCCTATACGCGAAACGCGACTCAAGCGTGAAATACCAACCGCCGCTTCTAGATAACTTAGAGTTCATATAATTTATGTCTGTGAAAATTTTACCATTCTAACATTATATTGAGACCTTTCGTGGCGCAATACAGTGTGTTACTGTAATAGCGACTGGTTGTGGGTTCGTTTTCTGCTTGAAGAATTGAAATATTTAATATTTTCATTTGATCACAATGCGTAGCGTGGCGTTGAGTTCCGCTCACCACGCAACAGCTGAAAGTGGGGAAAGAAACAGAGTATCGTATTTTTAGGTTGCCAAGTTCCCTCTGCTTACCCTACTAGGTGTAGGGTACAAAAAGTTCGAAACTGAATAAGTATGAAAACCGTTCGAAAACCAGTGTGAAGCTAAAAAAATAAAAATATATAGAAATAATATAATTGGATATATTGAGGGACAATAATGTGTACTTTCTGTGATCTCGCGAAGTAGTAAGTGTCTCATGTTTTTTCATACCTATTATAAAAAATAATTTGTGAAATTATCATATTAAAATTTATTAGTATCAACGACTAAATAATACTGTTTTGTTTTTTTCTCATTTCTATTTTTACGCTGTATCCTGCACTTCCGTCTCCCGTTTTCCACTGAATTTGTCACATTGTGAGTTGATTGGCGTAACTTAGCGCCGCTCTTGGCCTCGTCTTCAGAGAATTAAAAATATTAACTCTCGTTACCACGAGGGGCGATCGAGGCCACAACCTGTCACACACTGCTCCAACGCCACGACCGACATCCATCCATTCTTATAAAATAATTATTAAATAATTATACTTTTTTGAATTCAATATTTTCAAACAATTGATAGACTGAAAAACAGAGATTAAAAACGTTTTTTTATAAAAACCAAGGTACATAAACAAAATAAGTATTGTTAAAAGAGAAACCAACGAAAACAAATATTTTTTTTTTAAAAAAACAATATGTGTATATTAACTGATTGTTTGTTTTAACAACATTTCAAAAGCTTTTGAAATCTGATTCTTGTTTATCAAACGTGATTTCAGGCCGAGTTTTTGAGGACGTATTGGCACAGTGATTCTTACTCGAGAGAATAAAGTTTAATTTCCTCGCTCTGGTAAGGAGACTAACCGCGGCGTTGAGTTCCGCTACGCAACAGTAATGTTACTTAATTTAACCTAACTAACAGTAATGTCACTTAATTTAACATAGGTTCACGCTGGATCCCAAGCGGGGTAGGCAGAGAGAACGGAGAGAAAAACGCTGTGGGCTCGACATACCTCTTTCGCCTCGTCCACTGCCATCAACCTCTTCATACATGCCCTACGGGGGGGGGTCTAGTATCGTAGACACTGTGTTATCAAGGGGCAACTGAGGTCTACCCCTACCTGCCTTACCTCTCGCTTTACCTAAATAAATGTAACTAATATATGTGTCTAAAGTTTTGGAGTGTTTTGGATTTAGACGTTTTATATCAATCTTATTAGATCGTGAATCTTATTAAGAGGCTTGCGAGCAATAAACTTAAATTTTTATTTACTAAAAGTTCTTATAATTGTTTTACTTCTTGCAGTATACTATGTTTTATGGAGCTAAGTCATTCACAGTCCTATAATGTCAATATTTTTTTAACCTATATGGCACAGTGGGACGTTATCTGTTAATTTAATGATTATGTATTCAAACCCCGATGGTGACATTTTTTTTATTAATTCATTTAGGTCTTGACATAGTGCGGCGTTAATTTACGCTATTATACATATCTATAGATATAGATAAATTGATCATGTTTATCAATTGCAACTAATTTACCAGATATGTCTAATATTAATTTTAATATCATCATGTGACTGTAAACGCGATAGGTTGCGGATTCGAACCTCACTCGAGGAAATGTAATTTAACATTTTCAATTGAAATATTTTACGTTTTCATTTCATCGCTCGGGCAACGAGGTAGAGTGCGGCGTGTATTTCCTCCACTCAACACACAATGCTTCAAGTTCGGCGGGACAAAACGCAGTATCTTAACACTAGGTTCTCAAGTTCCCTCTGTTTACCCTGTCATGTGCCGAATACAGTGTGAAGCTGAAATAAAAATGTATAGTGGGAAACGATCTAACGACCCTGAATTTGTATATAAACAGGAATAGATGAAGGCAAATCATTAGTGAGTGACATTGTAGGACAAGTTGTATGTACAGTCGTAAATAAAGGTGACAATGTTGTTTGATGGCGAACAATAATACAAATAAAGAAGACGTTTCGAGGTACTTCGGAATAATGAAATAAATTTATTTATGTTAGATATTATTTTAAATTTGACCTATTCTTTATTTTCTTGTATCGTATGTAATCTAGGTCTGTCGTAGCGCAGTGAATCAAGCGTGTATGATTGTGACAGCGACAGTTTGTAAGTTTGATCCCCACTCGAAGAAATGAAATATTTTATATTTTTAACTTAAATATTTAATAAAGTTAACTATTTAATGTTTCTGTTTTTTCTGGTAACAATGCAAGGCGCAGCGTTGAGTTACGCCACTCACCATGCAATGCCAAAAAATTTGGCGGAAAGTGGGGAACGGAACGGAAAATCTATAAACAAAATGGAACAATAAATTAAAGCGGCCGACACTTTTAGGGCACTAGTCTTACATAATTATAAAATATTAGCGATCCACGTTCAGCTTCGCCCGTTTGTACTTACTACCATAACATAGACGTGTATAAAATATATTACTTTAAAGTTTTAAAAAAACTAACTATTACTTTTCGTGTGAAAGCGAAACAAACGAACATTTATATTTATGTTTATTTATATAAACTTGGCAGTATTGGCTATAAGGCAGTAGGTGAGTATTTTGCTTTTGAATTCAATTCCTACCAGTGAGATTTTTTTTTTTCCTCACTATTTTGATATTACATTTCTTCAAATAGAGATCGAACCCATAACCTGTCACGTTTACAGTCGATTCGACTTACCTTAATAACATTAAAATTACAGAATAATTAGAAATTAAAAATATATATTTTTTTCTTAAGCACGCTAAGACAATGTAGGTTCAATAACACTTATTACTGTACATCCGGAACAAACGCAAGTAAAACACACAATTTAAATTTGTTGTAATTAACTAAAACCTCGTTAACTGCACTTTATACTGTATTTAACTTTTTCGGATGGTAGTGGATTCTTTTCTCGTTGGAAGGAATATTAATTTTTGTATAAGTAAATGCTAATTTTAGTCATAAAAACAAAGTGTTTTATTAATATTATTAAGAGAATGGCGTGTCATGGCGTAGCTGTGTATGGTCTGACCACAATCGCTGTGCTAACGAAAAGTTGCGGCGTTAAGTTCCTTCCACCTTTTTAACATACAATATTCGCTTTCGAAAAGCTCTGCTTTGCGTAGGGAATATAGTGTGTCAGCTATACATTTCTTCTTTATACAGGAATTAAAGAAAAAAATATGTGAAACAAATAATACAAGAAAATTATTAAAAACAGAGGTAAAAGTAAAACATATTGGTTTTAATGTACAACTATAAATTAGTAATGGACACATTTTTGCTCAAAACATGCTAGGTATCCAACTAAAGTCATCGATCTCTCACTGTGTCAGACAACTATGACTGACATGACTTAAATAGGCAATATGTCAGTCATATATTATTCATATATGACTGACATATTGCCTATTTAATTGTTTCTATATAAGTAGCAACATTGTAAAACTGTAACCGTGAAAATTAGCGATTGTGTTACTTTTACAGTAATTAAAAATTGTTATTTATTTTGTAAAGTTATTTATATCTTTGTAATATGTGTCTATATAGTGTTTTATGACGGAAACAAACGCCGCGTTCATTTATGTCGTAAAACAAAACGCGGCGTTGATCTCCGTCATATTGTCATTATTAAATATCTCCACCATAGCAAATCGAACCAACGACCATTGCAAATATAATTAGACGTTTCTCATCGCTGCCGCAATATAAAATATATAATTATAGTAATTTATTGACTTAAACCTGTACATTAGAAAGGCGGCCCTTTCCCTTGTCTCAACCAGACCGGAACATTTATTTTATGGCTAACAGAATATCCGTATCGAAATAGCAACACGGGGTTGCATCGTAAAGTCTAGACTTTAGACACTTGTCATTCTAAATTTTGTTCTAAAATTCAAAATTAGATCGTCTTAGAACCAATTAAATCTGTCTAAGTCTGAATTATATATGTTAGTTGAAGAATCAAATCTAATGGAAATAAATATCATTGCTTCCTTGAAAAGTCTTTTTACTTTTATAATAGCGACCCAACCGCGGCTTTCCCGCTTGAATTACAAACAAACAAACAAAACAAAATACTCTTTATTGTACACCAGAAGACATAATATAATAAATATGTAATAATATTTAGAATAGTACAATAGGCGGCCTTATCGCTAAGAGAGCGATCTTTTCCAGGCAACCTTTGGGTATAGGACAGAATATGAAAGAGAAGGGAAGGGGTGTACAGACTCTACATTTAATTATACATACATATAAATATATACACAAATACATACATATATACATACACACATACATATATACATAAATACATACACACATACAAACAAATGTATAAATACACAACTACGAGTATATATTAAGAATTACTGTATTTTCTTTACCAATTTCTTGTTCTTAATAACATTATCAGTTTTAAGACAATATCTATACATTTAAAACTAAAATTTCAGTTAACAAATAAAAATATTGTATCTTTTTTTTCAAACTTGGCCTTTTTTTATTGATTTAAATAAAGCAAACACTAAATATTGAGGAAAAATTGTGAAAATATAATAGAATATATTTAATAATATAATAAACTGTATTAAAATCGGTTTAGCCGCACCTGAGATTAGCACATACAAACGTACATATAAAGAAAAAATTATAAATATGATTATTTTGAGCTCTATTACAGAAATAAACGTCTCATTTAAGATGTTTTTTTATATCTTCCATGTACTTACAGACAACTCTTACAGATTTATTATAAGTATTGATTATTTTAATAAGCTGAATGATTGAAAGCGTGTCAAATGCTCGTACATCGATCTATTGCCCTCATCACATAGCCCCTATGATGTAATCATTAATCAAATACTTTATAATAGTGCCTGATGCTTACAACTACTTACTACTTGACTGGAACTGGACTGTTAATTAATTAATTTTTTTTTGAACAATTTTATTTGTTAGACGTTAAATACTGGTATATCTTCGAAACAATGATTCCTAAAACAAAGAAGTAGGTACACCTACAATTTTGTAGACTCTTTTATTTTTATCAGCTTTATGCTATATCCCGTACGTGGCAGGGTAGGCAAAGGGAACTTGAGAACCTAGTCTTAAGTCTCTACATTTCCATTTAGACACTGTCGTTCTCCAATTTCCGCCGAGTATGAGGCATTGTGTGTTACGCAGCAGAACTCAACGCAGAACTTTGCATTGTTACCAGAGCGAAGAAATGGAAGTATTAAATAATTTATTTCCTCAAGTAAGGATCGAACCCACAACCTGAACCCGTTTACCTAGATGTTGTGCTAGTGCCCATGCGCCACGACAGGCCTCAAAAACGACTTCACCAGTCAGAATCGAACAAAACACGTGCAAATCATATAATTGTTTACTAAGAATCATATCTATTGAGTGATCGAGATTGCATTCTCTCATTGCAAAAAGTGTAACTGCGTCCCCATTACGAGTTTTATCGTTTTTTGTTCATTCATGATTTCTACTTCAGTGCGGGCTTAGTCATAAGCGCTAGCGGGTTTTGTTGTATATATATATTTTTATTACTATTATTTTTCTAACAAAATAAAAAAAAGTAATGTTATTAAAAGACACAATTTTGACTTCTTATTAAAGCTACTGAATAAAAAATAATAATAAATATATAAATTATTTTTTTTTATTATTTCTTCAGAAAAATCTTCAGATCTTAACAAGTATAAGGTGTATAGTAATATAAATTAAAAAAATACTTTTCACTACATTTAAAGTACTTAGTATTCCACACTTAGCTCAGATCAGCTCAGCTTCACGCTGTATCCTGCACATGGCGCAGGGTAGGCAGAGGGAACTTGGGAACCTAGTGTTAAGATACTCCGTTTCACTTCCGTTTGCCTACTTTCTGCCGAATTTGAGGCATTGCGTGTTGAGTGGCGGAACTCAGCGCTGCGGTTTGCCTTGCACCAGATCGAAGGAATGAAATATTAAATATTTAAAATTGAAAATATTAAATATTTCATCTCCTCGGGTGGGGATCAAACCCAGCACCTGTCGGTTACAGTCACACGCTTGTGCAGCTGCGCCACGACAGGCCACAACACACTTAGGAAAGATAAATACGTATTTAGAAAACTTATAAAAAAAGTATATATTTTTGGGTAAGTATGGAATTATTTTTGTGTAGCATTATTCGCTAAAATATCATAAATAAGTTTAAATTTTTGAATTTTTATGTGAACATATGGTTTAGTAGCGCTTGGGCGGATTCCAAGACACGCAGGTTGTAACAACTGTAGCTCCTCTGTAGCGACATGGAGCATTGGGCGGCTAAGCTCACTTACCGTAAGGTGGTGCGCCTTGTGTTATTCGATATTATTATCTCAATATATATTTTTTGTTAAAAGTTAAAAAGTTAAAAGTTATCGATGAAGAAACGTAGAAACTAATTATTAGATATTGTTTTTCTACCTCTAATTAATGTTTTTTTTTCATATTTACTTTTTTAATAAACATAACTCATTAAAACAATGAGGTTTGAGCCAGTGCCTCTTAGACAGATCTTTCTAAGAGACACTTCGGTTTGAGCTTTCTATAAAAAGAATGATATATTAGAAAAATATAAATTTTATATGACAACACGCTATACTTCTTCACTTATACCACATCCCACACATAATAGCGGCGCTTGAAAAAATATTTGCAAAACGGTGCGTGCGTGTTGGAACGATTTAGTAAATAATTCATATCTTATACACTCAAGTGGGTCAAGTTCGTGCGTGCGTTCCGTGCCTTCAGCTGTAGTGATGACAGAGAAGAGTTTTTTTTTCTTTCACGCTTTATCCCGTAAAGAAATTCAGAATTGTAGGAAGAGTAGGAATGTGATAATAATTTATTTATTTTATTTCATTTTAGTTTATAACAAAATACATTATATTATTTATTTATTTTATCTTCTTGTTCTTAAGCCCGAATTGGCTTGTGTGACCACTTTCCTAAACATATAGTGAGATATTTAGATACATATACAATTTACAAATTATAAACAACTAATTACTTTAATTACAAATAATCAATTACTTCAAGTGGGAATCGAATTCACACAATATTCAGATATTGTTGTCCCCACAATCCGCCAGTTTTTGGAGACATTGCGCATTGAGTAGCGTAACTCAACATCGTGGTTTGTCCATCAAGATGAAAAATGTTCATAATAAACATATCTAGTAGAAATAATAATCATATCTAGTAGAAATAATAAACATATCTAGTAGAAATAATTAACATATCTAGTAGAAATAATTAACATATCTAGTAGAAATAATTAACATATCTAGTAGAAATAATAATCATATCTAGTAGAAATAATTAACATATCTAGTAGAAATAATAATCATATCTAGTACAAATAATTAACATATCTAGTAGAAATAATAATCATATCTAGTAGAAATAATTAACATATCTAGTAGAAATAATAATCATATCTAGTAGAAATAATAATCATATCTAGTAGAAATAATAATCATATCTAGTAGAAATAATTAACATATCTAGTAGAAATAATAATCATATCTAGTAGAAATAATTAACATATCTAGTAGAAATAATAATCATATCTAGTAGAAATAATTAACATATCTAGTAGAAATAATAATCATATCTAGTACAAATATTAAAGACCAATTAGTTTTAATAATTTAAACCCCTAGAGCCGACTTAGAACCAACGGGCGGTACTTCAATGCTGTAACATAGAAATACTTATTTTAACTGTAAACTGTAAACTGGCGAGAAGATAATTTCTCCATTGACAACATAAAAACATATTGGTTATTTTCACTCTTCTATAATAGAAAGAAAAAAATATATAATTGTCGTTTTTTACCGGAAACACTATAAAACAACAAGCTAAAGTTAAACGAATGTACAGAAGTGGCATTCAGTCTGAATTTAAAATAAGCCTGAGAATTAGCAAAGAGCAAAGCAAACAAAGTTTTCTTTTAAACCGGTGTCCACATTGCCAAAGAATTGTGATCTTTATTTTGTAATAAAATAAGAGCTATATTAATGTTTTTTTTATCATAATTTAAAATTATGCCATTTTAGATTTTATGTATATTATTTTAAGAACTATTTTGTTTGTAATTTAGTACACAGTACTGTATATTTGATTAGAATAATATTTACAATGACTATTAATAACTTGCTTTCCTAAGGCTTTATAGCTAATGCCTAATACTTATATTTCCATAATAAAATGGTGAATAACGAAGTATCACTGTCTACACTTTACTTGCTTATACTTGCTGAATTACTAAAAATATTTTAATACAATCTAGCAAAACAAATTTAAAACATTGAGTCAAATGATTATCTAATTTTTATATTATTTTTTAACGTAGCGGAATTTGAACCCGCACCTCTAAAATTCGCCCAAATATCGGTACATTATTTATTTTTATGCGTTTTCTAAATAAGTATTGGAAATGTTAAGAGTTGATTTCACAGTACAGTATATGTTTTTTGTAACAAATATATTTTTTTAAATCAACAGGTCCAAAAAATGTATTATTTCTGCATATATTTTTGTATTGTTTTATTTGCTAAATATAAAATTTACATACTGATTTACTAAATCATAAATTTTATAGTAAAAGAAAAATCCAATAATGGCTCTTGATTTTTCTATTTTGCTTAGTTAAACATATATTTTTTAAATTACTCACATAAAACATACATTACGTGTTTACTTTAATAACGTATTGTATATTTTTAATCTCGAACATATTATATTTCGTATATGTTTATTTAATGAAATCTTTGATTTTCGTGATTATAACCATTTTAAATGAAACAAATTTAACTGGTAGACTACATACTTGTAGAATCGATAGAATGAAATTTCAAAATGATATATATTTGTTTATGCGGCCTGTCGTGACGCAGCGGCACAAGTGTGTGACTGTAACCGATCGAGGTTGTTGTTCGATTCGTTCCCACTCGAGGAAATGAAATATTTAATATTTTCAATAAAGTGGAGAACGGAAGTGGAACAGAGTGTCTTAACATTAGGTTCCCAAGTTGCCTCTGCCTATCCCTCCGTGTGCGGGATACGGCGTGAAGCTGAGTGTGTAAATATTTATTTTCAGCTAAACTTGACAGAGCTCAGCATTAGCATTCCTTTGGCTAATACCCAATATTCTTTACTTTTTTATGTTACGTATTATTAATTTTTGCCAATCAAAATCAGAAAATGTGAACAATAAATATATTTTATATGAAACAAATTTAACCGGATTAAGCAGCAGTCCACGGGCAATGGACTACACTGCAAAGTGTCCAAAACATCGGGGTTCAGAAAATGTACAGATTTCAATATACGCGATTAATCTGGTTTAATTAAAATTGTTTCATTTAAAATATGGGATTATTGTTTAGATTTTCTCATTTTTATGGACAAAACGTGGCGTCGAGTTCCTCCACTCAACGCATAATGTCTTGAAAATCTGGCGGATAGTGGGTTCCACCATATCTGAACTCACTAGTTTCCCTCTGCTACCCTGCTGTAAATTAAAAAAAAAGGAAAAAGTAACAAAAACGGTATATTTCATCTATATTAATTGCCTACATCTAACAAAAATTCGCAAACAAAATAAAAGAGTAGATATTTTAACTCACAATACACATATGCAGTCAGAAATCTTTCAAGTCCTAACTGTGATAAAACGGCGTAAATTATTAATATTAGGTTAAGTATGCAATATATAACTGCCGTCGACAGCAGGCCACTCGCAATAAAATAAATCATTTCTAATTAGATATCCTGCTGTACATATACAATTCCAAATGTGTTAATGACGCATCTCTCGCTTTTAATTTGATGGGCATAGACAACTTTAAAGACTAAAAAATGTTGAGTTTAGAACTCAAATTTAAGTCCGTTTACGTTTCGTTTATTGATTGTTTTATGTTTCATCGTTTATTATCTATGGTGAAAGTAGAGAAAGGATGTATCTTAAGAATATGTTCCTTCTGTCTTTTCTGCTGCTTGCGTGATAATATTGGATATTAATAATAAAAAGCCAATGCTTAGCTTTGACAGACTTAAATGAGGAAATTAAAAAAAATGTGTAATTTAAAACATAATTCAAAGCCAAACGACAATGTCTTATTCCTTTATCTAGTAGTTTTTTTAGTACAATTGTGTTTCAAATGTATGTTATGTTATTATGAAATAAATACATTTATTGAGTTTATATATTTGAGTTTATTTGTAGAGTGTATTAGTTATTTTTATTGAGTATCCCGCGCATGGCAGGGTCGGCAGAGGGAACTTGGGAACCTAGTGTTAATAAACACCGTTTCGCTTCCGTTTGCTACTTTCCGCTGAATTTGAGGCATTGCGTATATTTATCTAAATAAATATTTTTCTTATTTTTATGTATAGTGTAAATAATTACTATAATTATATGCTATCTAACATATATCTTTCTCTATATTTCCAGTCAAAAGAGCTACAACAGCCCATGGAGTTGGACGACGGTGACAGCGACAGGGGACTGACCGCGGGCCCCGCGCGGGCCTCCACCCGCGCTGTGAGGCCGCGGGGGGCAGGGGCGGGGTACAGCGGGACACAACGGGGTACAATGGGGTACAGGGGGGTACTTAAAGACACTAGACTATCTCTAAAGTGAACTTTCAATATTATTTATTGTATTTAATTAGTTTATTATTTAAGAAAAATGTTGATTACTCTGCCCGTAAATAGAGGCTATTATGTATGTGTGTGTCGTTGATGTTGCAATACATTGTTTTGTTACCATGTAATTGTATGAAAAATAATTTGTTTTGTTTTTGTGATTATTTTCTTGTTGGAATTGATTGTTTTAAACTACACGAGTTAACTTTTTTATTTAAAAATAACATTCGTAAATCATTAATAATGATGAGAGAATTAAGGGATAATGAACATTTTTTCTGTATGTAGACTTAATGTATTTGCAACAGCATAGACTTAGTATAGTTTCTACATATAATTTTGTTACACAATGTATAAGTTAGAAAAAATGTTGTTCCAAACGGCTTCGCACCCCGCCCGATGAACGAAATGATCCGTCCGAGTTCGTTAGCTCCCCGTGTCGTCGCCGTGGTCGTGGCGAGTGGACTTATCTTTATACATATAATAAAAATATATATTTAATCATAAAAAATATATTAAAATTATCAAAGAAATTCAGGTCAGATAAATTATCTTAGAGTAATAATTTTTTCCTCATCATTAAGTCAATAATGAAGAATAATTTGTTATTTCAGCTGTACTTAATGGAACTGATAATAACACTTGCACTTACTAAAAATCAGTAATTTATAACTCCATATTGTCTAACTAGACCAAAACTAATAATTTCTCAGAATCCATCAAATCAGGTACTAGTGGCTTTATACAGCTGTGCCAGATCCAGTGATTGTAGCCTAATGCTGTTTTAATTGCCACGAGTCAATGACTTCGTGCTTAGCGGCTAATGTTCGTTACGTTTAAACATTTTTTGTATAGTTACAGGACCGTTACTGTATTGATATTTTTGGCTCTGGCAGAATTGGGTTTTTACCACAGGTGATTTCTTTGGTACAATAGAAGTATTGACAAAATTACCGGATTATTCGCGTATATTGATTTGTATACATTTTTGGAAACACAACGTTTCGAATAGGTACTTGTCAGTAGTCTGTGGAAACGGGTAGTGACCACGGACTACTGTTAAATGTCAATGTCAATGTCAATCTGGTTAAAATTGTTTCTTTTAAAATGTCTAACAATCGCAAATATCAAAGATATTATTAAGCATTGACGACTTTATTCAGGTTATTTGTTAAATTTGTAAATATAAGAGAAGAAACTATTTAGGATTAGCTTTCTTTATCTACCTTAATATTATACAGAGAGCAAAAACAAAGGAGATTTAGATCAAAACAGTCAGTCAGTCATTGTAAAGATAAGTCCACACAACGCAACCGTAACAAAAATGTCCCACCGAGCGTCTATTGGTATGAAGAACAGGACGAAAGACGCTCCAAATACCATATCCCTATTTATAAGACTTCATCAAATCGGGTACAGTCGTGAAAAATTATAAGAAAATAATAATTTATTTAGTTGTGATATACATATTATACATGTAAAATAAAATAAACATTAAATATTGTAACGTCGGCGGCCTCGCTGGACATAGGCATATAGAAAAGTAAGGAAGTCTATGTACCTAACAACACCGAGTCGACTGTTTTTGGGTAGTGGCACATCACTACTTTTCACTTATTATACATAATATTAAAAAAAAAATGAGTTCGCTATCCTCAAATAGGGACGCTCGAAGCCCTGAGTTAGATTAGCAATAGATTGGCATTTTCTTCGGGGCGTAATGGGGTCTCCTTTTCTATATGACCATGATTCTCTTATAGATATCTATACGTGCAATCCGATGGTTTGTAAATGTATATCGTAGTTAGACAAGTTAAGTGGCGGTACGAGGCATTTAATTTATGTATGGGCGCGGTTGAATGCAGATTGAATTTGAAATTTAAATTCGTGAACTTTCGTCCGTGACTGCCTTTTTGAGGGGTTCTCTTGGTTGAGCGTTAAAGCGTTACTTTTACGTAGGTGCGGCACATACGTTGCATACTCACGTCTTACTATTCAGATTTAGAATAAGAAATTTATTTTACATAAAAATAAACCACTTATTTCTCTCTCTCAGCTTCACGCTGTATCCCGCACGAGGCACGGTAGGCAGAGGGAACCCGGGAACCTAGTGTTAAGACACTCCGTTCCACTTCCGTTCCTCACTTTCCGCCGAATTTGAGGCATTGCGCCGCGCTTTGCCTTATTACCAGAGCGAAGAAATGAAACATTAAATATTTAAATTGAAAATATTAAATATTTCATTTCCTCGACTGGGGATCGAACCCAGAACCTGTCGGCTACAGCCGCACTCTTGTGCCGCTGCACCACGACGGGCCTCTAAACCACTTATTTTATCTTTATAAATCTATAACTTTGTATACATTCTATACAAAAATAACTAAGTAAAGTATATACAATACATTTTTGTCAAACACTTGTTCCTAAAAAACAAATACATTCCAACAACGGGATTCGAACCCACGTCCACTGAAAGGCACCTCACAACCACGCTATCATCAGCGCCATCTTTAAACGTCATCGAATAAAACAAATATAGATATGTAAATATTTTCAAGTTCAACCTGCGCCCGCGCATCTACAGTAAGTTAACAACTCCTGGCGAGATTTCGATGTCATTATCTATATACATACATATTATAATATACACTTATTAATGTTTATTCTTATCTGGGGGTTGTCGGCTTACAACCAATCGGACTCAAATGAGAGCGGGAGATTGTGCGATCTCTCATCTTAGTATTAGGCGTAAGACTGAGTTTACAAACTTAACTACTGTTCTAGATATAACAATTTGTATTGTTACTTTTATTTCAAGGCCGTGGTAGCGCAGTGGGACGCGTTAAATGGATACGGGGTTCGATTATGGCTCGTGGAAGTGTTTAAATTTAAATTATTTTAATTTTCAATATACAAATTGCGGTGTTGAGTTTCATCACTCAAAACGCAATGGCTTGTAAATGGGCGAAAAGTTGAGTGTTTTGTCACCAGATTCCCTCTGCCTACCCTGCTTTGTAGGCAATAACATGCAACAACTATATTTTTACTTCAATATTACATATTTTAATACTGTGGTAAATAACCATTTTGTATGTTATTTATAATTAAGATACAATGAGAAATATTTATGCTCACATTAAAAAATGATGTTAGAATAAAAAATTGTATGTCCCTAATAGTTTCTATGTACAATTTTGTAATTTAACTTGTAAATGTAAACTCAGCCTTATATTTATATATATATATATAGTAAGCTACACTGCTCTCATTTTAGTCGGTTTGACTATATGTTAGCTTTTAAACCATGTAATTACCTGTTTTTATATAATGTCTATATAAGGGTAATAAAAAACTGGCTTAAAGTTAGAGAAAAAAATATAAAAATTATATATAGTAAAAGCAAAGAAGATAACGGGTAACGGTATTTACGTACAGCAGCCCGTTCCGTACAATCAATATTGACATTTGTTAACGGAGTGTAAACATGGGGTATGAATTGAATACCTACACAGTCTGTCTTCTAACTAAACAAACACACTGTCAGCTCTTGGCCTATATAGTTTAAATATACATAAGTTTATCAATTTATTCGATATATATATTTTAATAATAAATTTAAAATGGACATTATATAAAAACAGGGAACAAAAAAGAGATAAATGACATTTTTTTATAATAATAACAATATTTATTTCGTTATTTTTTAAGTTTTCAATGATTTTTATTGTTCTTGTTGCTTTCCTTGGGAATCTTTATCGATTTTTTAGAATTAGTAAGTACAATATTGTATGAAGAGACGGGGGGGAGACACTTAATGCACCGACCGATTAATATTAATGTTTATGTATGAAATGTATCGGCGTCTACTTTTCTAGTGTAAAATTCCATTTTTCTATGCCGATATGTAAAAATGAGGCTCTGGTTATCAATAAACAATAAAAAACCAAATTATATCATCCACCCACCGTAATTTGGGCTGAATTATCCAAAAAAAAAAACCGTATAATAAGAATATAGTCCAAAAGTATCTAATATTATTGAAATTCCTAGCCCAAAAGCCCAGAGCCTTGCCGTAACTCGTAACCGGTTCGAGCCGGTCAGTCGGTCCCCCGTTAAAGGTTGTTATTATCGTTCGTATTCCAAAAGTTTCCTGATGTAATTATTGAAATGAAATTACGCTTCTAAAGTGTACTAATAATTTACATATGTAAATATAGGACAACTAATACCTATTATAATAGTGAATGTTGTACTTTGTATATAAGTAATGAAAATTAAATTTTAAATACATAGATAATTGTGGGTGTTCATTTATTTTTGTCTCGATCATTTAGTTTTAAGTTTGTTTATTCAACAAGTAAGAACATCACTAGTATGTTTTTTTTTAAATTGAACATAGTATTTGATCATGGATCTCTATGAAATATTTCTAGATTTCTAGTCTATTAAATATTTGAAATTTGCAAAGTAACGATAGTTGACAGTTATAAGTGACGTTTATTTTAGAATTCGATGTGATTTCAGTAAAAGAAAGAAGTTAAAGACGATCATTAAATAACAGATAATTTCCTTAGATATTAAGTTATATAAACGAACATGACATATTATAACGTTAAACTAAGAAAAGAATTTTACTAAAATAATATTCCATGTAAGGAAAATATTTTAATACAATTTTTAGTAAAAGGATGAAAGGAAAGATAAACAAATATGTAATTATTTATGCGTGATGAGAAATATAATACAATTTTAATTAAATATCTTATTTCCTTTTAATTATAGAATGCATGATATAAATATGTAATATCATGTAGAAATCGAGGCCTGTCGTGGCGCAGCGGCACAAGCGTATGACTGTAACCGACAGGTTCTGGGTTCGATCCCCGCTCGAGGAGATGAAATATTGAATATTTTCAATTTTAAATATTGCAAGGCAAAACGCGGCGTTGAGTTCCGCCACTCAACACGCATGCCTCAACTTCGGCGGAAAGTGGGGAACGGAAGTGGAACGGAGTGTCTTAACACTGGGTTCCCAAGTTCCCTCTGCCTACCCTGCCATGTGCGGGGGAGATTACAGCAGGAAGCTGAGTGAGAGTGAGTGAATGTAAAAATATCTAGAGGTCTGGCACCCGGAGAGTGTCGCTCTAGATCTAGTAACGAGACAAAGCGCGCTGTTGAGTTCCGCCGCTAAATTAATTAAAACTTTAATTACATAGAAATAAAATATATACATTTAAAAATACGTCAAAATCTTAGGTAAGTAGCGAAATATAATTTAAATCACTTTTCATGAGCACAGAACAAATCTTAAGAATAAGATAGTAATACCATGTTGTAACTTCCAAGACGTAATCGATGAAACACTTTGTACAGCAGAACACAAATATGACTCAAGTAACGACATCTAGTGAAATAATTTTTTATTATAATGTCACGAAAGATGGCGCTGTAAAATTTTCAGCTTTTATCTTTGACTTTGAATTTGAATCGCTTAATGCCATATCTTTTCACTAATTTCCCTTGAACAAATCTTAGATTATTTTTATTTTTAATGGAAAAGACAAGGCAACCTCGAGTACAGGTCACCTACTGGTGAGTGATCACCATCGCCCTCGGCCCCGGGTAACACTAGGGTAGCTACAGTTGCGTTCCCGGCCGCCAACCTGGAGGTAGACGCGCTCTTTGAAGATACCCATGCCGTATCGACTTGGAAATACTGCCGTGGATAAGCCGTTCCACAAATTCGTGGCGGGTGGAAGAAAATTCCTACGAAACTTAACTTTTCTGTTATAAAGAAATTGAAAGACTTTATTGCGTATCCTAAGAAAACCATTAACATATCCTTAAGTAGAAATCAATCCCACTCACACATTATCACACTCTAAAACCATAATATTAATAATTAAAATATATTATATCAATATATTAACATAATTAGATTATATATAGACGTCTCTAGGTACTCTGTCTCTAATCAGCTTCACACTGTATCATATGCCAGGGTAGGTACAGGGAACTTGGGAACCTAGTGTTAAGACACTCCGTGCCACTTCCATTCCGCCACTTTCCGCCGAATTTGAGACATTGTGTGTTGAGAGGCGGAACTCAACACCGCGTTTTGCCTTGTACCAGAGCGGAGAAATGAAACCATAAAATATTTAAGTTGAAAACATAACATATTTTATTTCCCGGAGTGGGGATCGAACCCACAACCTGTCGGTTACAGTCAAACGCTAGTGCCGCGATAGATGTGATGACTTTACTTATTAAGAAACCCATAAGTAAAGTGATTAATTAAATTATTAGTTTTAGCTTCACGCTGTAGTCTGCATATGATAGCATAGGCAGAGATAACCCGGAAACGTTAGTTATAAAACACTCCGTTTCCACTTGGACACTTCCTTTCCACACTTTTTCCCGATTTTTTCTGATGAAGATTACGTGTGGATTGGCGCAACTCAACGCCACGTTTTACCCCGTTACCGGAGGGAGGAAATGATTATATCAACATATGTTTATGCATATCAACGGCTTGCTAACGACTTAAATCGCACAGACAAACAGACAAGAGTTAAAAATATATATATTGGATATATTTTGGACCGACGGATATGTTATTATAAGTATAGATTAATAGAGTACTTTTTAACATATTATTACATTTTATTCATCTGACTAAATAAAATGGTTGTGTGTTCGAATTCCACATGGGAGAATGAACAATAATCGTCTTCTGGTTCTGGTATCAAGACGTAACGCGGCGTTGAGTTCCGCTTCTGGACACACAATGTCTCAAATGTTAGGTGACACTGTACAGCGTTTAATGATGTGAATTGTCACTATTCAATAAAACACAAAAAAAAATGAATCCACTATAATATAGAGATCATTTTAATACAGGAAGTTACAAAAAATATAAGTCGATTATTACAAATTGGCTTAGAAAATAAATAATGGATAAAACTTTTCTAGTGGCCATTCGTTGTCTACATCACTATAGACATGGTCATAAACGAATATAGTAGGAAGCAATATTTGTTAAATATATGTCACAAACATTTAAATATCGAATTACACTAATTTAACTCTATACAGCCATATAAAATCAGATACAGATTATATAAACAAAAAATAAAAAAAACATAATTATTTGATATAAAAATAATTAAATTTAAATAAAAAACATTTTCTATTTTCTAATAAACATTTAAATATATAATTTTTAATTTGCTTGTTGTTTAAAAAAAATAAAACTATTATATATATTAGAAATTATGTAATTGAATTGCAGATAATTAAGTCTAGTAGACATTTTCTATGCACATTAATATAATTTGGTTGAATTTACTATTATTTTTATATATTTTCTGAATAAAACCTGGTATATTTAGTAATTTATACAAAATTCCTGTACTAGATAGATAACAATAAAATATAATTGAATGCTATGGTTTCTTACTTGAATAAATGAAATATTCAATATTTAAATTGTCATCGCTCGAGAATGGCGCAAGAAGCTCCGTTGATAGAAAAGAACGGAAGTCGATATATAAAGCATGAAACTAAAATATTAAAATATCTGATATATCTGATTTTATATGATTTGCATAATTTAAATACATTTTGGGGCAGTATAAGTTACTTCATTTGAATATTATATTATCTGTGGGGTCACAGCTACGATTCCCGTCGGACGTTAGACTAATAAGAATAAATATTTCTTACAACTAAATTTATTTTGGAAATCTAAATTATATTGATATAATAAATATTATGTTATTTTTAATTCGTAGAAAAAATGGAGCCCGGTGAGAAATTAAAGTGTTCTAAGGAATTTATTGAGGTAGGCTGGAAGAAATTACCCTATGTACTTTTACTTTCATTCTTTTAACAAAAAATCTAATTCATGATCATAGGCATTTTTTTTTTAATTTATATATATATATATATATATATATATATATATATATATATATATATATATATATATATATATATATATATATATATATATATATATATATTATGATAAAAATTATGAGTGAATGATTACATTATAAATAATATAAATAATAATATTACAATTAAAAAGAAGAAATAAAATAATTGGCTGGATATAAAGAATATATAATACCGATCAGGGAATTATTATTTTACCCATATTAAACACACAAGAAACTAATATTCAACGCACATCTCTCAAAGATTCTGGAAAGTAAAAAAAGACATCACAATCTATAATCATCCATAATCATTCAATGAAACATCATTCCATAATATAATACAATATAATATAATTTTAAAACATGAAACATGAATACATTAATTAATTACGTATCACTCGCCATTATAATAATAATAATATAAATATACAAATTATCTATGGTATATATGGTATGTAGGTATATATCGTACAGCAAGCTTGTCTTTGGGGATTCAGTCGTACTCTTAGGCATAAGTCTTTATTTGATGGACGTTTCTGTATGAGATCTGTGGAAAATAAAAACAAAATATGTTTACTAAAATATTTTTTAAAGTGTTATTCCATAGCGGAAATTTGTAAAAATCTCCTTACAGAGATGCTAACAACATAAATAAGTTGTAACAAGCGTATAAGAATTACGACGGAGCTTGGTGAGAACGAATGGCTTAGTTGGTCAGAGCGGTGCGACGCCCAGTGCTGGACATAGGCCTCCCCCAAGGATTTCCACGACGATCGGTCACGCGCCTCCCGCATCCAGCGGCTGCCGGCGATCTTGACCAGATCGTCGGTCCACCTGGTAAGGGGCCTGTCCGGTTCGTGGTCGTCACTCGAGAACCTTTCCGCCCCAACGGCCATCGGTTCTCATTACTATGTGTCCCGAGCACTGCCACTTCAGCTGAGCAATTCTTCGAGCAAAGTCGGTAACTTTTGTTCTCCTATGGATATCTTCATTTCTGATTCGATCACGTAGGGTAATACCAAGCATTGCTCTCTCCATTGCCCGCTCATTGACCTTGAGCCTTCTTATGAGACACATAGTTAGCGACCACGTCTCGCTCCCGTATGTCATTACTGGCAACACGCACTGGTCAAAGACTTTTATCTTGAGACACTGAGGTAGGTAGCACGCAAAGATTTTTTGTAGCTTCCCGAATGCTGCCCGTCCGAGCTGGATTCGACGAGAGATCTCTTTCTCAAAGTTGGACTTACCTAACTGGACAGCGTGTCCCAGGTATACGTAATGGTCAACAACTTCGAGGGTAGTGTTCCCAATAGTAACTGGAGCAGGTACTACATGGGCGTTCGACATAATTTTCGTCTTATCCATGATTAGTTTATTTTTATTTTATTTTATTTATGTTTGGGAAACATACAATTAAAATAGAACGTATACAATAAAATTACAAAAATTTTACATAAATCAAAAAAGTGTCCATGATTAGTTTTAGTCCTGCTCTTTGAGACACACTACTGAGATCTTTTATTGTAAGTACTGGAAATAAAAATACATAATGGTGGGTTTTACATCATGGCATCAATCAACATCAATATTTTTTTAACATTCGATTATTCCCATCCCTATCGGCAGTGAGAACATCACTACTTGTGTCAATCAAAAACCACTAACCTCTTCACTTATCCAACAAAGAAAGTCGTAACGCTTCATCCAACGCTCGTTGTTCATCCGCCAACTGCTGATCCCTGGCCTCGTGCTCCCGCGCGGACAACACTAGTGCTGCCCTCAATTCCGCATCCAGATCGTCCCCATCCCTATCCGCGTGCGCGTCCGGTACGGGCACGTCACTAGTTGGTTCATTGTCCGGTGTTTGCAAGGACAGGGTACTGATGTCCGCGAGTGACGCCTCTATCGCTCTGTTGTTGTTATACTACCTTTGTTAGCTTTGCTAGCGTATTTATGAACAATTCCTTGTATACATTTTTAAAACTTTTTATATTAAAGAAAATAAATAAACTCACATTATTTATAAGGTCAATACTGTATATTTAAATATATTATTATTGAAATAAAAAAATATATATATATATATATATATATATATATATATATATATATATATATATAGAAATAAAAAAATATATATATGAAAAGAATTGTTTATGGTTGAATTTAGATTATCTATTAGCTAACGTTTTGTACTAAATAAAATTAAGTACCAAATATAAATTTAAATATGTTTTTTAATAGTGAGAATTTTAAAAATATGTACAAGGAATTATGTACGTTTATATTTTTTAGCAAACATTTACCTATATGTAATTATAATGGATTATAATTATTTTTATATATAAAATAAAATGAGGTATAAATATATAATTATATGTGTTAAATTATTACTCGATACTTATTTATCAATACTTATTAGAATAAAAATGACTATATAAATGATATATATATATATATATATATATATATATATATATATATATATATATATATATATATATATATATATTTAGCAAAATAAGCCATATCAGCTTAGTGTTTTTATGAATATAGGCAACACACACTTAAAACATAAATATTTTTTCCAAAAAAAAAAAAAATGTTTAGTCAAAAAGAGCCGATTTTAACCTTTTAAATAGAATTACAAATTATGTAACGATTTAAATTTAAAAAAAAAAAATAAAATGCCCGTTTGCCCCTTTTTTTTCCTATATATATTCTAGCAATGTTAAATTATTGTAATACTTAACACTATTATCTAGATAATATGAAATAAATTAGCATGTTACGAAAATTCTCTACAAAAATTAAATCTACTATAGCATACAAAAACAGAACTAAAACCGTCGATATCTGTAATGAAATTTAAAAAAGAAACTAATATTTTCCTTAAAGAACTTGAGACACTGAGCGGTAATAAAGATGAAATATATCTGATAGTTGTAAATAAAAAGTGTAATATTATCTGTGGAATCACCAAAGACAACAAAAATAAAATATTAGTTAAATAAGAAAAATAATACAACCACCTTTGTAAATAAGCATAGTTGTGTGCCAAAAGCTTGTAATTGGATAATATGTATATACATATGCGAAATATAGTTAGTTATATATATGTATATATATATATATATATATATATATATATATATATATATATATATATATATATATATATATATATATATATATATATATTATAGGAACTCAGTACGCACTTGGGAACTTGGGAACCAAGACAATCTGTTCAGATTTCCTCTTCCACTGAATTTGAAGCATTGAACGTTGATTGACAGAACTCATCATCACTTTCCAGGGCGAAAGAAATGAACATCTAATAATGTCTTTGATTTTCGCGATTGTTACACATTTTAAATGAAACACTTTTAACCGGATTAATCGCGTATGTTGAATGCTAAACATGTTTTTTGGGAACCCGACGTTTCGAACACTTTACAGTAGTCTGTGGTCACAGGTAGACTGAGGTGGCATTTGTCTGGTTTAAAGTGTTTCATTTAAAATTAAAACATAGCTGCAGTTTGTTGTATTTTTATCTCAGCAAAGAAAAATATTACCCAACAAAAAATAAGAAACGATAGACACACTATGTTTTTCTGTTCAAAACAAATTCTGTGGAACGACCACAGATTAAAATAATCTATTAAACAATAAAAAAAAGCCCAAGTGACCTTTGTAAATGGGCGTCCTCGTGTGTCAGCAGCGTGTGATTGGTGCTCCTCACGCGAGGCGGTACGGGGGACGTCGAGCGAGCACCCCGCAGGGCTTCCCATACGTCTACCTGGAAATATACATTTTTAATGAAAACATTTCACAATTAATTTCACGATTGACTTCAGATATTGTTGTATATTGTTGGAAACTCATGGTTTTTCATTTTCCACTGAATTTGAGGCATTGCGTGTTGAGTGGCGGAACTCAACGCCGCGCGTTGCCTTGTAACAAAAATAATAAAATCTCGAGCGAACGTCGAACCCACAGCCTGTTTTAAACATTTATAGTCAACTGCTCGTGCCCCAGCGCTACGACAGGCCTCTATCTTTTTTTTAATAGTTACTATAAAAATTTGATTATTAGGACCTCAGTTATACGAATTTGCATTTATCCGGACTTATTACCACGATCGGTTATACTAAATGCCTACAAAACGTATTAATGTATGTATAATATGTATAACAGCCTGAAGGCTGAGTACATATTACCAACCTGATCATCATGAGTGCCAGCGTCCATTAAACTCTGCTGTATAGCATATTGCAACAGATCATCATCGTCACACTGAAGCCTGTCTCTATCGTCCACCCCCGCCGCGTCTTTGTACCCGCGACCCACTTGGAAGCACCTGTCGTCCACTACGCAGGAGAGCCGAGTGTCCTCCGATATGCTCTCTACGTCAGTGACCGGATTCTCCGTCGCGAATATGTTGCCGAATGTTATACGCGCGTTCAGTACGTGGAACAGAGGGATTTCTATAAATTAAATTAAACTATGAAATTTGAGATGTTGCGTATTGAATGGCGAAACTCAACGCTGCAAGACTACCAAAAGAGTTAAATAAAATAAATATACTATATAAGTCAGTGCCGTTAATACGTAGTACTGTTTAATAGAAAAGAAAGGATTTCTATAATTGTTTATTACAGAAACATCGTTTAGTGAGTGGTGGAACTTAACGCCGCGTTTTATATTGTCGGACCAGGGAAAAATAAAATCAATTTTTGTGTGTGTGCGTGTGTGTGTGTGTGTAATGTGAACTCTGTTCATTCTCACTGGTCAATATTTGGCAAATTCAAGGGTTTGCCAAATTTAAAAAGTTATTGATAAAAGCGTGGCGTTGAGTTACGCCACTAGGCACATCATTTAAATCACTCACCAATTTTAACTGGAAAACCAGCAGGCAACTGCATTTGCACAAAATCTTTTAATTTAGCGAAATGAGGCGACGATATCGCCGCCATTAAATCCAATATCGGCATTATTTGCTCTTGGAGCTGAAACACAAAGTAGAAAGAAATTATAAAAAAAAACATTAACTTCACCTTTACACCACATGCAGCAGAGAAGGCAGAGGGAACCTATAGTTAAGACCCTCCGTTATGTTCCCACTTTTTCTCGAATTCCAGAGGCCTTACGCGTTTGAACGACGGAACTCAACGCCGCGTTTTACCAGAGCGACAAAATTAAAATATAAAATATTTAATTTTCTCGTTTTCCTTAAAAATCTCATTTTTTTGTTTCCACATCATAATTTACTTACTTCTAAGGGGTAATCCTCGCACAGCCACAGCGTGGCTCTAAACTTCTGCACCTTAGTAGCGACCTCTCTAGGGCGCCCTATGTCCCTATCTAGGGCGTCCTCTGAGAAGTACTCCTCCCAGGTCACTGGACGGATTTCGTCCCGGGATTTACTCCTTTTGGGCGGCTCTTCCTGGATGGATGATTATGTATATTAGTTTTATATTTGCTACATACTACCGATCCCCTTGCGGCTTTGCCCGCTTCATTTATAGTATAAAATAAAGGTCTTTATTCCTTTCTTGTTCGTATAACATTATCGTTTTTAAGGCAATATCTATACATTAAAAACTAATATTTTACCTAAATTAATAAATATCCTTTTTTTTTGTATTAAGTTTGAAATGTAGTATTTATTTTGTAAAATGCTTGCTAAGCCGAGTACAATTTTCATATAAAATAGATCATTTACAAGTACAATTCCCTTTCATATCTTTCAGTCGAAACCTTTTTTTACCTACTTGTTTTTAGCCTATGTCACTGTTAAATGTATTATGTTTAAGATGATAGTTATATTTATTTATGTTTAAGATGATAATTTTGTTAAACCAATAAAGTTTTTTGTTAAACCAATAAAGTTATTTTATAGATAGAAATGTAAAATATATTTGTTTAATGGACGACCCCAAATAATATTGACATTGAGCAGAAAGAAAAAAAAACCTCCATACCTCCATACTATCACCTGGCATTTTTTACAACAATATCTCCCTTATCCTATTCTATATACATCAAGATATAACGGTCCATACCTATGCGCGAGGCCTAAAGATACCCGTAAGAGCCTTTTGTTCACTCAAAGTTAACACATATTTAAAAAAAAAAAAACTCCAAAACAATATTTGAACCCACACACTTTAAGCAACACTTACCCTATCCGGCGTCAGCAGTGGTGAAGTGGGATGCGAGGGTCCATCCTCATCCGCGAGTGCTAAAAGGCCCGCGAGGGGCGCGCGCGGTGCGAGCCTCTTGTCCCCTCGAGGTAGATGCTCTGTACGCGACTTGGACACCAGCTCTACGTTGTTGGCACTGAACACTTTGCACTCGTATCCGTTAACGTTCTCTGTTTTGTCCTGACGCCATCCCCATATGCCGCTTTTGTTTCTGGAAGAGAAAGGAAATTGTATATGAAACGGCAATTTTTATATTTATCTCCATGTTATATAGAAATATTTCCTGTCGTGGCGCAGCGGCACAAGCGTGTGACTGTAACCGACAGGTTCTGGGTTCGATCCCCAGTCGAGGAAATGAAATATTAAATATTTTCAATTTAAATATTTAATGTTTGATTTCTTCGCTCTGGTAAAAAGGCAAAGCGCGGCGTTGAGTTCCGTTATTCAACACGCAATGCCTCAAATTCGGCGGAAAGTAAGGAACGGAAGTGGAACGGAGTGTCCTAACACTAAGTTCCCTCTGCATACCCTGCCTCGTGCGAGATACAGCGTGAAGCTAAAAAAGAAAAGAAACAAAAAAAAATCTCCATGTTGTGTCAGAAAAGAAGTCATACAACAAAATGTAGTGATTAGAATTAGTAATTTTTTTACATAAAACCTTTCATATTTTTTTTTCTGTTTAAAATATAATTTTTTTATTGATTTTAAAATCTTCAAGAGTCTAGATGTACATACAATGGTTGCGGATTCGATTCCTTGCTAAAAAGATACTTTACATTTTTTTTATTACTTAAATTTGAAAATTAAATAGGATGTTATTAGATTACGTAGAACTCCTTTAACCAGCTCTAGTATTTTATATAATTAAAAAAATGTATATGTATATTATATAATATAAAAATAAAAATATTATTTTATTGAAGTAGATATATATAAATAAATGGACCGTTTATTTTGAAAGTGATGCAAGTCCTTTTTTTTTTAAAATGGAATATGACGTATTTCATGCTTAATTTAACGTAATTTTTTTATGTATAACTAGTTCGAATTTAATTTCTTAAAAAAATCCCATGCTTTATACAAATTTTAAAAATCGGTCGGTAAATCAAATTACATACTTATCGATTATGAAAGTGGTGTAAGTCCAATTGGCAGATTTTCGCCGATCAGTAGTCTGTTATTTTTAATTCATTTGTTTTATCATACGTGTCATCTTACGTGCTAAGTGTTGTTAATTTAGGTTATTTATTCTATTTTTTTTCTAATAATAGATAACTTCATACTAACATCACATAGTGATATAGGTAAGAACAAATGGTAATATTATTTTATAACAATTTAAAATATTTGTTTTACCTAATTATAAATAAATTCACGCAGTTTAAGTTAAGCCCATGTATATAAGCGAATAACATATAAAATAATAATATAAAAGAAATATAAAAGAATAACCAAATATTCAGAGGATGAAAATAATTCCGCTATAAACAACAAATTAACGATCCGTGAAAAGAGAAGAAGAATAACAGAGGTAGATTCCTCAGATGAGGATAATATTATTGAAAATTAAGAACAAAATAAAGAAAAATATTTGCAACGAATAAACAAAATAGGGCGAAATAGTGGCCGATAGTATTATACAAAAAGAGGAAAATTCATTCCAGCAAAACAATTTGAATCCAAAAATTGTAATTGCTTAAAGAAATGTATTAACGTGTTACAACGTATAGAAATTTTAGATACATTTTGGGATATAGGTGATTTAAAAAAGTAAAATATATTTCTATCTGATAGTGTTCTACAATAATCCGTGAATAGAAGAAGACATAAAAATAATTCGAGCACTAAAAGGGAATATGTTTATAAATTTTACCTAGTCAATTCTGGTGGACCGATTTTAGTATGTAAGAAGTTTTTTATGAACACCTCCGGTGCATCAAGCATATTTCAAAACACTGTCACATGCAGAGCACAAGTAAATACTATCAGTACTATATAATTTTGACAACGTAATTAGTGTCTCAAATTAAATATTGTCTTTTCATGAGTATTTGTAAATAAAATTGTATTAAAATAAAGTATATTTTAAGAGTTTTTTTTATTGAAATTTCGATGTTTACAGTTGCTTAATTTTGAAAGTGGTGTAAGTCCATTTACAGCCCATAAATATGTATTACTGTAGTCTAATTCACCTACAACGAATCTATATAATGAAATTAAATATTTATAGAACAATAGAGACATTGCCAGACTTCATACAAATTGCCTGAATTTTTTAATTGACAGATATGCTAACCTCTAATTTTCTCGAAACAAGAGAATATGGACTTACACCACTTTCAAAATAAACGGTCCAAATAATACTATAAGAAAATTATTATTATTGATCCAAATAAAAAAAAAATTGAAATGATTTCATCGCACTGCGAACACTGCGGCGATGAGTTCCGCCACTCAACACACTCATTGTTCTTTGACATATAATCAATCTACTTTTAATGTTATTTCTTGACAGTTTCCCACCTCTCAAAACATATTTTATCAGTGTCCAAGTAGTTGATCGCAACGGGAGCTGCCAGTCGCTGGTCAATGACGTGCGGGGAGGGCGGCGGCCACTCGCGCTCGCGGCCCCCCTCCAGGTACTCGCACCACGACGTCTGAGCCTCGTGGTCTAGCTCCACCAGACTGGCGCTACGACCTGGAACCATCACAATATACGATTTATTAAATCAAAAACATGATTTGAAGCAGTTCAGATTGACATTATACATTTTAATAGTAATGTTTTTTACATGTAAACAATAGAAATATTTATTCGTTGCGTTTTCATAAAACCTTCATCTCTCTGCTGCTTGAACATATAATTCTTTACTTAAAAATCAATGTAACCAAGGAACCAAGAATTACGGATATTTCGGACTTTCCATCATACACAATAATTAGCATTATTTTTCAAAAATAACCAACTCACCCTGCCCTCTAAATATATAAGTTCGATCGCCCCTCTGCCACCTGTTGTTCTCGAAGCCGACGAGCGTCGTATCAACGCGGACGTTGGCGCCCCGCTTGTACACTTTGTACGTATCGAATGGACACATACGTGATACTAGTGGCACTGGGGATATTTAAAAAATATATTTTTGTCATATAAATATATACTGTGTAAGGATGGGGAGACCTCGGTTAACCTTCGTCACGTAAAAAGGCATGAGGACCCGGAGGACATGTATGAAGAGGTTGATGACAGTGGACGAGGCGAAAGAAGTATGCCGAGACCGTAGCGTTTGGCGCTCAGTTTTCTCTAGCTACCCCGGTAGGGATACAGCGTGAAGCTAAGTTGAAAATATAATTGTTTTCGAGGAAAATGTAATAGAAAAAGAGACTTAGGGTGACCTTTGAAAACACAGTTGAAATTCAAATTTTATTGAAATTTTTTGAACATTAATCAATTTACCGCCGGTTCACTAAAGTTACTGCTAGACCTGAGAAGAACCAACAGAAGAAACGAAAAGGGCAGTTCTATTTTATTTTTAATCAATTATATACAATTTGACATTTAAATGACAATGATATTTATGAAATAGACGCCTAGTGTTAAGACAATGGATTCCCATGAAGATGCTCCCATTCCCCACCGTCCACCAAATTTTGAAGGCATTACGTGTTAAGTAGCAAAACTGAAAGCTGCCCTTAAGTTGAGTGATAAATGCGTGGAAGGCATTATTCTAAAATAAAGTTAATTTTAATATTATTAGCCTTCTACATATAATATTATTAGACTTCTACATATATGTTTTAAAAAGTTAGGAGTTTCAATCCAAGAAAAAAATAAATTAAGATTCTTTCAGTGTTAATTATTAAAATTAATATAACTATAAACACAACATATCACTATTCCCCTTAATTAACCTACATTTTCGATAATTTTATCGTACTACCATTTAATATAGTAGCATTTCATTGAAATATATTTTCATTGTTCTACAATAAATAAATACTCTTTTTAAGCTTCACTTCATATCCTGAACAGAGGGAACTTGGGAACCTAATGTTTAGAAACTCCGTTACGTTCTCCACTTTCCGCCGAATTTGAGTCAAAGCGTGATGTGGCGGAACTCAACGCCTCGGTTACTATTATCACCGGAACAAGGAATTTATAAATAATTTCTCCCTTTACGAATTGATATCACAACCATCAGATTCACGCAGATATATAAAATTTTGTTTTCGTGGCTCAAGGAACAAAAATATTTCACTCAGCTTCACTCTGGTAAAAAGGCAAAGCGCAGCGTTGAGTCCCGCCACTCAGCACGCAATGCCTCAAATTTAGCGGAAAGTGGGGACTGGAAGTAGAACGGAGTGTCTTAACACTAGGTTCCCAAGTTCCCTCTGCCTTCCCGGCCATGTGCGGGATACAGCGTGAAGCTGAGTAGAGTAGAGTAAAATAAAATAATTTCTAAGCCTAAATCATACCCCAGCTAGTGAACTCCCATTTCATTTCAACATAGAAGTCCGGTGCGAGGCTCAGTTTGTTCAACAACTCTGGTATGCCGCTCGACCTGACCACGTGTCTTTGATAATCACGACGTGATAACACTAGTGATAACAGCTCCGGGTTACCAGTCGCTGTGGCTTCTTGGACCGCTGAAATATACGTTATTATGATAGGGTCACAAACGTGTGTCTGTAAACGACAGGTTGTGGATTCGATTACCACTCGAAGAAGTGAAATATTTAATATTTTCAAATGAAATATTTAATATTTTCCTTTCTTCGCTCTGGTATAAGTTATAAGTTGAATTCCGCCGCTCAACACGCAATGCCTAAAATTGCGCGGAAAATGGGCAACGGAGCGGAGTGTCTTAACACAAGTTCCTAAGTTCCTTTCGCCTACTGCCACATGCGGAATACAAAGTGAAGCTGAAAAAAAAGTAGTAATATTGTAAATATGAAGAGTTTGTTTGATTAAACACGCTAATCTCGCTAACTACAGTTTGGAATTGAAATATTCTTCTTTTGTTGGATATCTTATATATTGATTGTTCCATTTTACCTTGGAAGGCTATAATTAAATGACTATATTACATCATCATGTTAATAGCTTCCATGTAACACTTGTATTCATATATCATTTACTTTTCACTATGACGGCGAAGTAATGAGTTAAAATTACTAAACTTAAATTTAAAAAGCGTATAAAAATTTTGAACGAAGCAGGATTTGAACCATTATATGTATATATATATATATATATATATATATATATATATATATATATATATATATATATATATATATGTATATATATATATATATATATATATATATATATATATATATATATATATATATATATATATATATATATATATATATATATATATATATATATATTATATATATCCTTTACATCAACTATTAATTAGTTCATTTTTATGTTGTGTTGATAAGCAGCCTTACTGTAATGGTTTAGGTTAGAAACATTGATAAGAATTTCAATTTGCTATAAAACAGTTTTCCTGACATGCAAGCCTACTTTATGTGAAATAAATATATGTAATTTCTTATAAACTTAAGTCACAATAGGATGCCATGCTCTATCTAGCAGGGCACAGATCAATTTAATTTAAATAACATTATATTACTAAGAAACAATATTAAAGCACTCAAATATTAATTTACTAATATGTAAAACAGTATGTAATGTATGATATGTACTATTTGAAGGAAGTTTATTATAGGTAATTAGATTTTTTTTTCAGATCATTTCATGGTAAAAGTTGCCTGAAATAGATCACCTATGGCAATAAGGCCACCATTACACTAAAATTTCTTTTTATTTTATTCGTTATATATTTAGTTGGTGTAATAAAGTGTTTAATAAATAAACACTTTAAATAAAATAATATCAACATGATAAAGTTAAAACTGCAATAATAATAGAAATACCTGTCCATCCATCCTTTTCACAGTTAACATCAGCATCGGCATCAATAAGTACTTGAACAACTTCTATATAACCTAATGTAACCGCCAAAAGTAGGGGAGTACGACCCCTAGGATCATGTTTTTCTATATCTTGTGGAGTATACTGAAAATTTTAAAAATATTATAACAAATAATGTAATGATAAGAAATTAATATAATATATAGTGTATGACAATAAAAAAAGACAGATTTTACCAATAAAAAGTTTTATGTATAACTTTTTTATATATATTATTCTTAAAATTAATTGTATAATTGACTAAGTTAATAAAAGTGCAGTGTTGATAAAACAGTTATTCAAGAATTATTCTTTACTAACTAGTCTCCATAATAAGAATGAATGATTCTACTTATTGTAAAAATGTTTAGAAAATTTATAATAGATTATTCTTAACTGACTACTTTATAAAAAAGGATATTATTCATATTTTTACATGAGTCAGTTCCTAATAAGATTTCCTTTTCACACAATATTAGGCAGTCTGTTTTGTTCTCTAATCCATATCAGCAACACTGCAATGGCTTCATAGGAGATAATAAGATTATTTTAATGTACTGCTACCTACACATTAGTGACACTTGTTAACGTTTAATAACATTACAATGTTTCAATATTATTTTTAAACAAATTTACTATTAATCTATATTTATACAAAGATGTATTTTTATAAGAAACAAACTTTTTGAAGTAATGGTTATTTATTGATGTGATCCACTATATACTGTTCAATTTATATTTTACAAACAAAACTTGTTGTAATTACAGTAATTTTTTAACCTGCTTATTTTGAAGGGAATCCTTTAACTCTTCATGCTTGTTGTTCCAAACAAGCCAATGTATAGGATAGCGGCTCGCAATCTCTTCGGATGTCATAGGCATTTTCACACTTAATTTCTCTATACTTAAATAATGTATGTTAGATGCACCATTTATATTACTAGCATTTCGCAGTACACGTAGCTATTTCATCGTAAAACGAGCAATAACTATAAACTTAACCACTCTATTACAAAAATGACAAAATAAAATCGAGTCTGCACCAACTGAATGCTTCAAAACTGATTCAACGCAGGTGATTCAATGACAGCATTAAATATAATGTTGCAAGTTTAAGAAATTCTATTAATATTATATAAGTAAAATATTTTTGTACATTATACGGTATCGCAGATGACGTTAAACATGTAGAATATATTTTATTGAAATATATAACAAAAAATAAATTTTAAGAAATAATATCATATTGCTACCATTTAATTTATATCTACATCTTAAATGCGATCATTTAAATCTTTTTACAGTAATATTATTTTTACAGTAAAATTTCTTTTTATAGTAATATTATGATCATTTACATTTTTTTACTTACTCTTTATTATTTTTTTACAGTAATATTAACTTCATTGTTGTGGTAAGAAATATTTATTATGTCAGTGTCAATAAAATTTTGACATATTTATTTGAAATATTTGATTTATTTATTGACACATGAAAATATATGGTGAAATTGTCAAGCAATATTAAAATATTTTATCTTCATAACGCATATGAATATGATATTATGTAACCTGGTGAATATAATATAATTTTACTATTAACTTTAAAACAATGAAAAAATTGACACATCGAATAATTTCTTCTAAGCCGGAACGTTTAGAGTTATGTTTTCATTTGCAAACAAAAACATTGACAACTAATTCCAAAAGACAAATAGAGGTAAGAATTCCTTGGAGGTTTCAGGTAGTGTTTTAATGATACTTTTAATTTTTGCTTGTCACTTAATATTGAAAATATACATAAATATAATTGTTACTGTGTTTTAGGAAAGTTACAAACTTTTGAACATTCCAGAAAACTCTAAGCAAGATGTTGTGAAGAAAGCTTTTTTGGAACTCGCCAAAAAATATCACCCCGATTCTCAATCCAATGAAGCTGATATAAATAAATTTGTTGCTGTTGAAAATGCCTTTAGAATATTATCAAAATATAATACTGGATTGGCCAATTCTGATGAAGTTGAAAAGGTTGTTTATGATATAAAGGTTTGTATTTTTTTGTATTTTACGTATGTTTTAATAGAAATTGTTGCCCACCAAGGAATACAGAGATAACTTGTCATCAAATTCTTCCCATTATATATTTAGAGAAACAAGGCAGGGCGCAATTCTGCATATTTCTCCAAATTCCCTACCTGAGTAATAACATTAGTATTGTAAGTAATAATGTTCTGTTTATTGTTATTTTGTTTTACTATACCTTACATATATATTTTTTTAATTTTAGCATACAGCACCTCAACACAGACAATTTCTAAGTTTTGATGGCATTGGGTATGGCACTCCTTCTCAAAGACAAAAGCAATATGCTCAAGCCAGAGCCCAAAGAGCAGCCATAAATGTAATAGAGCACAGAACTGCCAAGGCAGTAGCATCAGAAAACACTTTAATGAAAAAGGAACCAGCCAAAAAACATGATATTAAAACTAAATATGGTTTTGATAGATTAGTTGAAGATTTGATACAAGAATCAATGTCTAAGGGCGAATTTGAAAATTTGAGTGGCAAAGGAAAACCTTTGAAGGATCAAAATAGAAATCCATATGTTGATTTTACTACTCATAAGTTGAATGAAGTGAGAATATTTTATTACTAAGCATTACTTTTTCTTATAAATATTATTCAGATAAAATTGTAATGGTTGGTTCACACTCCCATGTTCCCACACTTGACAGTGCATAACCTGTTATATAATTTCATTATTAATTTTTATTGTGCTCTAATAGAATATTGATCTTAGCTAATGTATTATTAATTTCTGATGTTCAAGAGATAAGAGGTCTCAACATGTAAATAAACAAACTGACAGATGACATTTGTTTAGAAATTTATACCTATTTACTTAATTTTAGTTTTTTTTTCTTCAAGGTCTTAATAAATAATGGTTTTACACCTGAATGGATAACAATGAGCAAGGAAATAGATCAAGACATAGAATTTTTAAAGGAGGAAATTAGAAAAGACAGAATGTACCTCGGACCTTTTCCTTTAAATGAAGAAGATACTATAAGATGGCGTCGAATATATGATTCCAATAAATTATTAGCCAAATCAATAAATATTAAAATAAATACCTATAATTTAATAGTTCCTCTTTTGAATAAACAAAAGTTTCATATTGAATATGACAAAATATGTGCAGATGTTTTGGAAAATGGCCACCATTCTGTTCATAAAAATGAAGTTACGGAAGTAAAAGTACAAAAGGTTTTGGTGGAAGAGAGTGATGATATAATTGGAGTTTTTTTTAAAGCTTTAGGAGAACTGTTGAGTTTTAAAGGAAATGAGAAAAAGAAAATTGGTAATTAATTTTAGATTTTGTTATAAAAATTGTTAAAAGAAGTAATCAAGTCATTCTACACATATGTACACATTTTTTTGTAGCAATAACTATTTAAAGTATATAAAAAATAATATATAATTTTATTTTAACAAAATACTGCTTGTATTTAAACTTTATATTATAAATTAATAATTCTGTGATATTAGACTACAGCCTTAATAGAAATAAAACCAATGAATTCAATAATTGTTTTATTTAAAATAACCTAACTACAAAGACACATCTAGAACAGTTTCAACATGAAAAATATTTAAAAAAAAAAACAATGTTTTTAACATTAATAATAAATCTTATTTATATTCGAGATAGCAACCAATGTCTATAAAATAAGGCACTTTATGCATATAAGTTTTATATCACCAGTTAAATAGCAAAGTGCAAGTTTTAGAAAATCTTTGTAATTTAATATTATAAATTCAAATTACTCTACTGTTATCATTATTTTATTATTATTTAATGAAATTATCAAATGAAAACTTTTATTGCCCTTAAACAATGACATTTTTCATTTTGCTTTTATATGTGGTTGTAATATGAGTAAATACTTACAAAAAATATGTAAGTAAAACAAAATATTTGTGCCTGAAAATGTTTAATTTTGAATTGTATCATTTTTCTATTTAACAGATAATATATTGTATGTAAAAGTGTCTCAAATAAACATGTATAAGGCTATATAAAAATGCATCTTAATAAAATTTGTGATATATTCATATGTATAAATATATGAGAATTTAATTTTTTTAACAACCTTTTAGTATAAAATATTTATCTTCAAATCATTTAATTTATATGTACATAGTAAGGAATGATTTCAAGTATAAGCAAAGTAGAGGATTAGTACAATAAAGATGACCATACATTTATCAAAGGCTGAATTGATTTTGATGTAGCTTGCACTAGATATTTCAATATATATTATTGGTTACTTATAATTTAATTTTCGAGATTATTTAGTATTACAATATATAAAATTAAAAAAGTATAGAATTCTTATAAAATACATAGTATTTCTCTAAAAAAACCTAATATATAGTATAGCTTTATTTGACCTTAAAATATTTTTTTCTATGGAAGAACACTAAAAATATTATAAAACAATTATATTTGCGTTTTATAATAAAAAATATCACCTGTTTACAATAAATCAGTTTTGTCATACATACATTGAGCAATAAAATATTTCATATTTATATATATATACAGAAAAAAATAACGCAATATAACTACTATATTAAAACATTTAAATATAAAGTGTATTGAAAAAGTATGAAAAAGAATCTTCATGAACTCAGCCTGCATATAATTTCTATATAGTTTAAAACAAAAACAAAATGGAGACCAGAATAAGTTATACTGAGTAAAGACTTATATATTATTGAAATGTAAATGTAAATATGTTTATTGAAACCTACATAGCAGTATAGTAAAGGCGTGTCAGAGGAAAATACTATGAAACAAGCAAGTCGGCAATTAATATATGTTATAGCTCGCCATATAAAATATTCTAGTTTACTATACATGGTGTCCTAGTTCATTATACATGGTGTTCTAGTTCAACATACATGGTGTTCTAGTTCATTATAGTGTTCTAGATTTACTACACATAGTGTTGTAGTTCACTACACATAGTGTTTCATTTCACTATACATAGTGTCCTCAAGTTCATTATACATGCTGTTCTAGTTCGTTATACATGGTGTTCTAGTTCACTATATATGGTGTTCTAGGTTACTATGCATGGTGTTCCAGTTCACTATACATGGTGTTCTAGTTCATTATACATGGTGTAATACGCCGCCTAGCTATGCCACACGACATGGCCGGCCACGAGGCGCACGCGGGCGGTGGCGAGCAGGCGCAGGGCGCGCGGGTAGGCGCGGTGCTCGGCCTCGAGGATGCGCGCGGCGAGCGTGTCCTCCGTGTCCGCGGGCAGCACGGGCACCCGCTCCTGGAGGATTATGGGGCCGGTGTCCATGCCCTCCTGGCGATTGGGGAGGGAACTTAATACAATATGTTGAGTGGGCATGTTGTGATGCATTAAGAGAAAATTATATATTTTTCAAGAAATCCCAGAAATATTAATATAAATTGCATGATAGCGATGATTTAATGTCGGATCTTCACTTAGGAGAAGAATATTTATATTTAACTTTTTTTATTTTCTCGCTTTGGCAAAAAACATATTATTTTTTTAATATAACATAAAAAATTTATTTTATATTAAAAAATACTTAACAAAAGTGTAAAAAAACACTAACTTAGGTAATGACCAGGTTCCTAAATTTCGCTCTGGCTTGTGCGATAAAGTGGCATTTTAAAAAAAACGAACAGAGTGCCTCAACACTAGATTCCCAATTTACCTACCCTATTATGTGCGGGATACAGCGTGAAGGTGAGTGAATGAGTGAGTGCTAAAAAACAACATATACATATACTCACGTCAACAAAATGTATAGTACATCCGGATTCACTATCGCCAGCTTCCAGACATTGCCGTTGCGCGTGCAGGCCGGGGTGGCGCGGGAGGAGCGACGGGTGGATGTTGATCAAACGACCCTTCCATCTGGAGAGTGTACAGTTGAATTATATCATTTAGGAGCAATACTTTTAAATGAAGCAATTTTAACCGGATTAATCGTGTATACTGATTTTTTTTTTGGAACCGACGTTTCTAGCACTGCAGTTGTCTGTGGTCCAAAATGTATATAATATAGCTATGTTATGACAACATTCAAAAATATTGAAATTTAAAAAATATATTTCTTATATAATCTATGGTACGTATTTTTTTTTTTTGTGTAAATAAAAATTATAATGAAAAAATAAAATATGAATACATAGAAAATGGTACGCACATTTTAAAGATAACTTTTATTTTAAAAGGCACCACCCACTGAGGATTCGGTTCTCAATATCTGGATTGTCATTTATATACAATTAGTATGAAATGAGCTACAATCATAAGTTTGTATTTATCTATAATATATGATTGGTAGTGAAATTTCCCATTTCTTTCTATATTTCATAATTGTAGGTCTACCGGAAATACTCTATAGATTTTGATAATATAAAGAACTACGTTAAAAATCTTAAGCTTGCTTGAGTATGGAGTTATTTTGTATGAAATTAACTACAAACATAAGTTTGCAATGATCCTTTTATCGGAAATACTTATAAGTTATCTTTATCTGGCCTCAACTCAGGTAGCAAACAATTATTTTTTAAAAAAAGAACCACTTACTTCTGTACAAATTCACTAGACAATATCCTCATATAGCCCGCCAGACATACAATGTCTATTTTATGTAGTTCCAACGCAGCGGACATGGCGCGGTCGAATTCTTCTCTTGACCCGTAATCTTTGTGATTGAACACCTAAACGATGTAAGAATAATTACAAGATTATTTGAGGTAAAGTCTAACGCAAGGAAGGAAGTCCGCCACCGTCGCCCACGGCCCCGTGTAGCGCCAGAGGAGCTATAGGAGCGTTGCCGGCCTTTTTGGTGGATGTGCACCGGGGCCCGGCGCTACCCAATCCGGTCGAGTCTGCCCATGAGTGTTGCCATTGCTGGCAACGTGACTCTGCCACACGTAGGTTTAGTTTCATATATATATATATATATATATATATATATATATATATATATATATATATATATATATATATATATATATATATATATATATATATATATATATATATATATATATATATATATATATATATATATATATATATATATATATATATATATATATATATATATATATATATATATATATATATATATATATATATATATATATATATATATATATATATATATATATATATATATATAATTATGCCCTGTTGTGGTGCAGGGGCATAAGTGTGTGGCTGTTAAAGCGATAGGCTGTGAATTCGATTCTCACTTAATATTTTCTGTCAGTTTCACGCTGTATCGCGCATATGGCAGGCAGAGGGAACTTGGGAACCTAGTGTTAAGACACTCCGTTTCACCGAATTTGAGGCACTGCGTGTTCAGTGGCGGCAGCGACAACGCTGCGTCTTTGCCTTGTGCCAGAGCGAAGAAATGAAAACATTAAACACAATGCTACTCAACATGCAAAGCCCCAATTTCTTTAGAAAGTACGAATAAAGTACCTTAACACTAGATTAGGACTTACTCTGTTTACCCCGCTATGTTATGGGATACAGCGTTTATAGAAAAACAAGGCTAATAATGATAAAAAAGAAAAAAAAAGACAAAACGACGGGTCCAAAGAACAAAATCGTATATGAAAAATGATCGACTTTCAGTATGAGGTTTTGAAGTTCTGTGTGAATGTAATCATCAACTATTAACGCAAATACAAAATAATTGCAAAAAAAAAAATATTTAATAGTTGATGATTACATTCACACAGAACTTCAAAACCTCATACTGAAAGTCGATCATTTTTCATATACGATTTTGTTCTTTGGACCCGTCGAAACATTGTTCAATAATGATAATAAGACATAGTAAGAAGTGTCCGACCAGCGCGGGCACGCCGGCGGCGGCGGCGCGCTGCAGCGCGGGCGCGGCGGGGCGGTTGCTCAGCACCAGCGCCACGTCCGCGCACAGGCACTGCGCGGGGTCGCGCGCCGCCTCCGCCAGCGCCTGCAGGTTGCTGCCCGCGCCCGACACCAGCACCGCCACCTGCGCACACGTGTCACTCACTTTAATTCTAAATTCAACTTTTATTATTCAAAATAGGAGGTTACAAGCTTCGTTTTTTTTAATGTCAAACAATTTACCACCAGCTCACTAAAGTTACTGCCTCAGACTTGAGAAGAACCGGCGAAAGGAACTCAGTGAGACATGTCTTTTTTTAAACCAAAGCTTCATATTATAATAATTGACAATGATACATTTGAAATAGCCTGGAGCGAGCATTTTATTCTCAAAGCGTGTTATCATTTATAACATCGTTAATTTGGTAATAACCTTTAACATACATACGTCTTTTCACAACTTTTTTAAATTGTGAAATAGAAAAATCTCGGACATTTTCTGGTATCCTATTGTAAAAATGTACACCCTGAACCATAAAAGAGTTACGGACTTGATGCAATCGAGTTATAGGTGCAATGAGATTAAACTTATTTCTAATAAGTTTAATCTCAGTGTAACACAAATAAGTAAGGAACCTTGATGAAGGTTAAAACACTTCCCTTCCTAACTTTCTACTAACTTCTGGAAGTGCTTATTGAATGGCAAAAATCAATGGCGCCGTTTTCCCCTCATTACCACAGCAAAGATAAATAAAATTACCGCCTTACAAATAATAATATTCACTCAAACTCACCCTCTTCTTAGGCAACAGAGGCATTCGGCGAGTAAAGTCGAGTGCTGAGGCGAAGTTGTCCACCAGGACCCGCGCCCCGCCGGCCGGACGCGCCTGTATCGAGCCTATCACCATCGCGCCATGCGGACGGATTATGTTCATCACCTGTATTAATAAAATTATGTAAAACCAATTACTTTTAATAATTAAAAAAAAATAAAATATCAAAACTTAAAATTTTAAATAAATTATCTATAGATTAATTCCATTTAGGTAAAAAAATATTCATTCCCCAGTGACAATCGAATCAAACCAAACAAAAGATTCTAGATCTTTCAAGAAAAAAGTCAATAACGATTATATGATTTATTAATTATTTGTGTACATTTAACACACAAACCTACATACTTTCTATTAAAAAATATATCTCTAAATGATATACTATACTTTTAAATTAAAAAAAACCTTAAAGAATGTTTATTAATGTAGTAGAGTAGGGTCCAAAATAGTTATTTTTTAAATTTTCGTCTGTGATTTTGTATGCGCTTGGATATCGGAAAGAGCTAAACATTTAAATGCAGTTTCCACAATTATATTTTAGCAATCTTCCATTAACATTTAGTGTTTGTTTTATTTAAAAAAGTTAAGTTAATTTACATTAAATTGTGTTTTAAATAAAAAACTTACGTTAATTTAACTGATATTTGAGTTTCCAATGTATAGATATAGTTGTAAAAGTGATAACTTATTAAGAACAAGAAAGTAATTGAAACAAGTAAATAAAATAATAAAATTCAAACAAGCGAAGCCGCGGTCGGGACGCTTATTAACAGTAAAAATAAACATGATTATCAAAGAAAATAATCAAATCATACCTCAGCCTGGTTCTCGGGCGACACGACGAGCACCATGCCAATACCGCAGTTGAATGTACGTAACATTTCATCATCTTTGACCGCTCCAGTGTCCGCTATCCAGGCAAATACCTGTAATTTTATAATATAAACAATATTTTTTTTATATTTTTTATATACAATATAAAATAAATAAAAAAATATATATTATATACAAGATAAAAAAAAATCTAGAGTAAGTGTGACAGATTATGAAATTTGATCTCCAGTCGGGGAAACGAATCATTTAATATTTTCATTTCTTCGTTTTGGTGAAAAGACAAAGCGCGGCGTCGAGTTTCGCCAATCAAAACGCAATAACTCAAATTCGGCGGAGAGTGAAGAACGGAGTGGTTAAACAATAAATATCCAAATTCGCTATAACTACTCCGCCATATGCAAGACACAGATCAGCTAAGAAAATAATAATAAAAAAAGATATCAAATAGAAATAATAAACATCTCTTTATATCTAAACGAAAAAAATATATTGTAGTTGAATAAAAGAAAATATGAACATCGTAAGCGGTAATGTGAAAGTATTAGGTAAAATTATTATATATATATATATATATATATGTATATATATATATATATATATATATATATATATATATATATATATATATATATATATATATATATATATATATATATGTATATATATATATATATATGTATATATATATATATATATATATATATATATATGTATATATATATATATATATATGTATATATATATATATATATATATATATATATATATATATATATATATATATATATATATATATATATATATATAGGTATTTAATTAAGTAATTACAGCGGTAGTAAATTTACATTATATATTGTATACATGAAAGTTCAGTTTTCCACTTTCATCGTTGTTGAGACATTGCGTATTAACTTAAGTAACTCAATGCAACATTGCCTTGATACCAGATCGATGAAATGAAAATATTAACAATTTAATCACTTTAAGTGGAAATTGAACCCACAACTTATATCCATTACTCAGGTTCAAACCTAGTGTTAACATACTCAGTTCCACTTCCGTTTACCACTTTCCGCCGAACTGCAGGCATTGCGTGTTATTGCCTTGTACCAGAGCAATGAAATGAAAACACTAAATATTTAAATATAAAATATTAAACATTTATATCCTCGAGTGGGGATGCGCTTCCGCTGCGCCACGACAGACCTCACTTATGTCCGTGATAACAATAAACAAAAACAAAAAACAAGCACTAACCGGATGCACATTCCACCAGTGCGCGTTGAGGCGCGCGCGCACGCCCTCGGGCACCACCCGCGGCAGGTTCTCCAGCAGGCCGCCGCCGGTCACGTGCGCCGCCGCCTTCACCGCGCCCCGCTGCAGCGCCGGCAGCAGCGCCCGCACGTATATGCGCGTCGGCTTGATGAGCTCCTCGCCTAGAGAAGACGAATTAGAAATGTCACTTTGTCACTACTGAAATCAGTGTGAATTATGTATTTTTGTGGTTTAATGTTCATTAATACTCGTATGTAATTGAGCTCTGCGAGTGTCAATTAATTAATGTTATATAAGCTTTTGCTTTTTGATTTGCTTCTCGCGTGGGTTCAATTGACTATATATTTTTAAGGCCAATAAATATCTGTAAGTATGTGTTATTTTTTTTTAAATATTTTGTATACTATTATACGCAAAACCTTTCATTATAATTAAAAAAAATAATATTGTTTTTCCTATTAATACTGAATGTAGCTCTTTAAAATTTATATTCTCTACATAACATGTTTATCTAAATTTATTATTATAAACGTAACAAAATTCTATTTAATAAATTTATTCTACAATTACAACCACTCTGAAAGAAAGATGTTCGAATAATGGTCTGAGTCTGAATTTGAATAAGACGAAGGTTCTGATATTTGAAAGAAATGAAGAAAGGACAGAATGCAAGATCAGTGTAAATGATACGATATTAGAACAAGTGAATGAGGTAGTATATCTGGGAAGTATGTTTAGCAGAGACGGAAGATACGAAATAGATGTGGAAAGGCGTATTGCTGCCGGTAACAGAGTTAACGGTGCCTTAGCTGCATTGTTGAGACGGCGAAACGTCAGCATAGCTGCGCGTTTGGCCGTACACAATGCAGTGTTGGTATCGACACTGTTATACGGCAGCGAAACGTGGGTATTACAGAAGAAGAATGTAAGAAAGATGAATACTGTAGAGATGCGATCTCTTCGTGGGATATGCGAAGTCAGTTTAGCTGATCGCATACCCAATGAAGAGATACACAGAATGGTAGGTACTAGTGTAGATGTCACAGTGAGAATGAAGAAGAACGTGCTCCGGTGGTTTGGGCACGTCGAGCGAATGAGTGAAGAAAGAATGGTAAGAAAGATTTATGAAGGAAAAGTGAGTGGTAAGAGAGGGAGGGGGAGACCTCGGTTGACCTTCGAAAACACAGTATCGATGATACTGGAGGAAGGTCACGTAAAAAGCATGAGGACCCCCCGGAGGGCATGTATGAAGAGGTTGATGACAGTGGACGAGGCGAAAGAGGTATGCCGAGACCGTAGCGTTTGGCGCTCCGTTCTCTCTGCCTACTCCGCTAGGGATATAGCGTGAAGATATGTATGTATGTATGTATGTATTCTACAATTTACTTCTTTTTAGCTTCACGCTCTATTCCGCACGAGGTAGAGTAGGCAGAGGGAACCCGGAAACCTAGTGTTAAGACACTCCGTTCCACTTCCGTTCCCCACTTTCCGCCGAATTTGAGGCATTGCGTGTTGAAGAGCAGAACTCAACGCCGCGCTTTGCCTTACTACCAGAGCGACAATTTACTTCTATTACACATTTTTAAGTGAAAAAGTAAATGATAAAAGAAAATGTCTACCTAAAGTAAGTCCATCTTCACTAAAAGGCGCTTTGTCATTAAGAGTAAGACCGGCTTTCTTCATTAAGCTGTGCACGAGACTGAACCCATTACTGTGGATGCCATTTGAGGGTAGGCCGATTATAATGTCGCCCACCTAAGAAAATAATCATAATTTCATTTAAAAACACATCAATATTTGATAAATACAAAAATACCTTTTAGAAAACGTTTAAAACTTTTGAACGTAGCGGGATTTGTATTCAAACGCCACTTGGAAATACGTAATTTGGTCAGAGAGAAGGTTTTGTGTATGGCTTAACTTGTGAAAATCTCCGTAAAGAGATGCTCAAATATAAATAACTTATAACAAGTGTATCAAAATTTCGATCGTATCGTCAAGCGCTCTGACCATCTGAACGGATGGCTTAGTTGGTGAGAGTGCTTAAACGTATTTCAAGAGGCGCGGGTTCAAATCCCGCTTCGTTCAAAATTTTATACGCTTTTTAACCTTACGTTTAGTATTTTCTGTCCTAAGTGTGGTATAACACTTTTAAAAATAGTAAAAATAAGCATCAACTTATTACGTGAAAAAAAAAAAAGTTGTATCGAAAAATACAAAATAATTAAAATAATAGTTTAAATAATGATAAAATATATAATTAAACTTACATTAATATCATTAATCTTAGGCAGGATACGATCCCGTTCGACAACGCCGAGCGCGAAGCCCGCGATATCGTATGCGCCCGCTTCGTACATGCCCGGCATTTCTGCTGTTTCACCGCCTGTTACAATATTGTTAATTTAGACAATTCCTGATATACCTATAGAAGGGTAGAGGGAATTCAGCGGATTTTAACGCCGCCCTTTGCCGCGTCACCATAGCGAGGAAATTAATATATTAAATAATTCGTACGTCAAGTGGGACTCGAAGCCAAAGTCACGAGCATGTACCACTGCACTAAGATGACCTCATAAATAATAAAATAAAAAATAGATACGAAAAACATAAGTAGGTAAAAGATAAGATCATTTAGGTAAAGGTGTAAGTTAATCATAGTGGGCTAATCGTAATCATGTACTATGGCAACGATATCTATCACAAATACTAGGGCACCATAACTTCTATGGAGACATTATTATAAATTCGTCTATTAAGGTACTGCCTATTATCAGCAGTCTTGACCCAATAGAATATGTTACAATTACCAGGACATCATAACCTGCCTAGGGATGTGTCAAAGGTAAACAAGAATGTAAGTAATCACATGACTTAATTTAATTATATAAAAAGTACCAGGACACCATAACTCCTGTGGAGTTGTAAACTTACCTAATAACAGGTAAGAAAGAAAACATGTATTTAATTAAGTAAGTAATGCAGGTGTGTTCGTTTCTTCTTACCTTTGACGTAATTATATCTCAACCACTTCCACCACAAATGTATCACGAGTACCAGGGCACCATAACTACTATGAAGATATAAACTCACCTAATAAATTTAGAATGCCTGCATTATTTACCTCAACCACTTCCACCACAAATGTATCGCGAGTACCAGGGCACCATAACTATTGTGAAGATATATAAACTCACCTAAAAAATTTAGAATGCCTACATTATTTTCCTCAACCACTTCCACCACAAATGTATCGCGAGTACCAGGACAACATAACTACTATGGAGATTTAAGCTAATAAAGCCACAATACCCATTCCATTACAAAGGTATACGACGAGGCGAGTACCAGTACACCATAACTTAAATGGAGATATACGAGACACTCACCTATAAGAGCGGCCGTAGCCTGCCTACACCCATCAGCCACTCCAGCGACGACATGTTTAGCAACATTGACGTCCAAGGAGCCGCACGCGAAGTAGTCCAGGAACGTGAGCGGCGCCGCGCCGTTGCACAGTATGTCGTTGACGCACATGGCGACGAGGTCTACGCCGATGGTGTCGTGCTTGTTGATACGTTGGGCCACTTTGAGCTTAGTGCCCACGCCGTCCGCAGCTAGCACCAGCACTGGGTCCTGGAATACAAATTTTAGATTATATTTATATATGTTACACAAGGTTTATAGATTCGATACACAGTAGTTGGACTTATTACGTTTAATAATATTTTTTTCTGCACGCTGTGTCTCGCACAAGGTAGGGGAGGCAGAGGAAACTTGGGAACCTAGTGGTAGTATATTCCAGTCAGTTCCCCACTTTCCACCGATTTGAGGCATTGCTTGTTGAGTGATGAAATTCAACGCCGCGTTTTACGTGTTTTTGTGTTTTGTTAGAGTAAATAAATTAAGCATTAAATGTTTATTTTAACGAACCCACAACCGCGTACAATCGCATACTTTGGGCCGTTGCGCTACAACAGGTCTGTTGTATCGTAAAGCAATTTAATTATAAAATATTTTTGTTATTATTCTACGCTATTAATACAAAACTAAGAAGTTAAATAATTACTACATTTTATCATAATCTTCCGTTCACATTGATTGCATGTAAGTTTTGATATAAAAATAATCAGTACGTACCTTATATTCCTGTTCAACAGCTTTCAATTGGAAGCAACCACCGAAGCCTCCAAGACCACCTAAAACACCCGATCTAGATGTTGATCTAAAAAATAATAACAGTATAAATAATATATAACGCAAATAACAATAGCAAAAAAATATTAGTAATAATTATTAAAAATTAGGAACAATAAGATTAAATAATTTCACGGATTCTAAAAGGTGTGGGTTCACATCCTGCTTCGATTTTCGATCTTCGACTTAGTATAATTCTGAAGTTAACATTTTCTTAGTTCTAATATTTACATTTCAACAATCACACTGGAATAATCTATTGCTGTCTCTTTCTAACTATACCTATTTATATCTATTTATCTCACTTTTAAATACCTCATAGATGTTAATAATTTCTTAGTTATAATACTTAAATTTCAACTGTCACGCATAACAAACATATTGCTATCTCTTTCTTCTTTTTATATATCTATCTATCTCTGTCTTTCTTCTTTTATATATCTATCTATCTCTGTCTAGCCTCGAACACACCATAGGTTTTATCAGAAACTAAGAATTCCTAGATTAATACTTTTTTGGTTCTAATAATTACACATGAAAAACATATTGCTATCTCTTTCTTATTTTTATTTATTTATCTATCTCTGTCTGGCCTAAACCATGCTTTAGGTTTTATCAAATTGTCCAAGAATTCTTAGATAAATACTTTTTTGATTCTAATCATATTTCTATCTCTTTCTTACATATTTTTTTATCTGTCTATCTCTGACTGTTCCCTACCACGCTATAGGTTTTATTAAAGAGATCAAGAACTCTTAGTTTAATATTTGTTTTGTCTAATAATTACACATAACATATTTCTATCTCTTTCTTAAAATTAAGATATACACTGAGTGAGAGTGTTGCCTTGGCGCAAAGACACAAGTGTGTGACTGAAAACACGGGTTGTGGAATCGATCCCCTCGATTAAATATTTAATGTTTAATATTTAATTTCTTTGCTTTGGTGACAAGGCAAAGGGTGGCGTTGGGTTCCACCACTCAACACGAAAAGGCTCAAATCCGACGGTTAGTAGGGAACGGAAAGAACTGTCTTAACACTAGTGTCCCACGTTTCCTCTGCTTATCCTCTGCCTAAATTTCCTCTGCCTACCCTGTCATGTGCGGGAATACAGCGCAATGCTTAAAAAATGTGTGAGAGAGATATCAGTATAACAGCAATATATATATATATATATATATATATATATATATATATATATATATATATATATATATATATATATATATATATATATATATATATATATATATATATATATATATATATATATATATATATATATTTATATATATATATATATATATATATATATATATATATATATATATATATATATTTATATATATATATATATATATATATATATATATATATATATATATATATATATATATATATATATATATATATATATATCTTTCCCGTTCTTACCTGGCCAATGGTTTGATCAGAGAGACCAATGAGTCCCCAGCTTCGATGTCAACACCACTGTCTTTGTATGATAGAGATTTTTGCGGAATATCCATGTTATTGCTAACATATGGAGCGGTTAGTGGATGCATTGCTTGTTTAAAGTTATCGACTACCACTTGGTGGCCACCTGACGAACAAAATAATATGAAAAATATTATCTTAATTTTCATATATTTAAATATTTACAAAGTTATTTCCTTGATGGTATACAGAAAATATAGAATACTAAATTTAAAAACGTATAAAATAAACGTAGCAGGATTTGAACCCGCGCCCGCTTGGTAACCGTCCAAGCGCTCTGACCAACAAAGCCATACGTTCTTAACAAGCTACGTCGAAATTCTTGTACGCTTGTTACAACTGGTATTTATGTTGTTAACATCTCTGTTGGGAGATTTTTACAAATTTCCGCTATCCAAAGACAATTTGTTTACAATTTTAGTTTGGTGAGCGAGAATGATATTTTTACTATTTTTAAAGTGTTATTCCACACTTAGGAAAGAAAAATATTCATTACATGACTTATAAGAATTTGAAGGTAAAAAACAAGCGAGATTAGAACCCGCGTCTCTTGGATACTGTCCACGTGGTGAGTAAGTATGGCTTATACGTTCTTGTTTATGTTATCTTTACTTTTATATGTTATCGTTACGTTCAGAAAAAAATACGTTGTCTAAATACATGTTTTACTTTAAATATAGAACAAAATATTAATTATTAATTGATAAGAACAAGTCTAATATAGATGCAATGTGTCCAGCATCTAATCATATATATTTTTTAATGTTGTAATATACAAAAAAAAACACAAAAAAATTACAATCATACTTCTATTATCGTTTTTTTTTGTTATATCTTTTTATTATTTATAGAATGCGAATAAAATAAATAGTAAATTTTAATTTTAAATCTAAACAAACCTTCTTTCCCAATGTTCTCAACTTTGCCAATAATATCGATAGGCCCTTCTACAGTTTCTAAGAGCTCAGTCACACAGACGGGATCGACGATGACCACCATGCCCACACCGCAGTTGAATGTACGCAGCATCTCGAAATCAGATACGTGGCCTGAAAAATAAGACTATTTGTGAACAATATATATAATAAATCTTGAGGCCTGTCGTGGCGCAGCGGCACAAGCGTGTGACTGTAACCGACAGGTTCTGGGTTCAAAGCAGTGGCAGTAATCAAAGCAGCGGAGATTATAGTGTCTGTATTAAATGGTATCCTGAACTTGTTTTGTTACCAGAGCAAGTATCGAGCCTTTCGTGCCGCAGCGGAGGTCAAACCTCGTCGTTTACAGTCACAAGCGTGTGACTGTAACGGACTGGTTCTGGGTTCGATCCCTAGTCGAGGAAATGAAATATTTAAAATTTTCAATTTAAATATTTAATGTTTAATTTCTCCGCTCTGGTAATAAGGCAAAGCGCGGCGTTGAGTTCCGCGACTCAACACGCAATGCCTCGGCGGAAAGTGGGGAACGGAAGTGGAACGGAGTGTCTTAACACTAGGTTCCCGGGTTCCCCCTGCCTACCCTGACTCGTGCGGGATACAGCTTGAAGCAATAAAAAAAATAAAACAAATCTGTAACTGATCACTGTCTAATCGTCTGCACATGGAAGATATATTGGGAACGTTTATTAATGTAATACAGCCCAGTATAGTATTTTTTTTAATTTTATTGATATTGCGAATCACAGAAACGGCTAACCAGATTTAAATTCATTTTCACTATTATTTTTTGGCAACCTTCCTTTAATAGTGTTTGTTTTATTTATAAATAAAATAGTAAATAAAATACTGTATTTTGTAGAAAAGGCCTATCGTCTAATGTAATTCCAAAAGGTTGTGGGTTTGAATCTCGCTCAAGAAAATAAAATGAAGAATTTAATATTTTTACTTTCTTGGCTTTGGTAACAAGACAAAATGCGGCGTTGAGTTCCGCCACTGTACACGCAATACGCATAGTAATAATTTGGCAGAAGGCACTTTTCCAAGTTCTGCCAAGCCTTCCATGTAACGCTAATTATTACATAAATACCGACATTAAAAAAAAAATTGATTAGAAATATTATTTAAAAGCGCAACAATACCTTTAGCTTGCAACCATCCGAAAATAGGCTTTATTTTGAACTTCGTAGCGTCCAATTTAACTTTGACACCGGCCGGTAACACCCTGGGAATGTTCTCCAATAGACCACCGCCAGTGATGTGAGCAAGTCCTTTGATCAGGCCCTTCTTGATAGCTGGTAGCAGGTTCTTTACGTAAATCCCGGTTGGTTCAAGGAATTCTTCACCGAATGTCTTGTTCGATGTGCTGAATGGAGCTTTCTCATGGAAACTGTTTAGGGAAAAATTGTTTCGGACTTTTATTTCTTATTTTATAATATATGTTATATAAATTAAGTATTTCGTTACCAGTTACGTAACCCTAATCCTACGAATATGCTGACGGACCAAACTGATGGAATCTTCCCACGCGACCACCCCGCGAGTTCCCTGTATTAGCTTTTCAATGTCCCATTGTTTTAATTTTACTTTATTAATTGTAATATTTTTTAGATCACTCTTTATTCTAAGTTCGAATAAAGTAGTCATTAGTTTTAAGATCATTATATTATTAATATAGAATTAATAAATAATTATTAATTATTCTCGATTTTTTTTTTTCAAGCTATCGAAAAACTTCTTTTTTTCAACCTATCGAAAAATTGGTAAATTACTCCAAAATGACAGACAATATAATGGCTTACAATCCATAGACTGTGTTCATTTGAGTTTAACATTAGAAATAAGTTCACTTATTTCATTATATATTTACAAAACATTTTATATTTGGAATTATTTATTTTAAAAATATTTTGAATTTCATAAAAATATAATAATAACAAAAAGTGAGTAGCAAGAGAGGGAGGGAGAGACCTCGGTTGACTTTCGAGAACACTGTATCTATGACACTGGTGGAGGGTCACGTAAAACTCATGAGGACTGATGAAGGACATGTATGTATGTGCGGGTTGATGACAGTGGACGAGGTGAAAATGCCGCTTTCATTTTGACTACCCCGCTATGGACACAGAGTGAAGCAAAGTTAAATATGTAATAATAAGTAAACGAGAAAGTACTCAAAAATTAAAGAATATTCTAAAATTCATTTCAAAGTCACATTACATTTAACTTCTCATTTTCTCTTTTATTCAATCACTCACACACTCAGCTTCACGCTGTATCCCGCACACGGCAGGGTAGGCAGAGGGGAACTTGGGAACCTAGTGTTAAGACACTCCGTTCCACTTCCGTTCCCCACTTTCCGCCGATTTTGAAGCATTGTGTGTTGAGTGGAGGAACTCAACGCCGCGTTTTGCCTCTATACCAGAGAGCGAAGAAATGAAAACATTAAATATTTTCATTTCAAAACGGGAATCGAACCTTCTATACATTACATCAATATAACAATAATTATTTTATTTAAATAAAACAAAACAAAACTGACCTATTCCCACTTTCCGCCATGATCCTCTGCACCAAGCTGTAGCCATTGCTGTGTACACCGGTGGAGGGCAGTGCCAGTATGACATCCCCCTCCCTTATCTCCTTGGTCCTGGGTAACTGCTTCAAGTTATCTACAACGCCTACCGCGAAGCCCGCTATGTCGTATTTACCTATGTCGTACATGGACGGCATTTCCGCTGTTTCTCCACCTTTTTTTTGGACAAAAATCGTTAAGTTTAGTGTTTTTATATGAAATGTAGATAAATAAAATTAAATAAACTATCATAAAGACATATAGATATAAATAAAAGCATAAATCATGAGAGCAACAATACGAAAAACACTTTTTCTTCTTCTATTCTTTCTTTTCCAAGCAACAAGTTCCAAGTAATAGTTATTTGTATAGCTTCACGCTGTATTCCGGATATGTGTACTGTAGGCAGAAAGAACTTGAGTACTATTGGCAGAGAGATCTTGGAAAGGAGAAGTTTAAGACACTTGTTTTGTTCCCTACTCTCCTCCGAATTCGAGACATTGAGTGTCGTGTGGCGGTATTTAACACCGGGAAAACATTCAATATTTTATGAAAAAAACAAAACCTACAACCTCATACGGAGAATTAATAACTAAATACGCGAAATCCAACGCCGTGCTTTGCTCTGTTACCAGAGTACAGAAATGAAAATATTAAAATTTAAAATATTAATTAAATATTTAATTTCTTCGAGTGGGGATCGAACCCACAACTTGTCACGTTTAAAGTTACATACTTGCGTCCCTGTGCCACGACAGGCCTCAACTACTAGAATATATTACATACAAATACTATCAAGTATTCTATACTAAACATAGTCTAAGGGACTGCAGTAAATGTGCATTAAAAATAAATTCTAATTTAATCTCATCTCCAAATTACATATATTAAACTTCACGCTGTATCCCGCACACGGAAGAGTAGGCAGAGGGAACTTGGGAATCTAGTGTTAAGACACTCCGTTCCACTTCTGTACCCCACTTTCCGCTGAATTTGAGGCATTGTGTGTTGAGTAGTAACCAGACCGAAGAAAATAAAAATATTAAATATTTCATTTCCTCGAGTGGGGATCAAACCCACAACCTGTCAGTTACAGTCACACGCTTGTGCCTCTGCGCCACGACAGGCCACCAATTGTGCCTCATATAGTGCCAATTTAGAAAAAAAACCACATAACTTACCCAACAACGCGCATCCAGACAATATACAAGCGTTGGCTATTCCTTTAACTATAGTAGCGGACACGGTCAGCTGCAGGCGGCCGCACGCGATGTAGTCCAGGAAGGCGAAGGGCTCTGCGCCCGCGCACAGTATGTCGTTGACACACATGGCAACCAGATCCTGGCCTATAGTGTCGTATTTTTGCATTATTTCTGCTATCTGGAAGTGGATTCATTGAATTGTGTTATCAATTTATTTTTTATTTAAGTATAAAATTTAGAATTAGATTTTCTGGAATATATGAAAAAAATTTCAATTTCCATAATTATATTTTTTATATACTCAAATGGCAGGGTAGGCAGAAGGAACTTGGAAACCTAGTGTTAACAAACTGAAGCGTATTGAGCGGCAGAACTCTACGCCTGCGCCTTGTACCAGAGCGATGAAATGAAAACATGAAATATTTAAAATTGAAAATATTATATATTTCATTTCCTCGAGTGGGAATCGAACCCAGAACCTGTCGGTTACAGTCACACACTGGTACCGCTGCGCCACGAGAGGCCTCTATATATTTTTTATATTCTATCGATTTACTTAGTAATCTTATTTATAATGTATATATCACATACAAAAGTTTTAAAATGACCTTATTACTTTTTAGCTTTACGAAAACATCTAAGAAACGAATCTAAGCCCACCTTAACTTTAGTGCCGACACCGTCAGTGCCCTGCACCAGCACGGGGTCCTTCAGGCCGGCGTCCATGGCGGACAGCTGGAACAGTCCGCTGAAGCAGCCCAGGCGGCCCAGCACGCCGCGCCGGTGCGTGGCCGTCGCCAGCGGCTCTATCAGGCGCACCAGGTTGGCCGCCGCGTCGATGTCCACGCCGCTCTCCAGGTAGGACAGCCCGTTCACTCTGAAACGGCCATTGTTGTTTTTTAAAATTGTTATTCCAAGAAGAGTGGAACTCATTTGGAAAACGAAAAATTTTAATCTGGTAACAAGGTAAAGCGTGTTGAGTTCCGTCATTCATCATGCAATGCCTCATATTCGGCGGAAAGTTTGAAACCGAACCCGAATTTCCTCTGACTACAGGATATAGTATGAAGCTAATAAGAAAATAAATATTTAATGATTTACATTCTCCCTTGCCAAATAACAATATTAAGCAATTTTGTCTAGATAATGTGAATTAGTTATAGTAAGTGCATAAGAAATTTGACATAGCTTGATGAAAACGTATAGTTTATTGGTCACAGGGTTTAAACGATTTTTAAAAAAGCGTAGGGGTCACTACGTTCAAATTGACTATAACTTTAGTGAAAAAAGACATTATTATATTATTAAACAACAAGATAACATTGGACTTTATAAAAGTTTCAGTTTTCATTAACCCTTAAGTAAATTAAATGCAATTGCAAAGAAAATTATATAAAAAGTGAATAAAAATCTCAAACTGGAGCTGATTATCTATACATATAATAAATCTGTAGAAAAGTAATTTTTGTACATTGAAGAAATTGAAAAAAAAAGTAGCCAGCGTGTGAAAAGATAAGTAACAGAACCCATTTCCATCATTTTTGAAATTTTTGTCTGTTTGTATGTTTGATTGTGCGCACATCATGTAAAATCTACGAATTCAATGCAGACAATGTTTATATACAAAAAATATACGCAACTTGAGGTATAACTTAGTTTTTGTTTCATCAAAATCGGTTCACTCTATCAAAAGATATGATTAATTTAGTATAAATTTATTTTCTATCTTCAAAAAAATGTTAACAATATTTTCAAGAATTGATTCGAATCTACTACTTTAATGTCCAACAGTACATATATTCGAAAACAACGCAATATGTAAAACAAAAACATATGTAAAGAGATAAAGCACTTATTATAGTTATCATCAACTCGCATTCAAGTCATAGGTCAAGAACTACTAAATACGTAATTACTATGTTTGTTGTTACATAACTTATGACAAAATAAGATATTTAAAATATTTTTATTAAATTTAAATATAAGAGAAATTAAAGTAAAATAGAAATATACATTTATGTTCAAATACATCATAAATCGTAAGTAATGAGACCCAATCACTAATAGGGCACAAGCGTGTGACTGTAAACCCTGTGGGTACAATATCCCCACTCGAGGAAATAATAATAAATATTTTTACTCTTTCGCTCTGGTTACCAGTCAAACCGTGGCGTTGAGTTCCGCCAACCAGCACGCAGTACTTAAATTCAGCGGAAAATGAGAAAAAGAATGGAGTGTCCTAACACTAAATGCCCAAGTTTACTCTGCTATTTGCGAGACATAGCGAGGCGATAGAAGAAATGCATGATTTTATTTCTAAAATACAAAAATATTCAATTTAATAACTATTTATATTAAACAATATAACGAACAAAATAATAAAATTGTACAAATCATTGCCTATCAACCATTATGAATGTTTGATGGTGTGGAAATAAAAAGGTAATTATATCGATACTAACTGCTTATTCAACAAGTCGTGGTAGATGGATGTATTAATAAAAAAAAAAAATTTTTTTTAGATGAAAAAACGTTTTCAATACGAATTTTATTACTAATATTTAATTATTAAGCATAATTTTTTAAATGACATATTTTGATATATTTTCATTTTGAGTTTGATAAATCAACAAAAGAAAAAAAGAAACTGAAAGGGTAAAAGAGGTGTGAAATAAAAAAATGAAATAAGAAATTGCATTTTTATTGCAATAAAAGACACTGGTACAAAATAATGAAATGGTGAAAATAAAAAAAAAAAAGCTTTCAGCGACAAAGAACGAACAGAGTTGCGTGCGTAACTCACATTCTTCAATTGGAACTGAAACAAACCGACACACATGAAGAAAAACAGGCAACAACAACAAATGATATAATGTTTTATTTAAATTTAAAAAGCATGAACGAATGGCTTAGTTGGTCAGAGCGCTGGAACGGTTCCAGAGGCGCGGGTTCAAATCCTGCTTCGTTCAAAATTTTTATACACTTTTTAAATTTAAGTTTAGTATTTTCTGTCCTAAGTGTGGAATAACACTTTAAAACATAGTAAAAAATGATATAATGTTTTATTTACGAAAAAATAGCAAATTTATACGATAATAATATACAATGTTAAGAAATAGCCATTGCTAAATGTATGACGTCCTTAAATTAATTATGAAGTGTGCTACTATAGTAGCACTAATGTAAAAAGTTATATTTCATCCATCATAATAAATTAATCATATATTATTAGTATAAATTAATTGCAATTTAGTCTTCAAATCAGAAACAGTCCTCGAAAAAAACACAAAAGAACATTAAAATAATTATGTATAGATGTTCGTATATTATGTTATTATTTATACGTTTATAGATATTTATGTAAAATTGTATATAATTTATAGGATGTATATTTTTAAGTAAATACTATTATAGGTACTAAAATAATAAGATTTTTTTTCTTAAACATTTGTACGCCTATCAATTTCTATATTATTATGTTCTCAGATTATTTTACGGTATAGGTTGCCTGGAAGAGATCACCCCTGGGCGATAAGGCCGCCTTTACACCAAAATTTTACTTTACTTTCCTTATACTTGTATATACTTTTTTTTGGTGTAATAAAGTGTTAAATAAATAAATAATAAATAAAATATGTTATTTCTTAAGACTGTAAGTGTAAGTGTATGGAGTGTAAACAGTTGTGGCATTGATACCAAAAAAAAATATAAGAAAATATTTAATTCCAACTTAACGAATCAAGTATTTCCTTATAACAAATTTGATATTATCTCAATTTAAGTCCAAAGTATTGAAAGTAAAGTCAAAAGTCAAGCAAAAAATTTAAAAAAAAGCGACTCACTTAGAAAACGCCCGCCTGGCTATATCCTTCCTGAACTGAGCGCCCGGGAAGTCGATCCCGGCGGCCGCGCTCGTAGCGCTGGCGGCGGCCGCGCGTAGCGACGTGCTACGCGCCGCTACGAGCAGCACGCGCCCGCCCGCCGTCACCAGCGAGTCGTTGGCGCCGCGTGCTACGCCGCTGTGGAACACCTGGATCTGGTCCTTGCACACTTGGGAGAGGCCTTGGGAGGGAGATCATTCATAATGTCAATATATTAAAGTGGAGTCGGCTATTAAAGCACTGGTCGTCGGTTCAAATACCACTCGTAGTAATCAGTTATTTTCATTTGCTCACTCTGGTAACAAGATAAAGTAGCTCAGCGTAGAACTCCGTTCCTTCTCCGAAAATAGAACTAAGCTGACCCAATAACACATGGAAAGTCTCAATAATTGGTTGGTTTGTAGGTAACTTATTGTCTTAGCATTAAAACCTATTATACTATAAGAAAGAGACCACGTGAACCTTAGAGAAGGTATGAATAAACACCACAAACGATATATAGCCGAAGTTACACATCATGTAATCTCTAATCTGGTGTGTAAATTCCTGAAGAAAACAGCAGCACTGTGACAAAACTCTAACAAGTATCAGGTTGAATAGTTCTCTAGAACACTCCCCATGATATACGCAGTAAAGAACGCAGAGTGAGGAGACGTCTCTACGAAAGCTATTATCATGTAATTGGAGCATGACTTACGACTTTAGCGCAATGCATGATGGCCTCGAATGAATTAACACACATTAATAATATTCAAGAGTCATATTGATATTCGTCTAAATACGAAGCAGTTTAATGAAAACATTAAGCATTTTTTTTTAATTATTCAAACCGTTGTCATAAAATAAAAAGGACCAGACTTTAATTTGACTACATAAATTAGACAATTTTACGTGATATTAAATTTGAAAAATCCTAAGTGTGGAATAACACTTTAAAAATAGTAAAAATATTTGACACATGAGAAAAAGATTATGATTTTATAAATATAATTTAACGCTCGGTATTAAGGACTAGCGGTCATTTAATAACTCTATCTTCCACTGAAAGTTCTGGAGATTAACCTGAACAGACAAAACGACAGACAGACCAAAATTATAAAATTGTTTGTATGTATATAACTTCTATAGCTATATGCACGTAGAAAAATACGGTTAATTTGAAATATACTTATTTTCATATATACATAGCACAAGCTTCTACATGAAACATTACCCTTAATTCTCACAAAAAAAAACAATACTCCATCTTTATAATTTTTTCCTTACCACTTATAACACATCCTTTGGTAGATGTTTCAGGGTACCCCTTAGAGGCGATGACCACACCGACGGCTGACATGCTGGTGTTCCATTTAACTTGGATGTCCTTCAGGTTGCCTTTGATGCAGGCCTATAAAAAAATATTATATTGTGGTTATTGTTAAAATAATTTTCATTTAAATGACTTTTTTTTTTAATATCTTGCCTCTTCTCTGAATCTAAATAGTAAATAACTACTAACATATTTCAGACGAACAGATAGATATATATTTTTAATATTATTGGTTAACTTTAGAAGTACCCCAATACCTGAGGACTGGCGCACGAGCACAATGTTACGAGTGTAGATCCGACAGCTTGTGGATTCGATCCCCACTCGGAGAGAATAATTATTTAATATTTTTTATTTCCTATCTATGGTAAAGAAGCGTTGAGTTCCGCATCGCAACACTCCAAGCCTCAAATTTGGTGGAAAGTACAGAACAGAAGTGTTTTAATGGGAACTAAGTGTCTCACCACTAACTTTCCAGAATTCCCTCTGCCTATGCTATGTTTAGTATCACCAATATTCCATTATAAGCTTTTAATAACTCTTATATATTATAAATTCTATATGAACGTTACATAGACATGCTCGATTACCTTCATAATCTTATACAAATCAGTTTCCAGCAACATCATTAGCACTTGAGTTTCAGGGTCTCCAAAGCGACAGTTGAATTCCAAAGTCATTGGACCTGCTTTAGTCACCATCATACCAGCGTAGAGTACGCCTAAAATAAAATAGAATATATAGAAAAGAAAACACCGTAAAGAATTTGTTAAGAAATTTAGTTGGTATTATTTTTGCAGTTCACTCTTAGACGAAAACCATATTTCTGTTGAATTAAACAAATTAAAAATTCAATTTTATCAAGATTAAACAAGAGATGCCAATCCTGGTGCAGGGGCACATGAATATGCTATCAACCGACAGGTTTTAGGTTCGATCCCCACTCGACGAAATGAAATATTTAATATTTTCAATTGACATATATATTTTTTTATTTCTTCGCTCTGGTACAAGGCAAAACGCACCGTTGAATTCCGCCTCTTAACACGCAGTGCCTCAAATTCGGCAGAAAGTGGAGAACGGAACGGAGTGTCTTAACACAAGGTTCCCAAGTTCTTTCTGCCTTCTCTGCCAAGGTTGGGATACAGCGTGAAGCTGAGGCATTGCATGTGATTCTGAATGTGTTTATTATGCAAGAATTGCGTATTGAGTGTCGGAACTGAACGCCGTGCTTGGCTTGAGATGATAATGAATATATTTGAATTATTTTCATAACTCCGTCCTTGTATACAAAGCGCTCCAGTGAAATCTGTCACCAAATATCTCGAAAATCAGTGGATAGTAGGAAACAGTGTTTTGACACTAGTTTCCCTCTATCGTACAAAATCTAGCGTGATATAGAGGTTCTACGTGAAGCTAAAAAAACGTTAATTTTAATTTTTATCTAAAAAAAAAAAAAAAATATTTTTTATGATAATCAGGCTATTCTCATAGATAATATGTAAAATAACGAACACACATTTTTAGTGTACAACTGCTATACAACATTTCTCACGAAGAAAATAAAGGAGGAAGAGAAACATGTAAGGTGAGAGAGAATAAAGTATTTAAATAATTCGACCAAAACAGGGGTATGAAAAGGTAATATTCAATATTAACATTACATACAAGCGTCCCACCCTCGGTTTTTTCCGCTTGAATCGCACTATTAAATTAATTCATCTCAATTAAGCCGTTTACTAATATTAGTGTGTACGAACGTAGACAAACATACTAATTACGTTATTAAGCGTCCTCTGTATTTTTTTTTTTAAATATATCTTCCATGTACAGACATTGATCGGTTACAGTTTTATTATAACTATAGATTGATTATGGCACTGTTTATACTAAATTATATTAAAATATTTAATAGACGATAAATCAAAAGGCTTAAATGTTTCTCAACTTTAGTATTTTATTATTTGAGTATTATCCTTGGGCACTCTCTACCTATGTCACAAAGTACACGAAACATATGACGAAAAATTTTAAATTAAAAGTTTAAATATTAACTGACATTAAGTATCATATAGGAAGTGAGGAACAGAAGTGTGTTTACACTAGGTTCCCAAGTTCCTCCCACTAACCTTGCCATGAGCAAGATACAGCGTGAAGCTGATATAAAAAAATACCATATAACAATTATGCATGATGAAATATCAAAATCATTCCGCCGTACAACTAACATACTCCCGGAAAGTTATGGGCCTTGACTTTGCTTCGAGAAGCAATTCATATTCGACTATCTGTTTACTTGTATCGACATTTATTAAACAAAACAAGTTGAACGCAACTTTTTCTATAATTACTAAGAAGCTTACAAAATAGGGCAAAAACAACCTTATGTGCATGACAAAAAGGGTGATTTTTAAATAGTATTGTTCTCATTTAGTTAACAGAATTTGTTTGTTCTACTTATCATTTATCAGCCTATTTATTATGGCACTGGCTCTTATCAGTTTGTCTGTAAGAAATTAGTGTAAATTAACTTTATATTTAGTTAATTTGTTTTTTTTTTAGTTTTAGAATAGTTATTTTTATATAGTACCTATACCTAATTTTTTAGTCATAAAAATATAATAATTTTAACGTCACGTTATGGTATTCCGGATGAGAAATTAACGACATGTTACTACTTGTTACCATCTGTTACCAGTTGGGTTATGACAAAAAACGGAATGGAACTTGATAAACCCCATGACAGTCCGCCATGAATTGCGCCAAAGAATTACGTCAAGTAAAGCATTTAACAATGTATTCAAATTAAATTGATATATTTTTATTCAAAATGAGAAGTAACAAGCTTAATTTTTTGAATGTCAAATCATTTACAAACGGTTCACTAAAGTTACTGCAGATTTAGGAATCAACTTGATTGCCTCATTCAATAATTTATACGCAATTGATATACCTCTTTTGCCTTCAATACATTTACCTAAACGCAGCTGTGCACTTTCACTATCAGAGAAGACAACAATCTCATTACATTTAACAATAGAAACCAGTGTAAAATAAGTGCCATATGAATCGCAACAACTTCCGCAGCCATTACAGTGATATTATTTCTAATTTTAAACATGCTGCCAACTAAACTTTTTGCATCAAGAAAAGAGCACCTACTTTACAAAACAGACACAAAATTAATATTTTGGGCCTATTGAATACGGGTAGTATTTATATCACATTTTTTGTTAATTACATGAATTATCTCACATATTGCAATATTATAGTCCAAATATTTTTTGAAGTATTCATGCAATTTAAATTTATTTTAATAATATTTATACCAGACATCCAAGTACTTTAAAGTGAACATATCCAAAACGGTGACGTACTAATATTTTCATTATTTATATTTAAGTATAGCAATGATAATATATATTTCTTTAGCGGTACAAGAGTGTGACTGTAACCGACAGGTTCTGGGTTCGATCCCCAGTCGAGGAAATGAAATATTAAATATTTTCAATTTAAATATTTAATGTATCATTTCTTCGCTCTGGTATTAAGGCAAAAGCGCGGCGTTGAGTTCCGCCACTCAACATGCAATGCCTCAAATTCGGCGGAAAGTAGGGAACGGAAGTGGAACAGAGTGTCTTTACACTAGCTTCCCGAGTTCCCTCTGCCTACCCTGCCTCGTGCGGGATACAGTGTGAAGCTAAATATAAAATTATAATAATGTAATAATGTGACATTGAATTAAAAAAAAAAATCTTAACAATAATAAAAACAATGTTCTTTGTCGTAGCTTCATGCTGTATACCGCACATGAAAAGGCAAGCAGAGGAGACCTGGAAACCTAATGTTAAGATTCTCCGTTCTCCACTTTCCGCAGAATTTTGGAGGCATTGCGTGCTAAGTGGCAAACCTGGCCTAGTGACTAGAGAGACAAAATGATTATAATAAGTAAATGTATTTGTTATTGACATTGAAAAATAAAATGTTGAGGCACTTTAGCAGTTCAAGATATTTATCATAAAAAATTAAATTATGTAAAAGTATGAATGACGCAATAACAAATATTAAGATAGGAAGTAGAAGACCTCGGTTGACCTTTGAAAGCACAGCGTCAGTGATACTGGAGAAGGTCATGAGTACTCTTCGGAGATTGAAGAAGCGAAAAATATATTTTTAGGGTTCCGCACTTCAAATAGAAAACCCGTACAGAACCCGTATAGTATCACATTGTTGTCCGTCTGTTAACACCATTTATCTCAAGATAGCTTAGACGTATTAAGCTGATATTAATATCAAATATTCAAGTATACGGGTCCCCAAGAAAAATCTAGCTTCTAAGTGAACGCGGTTAAATTATAGCATTTGTACATCGTTTTTGCTGCACTTTATATGAATTACACCGCGTAATCTAAAGGCTTCCGAGGAATACCTATGAACCTTGGCATGAAGAGAGGACTTACAATATAATGAAAGAAAAAAAAATCTATACATATTTCAAAGTAAAAAAACCATTTTTGGAGTTATTTTCATACACTATAATTGTATACGCTCATAAATTTAAAGTCAAATAATATACGCTGTATTTCCTGTTGACCTGTAATCGGTACGAAACCCTCGGTGTGGTCATGCAATGTTCAGAGAATTTATACATATACGAGTAGATGCATACTTGAGTGTTGTACTAGTGACTTTTGAAGAATTTCTCTAGTCAAATCCGGTCTCTATCATCCAGTAAAGTATCATTAGACCAGCTCGATACCTTACTATTGTATTGTCGGGGTGGGCAGAGAGAACGGAGCGTCAAACGCTACGGTCTCGGCATACCTCTTTCGCCTCGTCCACTGTCATCAACCTCTTCATACATGCCCTCCGGGAGGTCCTCATGCTTTTTACGTGACCTTCCTCCAGTATCGTCGATACTGTGTTTTCGAAGGTCAACCGAGGTCTCCCCCTCCCTCTCTTACCTTCATAAATCTTATTTACCATTCTTTCTTCACTCATTCGCTCGACGTGCCCAAACCACCTGAGCACGTTCTTCTTCATTCTCACTGTGACATCCACGCTAGTACCTGCCATTCTGTGTATTTCTTCATTGGATATGCGATCAGATAAACTGACTCTGCATATCCGACGAAGAGATCGCATCTCTACAGCAATCATCTTCTTACATTCTTCTTCTTTAATACCCACTTTTCGCTGCCGTATAACAGTGTCGATACCAACACTGCATTGTGTACGGCCACACGCGCAGCTATGCTGACGTTTCGCCGTCTCAACAATGCAGCTAAGGCACCGTTAACTCTGTTACCGGCAGAAATACGCCTTTTCACATCCATTTCGTATCTACCGTTTCTGCTAAACATACTTCCCAGATATACTATAGTTTTTAGACACTCCTTTCTAATTAAGACGACTCTGATCCCATTAAGACTTATCGCCGATTTCCAGCATTGCGTATTGAGTGACGGAACTCAATGCGCTTTGTCTCGTCAACAAGCATGATTTTCGAGTAAAAATCGAACCGACCACCTGTCGCGTTTACAGTTGCATGCTTGTGCTTCTGCGCCACGATAGATGTACATAAATAAAATAGGTAAAGTTATAATTTAACCAATTTATTTAGCATTTTTCACTGCTTTAAGGGTGTAATTTTTGATACATTACGTATTGAGAAGTCTTCTACTCAAGTTAACGGAGAATTCAAAAATAATTATAAAATCATTTCCTAAATGGAGAACCATATATTCGTAATATCGCGATTACTGACCCGTGACCGACCAATGGACAGCCATTATACAAACGGTGCGATATACATTACAAGGATGACTTATTTATACATTATTTATATGACACATTTTATTATTAAAGTCATTGTCTTGAAAGATATTTATATGTATTTAACAAATTAATTAATTAAAATTACTCAAGGAAGAAACAAAGAAACTATTGTGAGCAAAAGCATGCGGTGTGTATTTCTACTTAGGGGAATCTTGATTGAATATAGGATGATTTCCGCGAGGCTATTGAAATGCAAAAACATCTAAATTTCAATAGATAAGATGGTTAGAAACTTCCTACTACCCACCCATAAAAAAAATTAAGTCTCTAACCCACCACACCAGAGGACAAGATACATGCACTACGTGAAGCAATTATGAAATCGTTGGCAGTAATTTGATATAATATCTATATTATATATATATATATATATATATATATATATATATATATATATATATATATATATATATATATATAAATATATATATATATCTATATATATATATATATATATATATATATATATATATATATATATATATATATATATATATCTCAACTCAACTAAACAACAGACGAATGCCATCTCAGTCTACCCCCACGAGTAACCATGGACTAGTGTAAAGCATTGGTCGAGTAAGTAAATGCCGAGGCCTGTCGTGGCGCAGCGGCACAAGAGTGTGACTGTAACCGACAGGTTCTGGGTTCGATCCCCAGTCGAGGAAATCAAATATTTATTATTTTCAATTTAAATATTAAATGTTTCATTTCTTCGCTCTGGTAATAAGGCAAAGCGCGGCGTTGAATTCCGCCACTCAACACGCAATGCTTCAAATTCGGCGGAAAGTGGGGAACGGAAATGGAACGGAGTGTCTTAACACTAGGTTCCCGGGTTCCCTCTGCCTACCCTGCCTCGTGCGGGATACAGCGTGAAGCTAAGTAAACGTCCGGTTTCCAAAATTGACTACAATTTTAAACCAATTTTAACCAAAATTTTTCGAATAAAATTCTTTAAAATGATTTGTTTACCAACCAATTGAATAAAAGAAAACACTAATCTTGACAAATAAAATAGCGACACACACATTTACAAATAGCCAAGCTGATTTTAAACTTTAATTTCATCCCTGGAGGAAGAATTTCATTATTTATTATCTTCAATTATATTATATTGTAAATAATAATATGTTTTAAACTGCTAATGATATTGTTGAATGTTAAGTAAGTTGGTATTCTTCATAGAAAAATCTTTCTTCTTAATTACAAATGTACGGCTCGCGATACGATCTTACGACTTGTAGTTGAGGGTGCGGCAATGACGTGCTAAGAAAGGTTATCATTGATAAATATAAAAATATTCCGTTGTTTTCTTTAAAATATTGGAAAATTTATTAATTTATTACTTCTCAAAATGACCTCTACATCTGTAATATTTCGAACTTCACTCGCTCAGTTTCACGCTGTATCACGCGCATGACAGGAAAAATGGAGGGAACTTGGAAACTCAGTGTCAAGACACTCCGTTCCGTTCTTCACTTTCCGCCGAATTTGAGACATTGCGTGTTGAGTGGCGAAACTCAAACTTAGATCATAAAGTATACATATAAATATACTGTTTGTGACGTGTTTTATTGATTAGAAAAGTAAAAGTTCACTTAGTTTGATCTCCATAGCACTTGGCTCTAGATGACTGTAGCCGGTTAGTATCATATGATCTCACTATATATTTATAATATAAATATATAGTGTGATCATATGATACTAACCGGCTACAGATCAAATTAAAGTTAGATATGAGTAAATGCTACAATTATATATATAAATTTTATATATATAATTGTAGCATTTACTCATATCTAACTTTAATTTGATCTCGACTTCCCACTAGATAGTTTTCCCGGGATGTCCCCAAGCGTTATAGAATAGAATTGTTTAAATGCTATCTAATTCTCTTAAATCGGCCTTTTAGAGATAAATGTGTAATAAAACGTACTTTAATACAAATAAAATAGGTGACTCGTTTGCTCAATTACCTCTCAATTTTCTATGCTCGGTCTGAACAGAAAAAATACTAAATTTTATATTTGACTCACGATCAGTGTTAGAATTAACTGAATCTGTACCACTGTGTCATCCAACCCTTTAGATAACAAGTAATTGCTTACTCGTGCCATTTATAATTTATATGTTACATACAAATATTTTATGCATCGATGCCCCTAGAAATATAAACAACTCTCTGTAAACAATGTTAGCTTGAGAAGTTTTCTTTGTGACGTCATATTGTAATATTAACATAACATTAAAATTGAAGCAAGTTATATGTATTTTGAATGAAAATCTAACCGGATTAATTGCGTTTATTGATTGTTATACAATTTTGGAAACCGGACGTTTACTTAGCTTCACGCTGTATCCCGCACGAGGCATGGTAGGCAGAGGGAACCCGGGAACCTAGTGTTAAGACACTCCGTTCCACTTCCGTTCCCCACTTTTCGCCGAATTTGAAGCATTGCGTGTAGAGTGGCGGAATTCAACGCCGCGCTTTGCCTTATTACCAGAGCGAAGAAATGAAACATTTAATATTTAAATTGAAAATAATAAATATTTCATTTCCTCGACTGGAGATCGAACCCAGAACCTGTCGGTTACAGTCACACTCTTGTGCCGCTGCGCCACGACAGGCCTCGGCATTTACTTACTCGACCAATGCTTTACACTAGTCCGTGGTTACTCGTGTGGGAACTGGACTGGACTGAGATGGCATTCGTCTGTTGTTTAGTTGAGTTGAGATATATATATATATATATATATATATATATATATATATATATATATATATATATATATATATATATATATATATATATATATATATATATATATATATATATATATATATATATATATATATATCTCAACTCAACTAAACAACAGACGAATGCCATCTCAGTCTACCCCCACGAGTAACCACGGACTAGTGTAAAGCATTGGTCGAGTAAGTAAATGCCGAGGCCTGTCGTGGCGCAGCGGCACAAGAGTGTGACTGTAACCGACAGGTTCTGGGTTCGATCCCCAGTCGAGAAAATGAAATATTTAATATTTTCAATTTAAATATTAAATGTTTAATTTCTTCGCTCTGGTAATAAGGCAAAGCGCGGCGTTGAATTCCGCCACTCTACACGCAATGCTTCAAATTCGGCGAAAAGTGGGGAACGGAAATGGAACGGAGTGTCTTAACACTAGGTTCCCGGGTTCCCTCTGCCTACCCTGCCTCGTGCGGGATACAGCGTGAAGCTAAGTAAACGTCCGGTTTCCAAAATTGTATAACAATCAATAAACGCAATTAATCCAGTTAGATTTTCATTTAAAATACATATAACTTACTTCAATTTTAATGTTATGTTAATATTACAATATGACGTCACAAAGAAAACTTCTCAAGCTAACATTGTTTACAGAGAGTTGTTTATATTTCTAGGGGTATCGATGCATAAAATATTTGTATGTAACATATAAATTATAAATGGCACGAGTAAGCAATTACTTGTTATCTAAAGGGTTGGATGACACAGTGGTACAGATTCAGTTAATTCTAACACTGATCGTGAGTCAAATATAAAATTTAGTATTTTTTCTGTTCAGACCGAGCATAAAAAATTGAGAGGTAATTGAGCAAACGAGTCACCTATTTTATTTGTATTAAAGTACGTTTTATTACACATTTATCTCTAAAATGCCGATTTAAGAGAATTAGATAGCATTTAAACAATTCTATTCTATAACGCTTGGGGAAATCCCGGGAAAACTATCTAGTGGGAAGTCGAGATCAAATTAAAGTTAGATATGAGTAAATGCTACAATTATATATATAAAATTTATATATATAATTGTAGCATTTACTCATATCTAACTTTAATTTGATCTGTAGCCGGTTAGTATCATATGATCACACTATATATTTATATTATAAATATATAGTGTGATCATATGATACTAACCGGCTACAGTCAGCTAGAGCCAAGTGCTATGGAGATCAAACTAAGTGAACTTTTACTTTTCTAATCAATAAAACACGTCACAAACAGTATATTTATATGTATACTTTATGATCTAAGTTTGAGTTTCGCCACTCAACACGCAATGTCTCAAATTCGGCGGAAAGTGAAGAACGGAACGGAGTGTCTTGACACTGAGTTTCCAAGTTCCCTCCATTTTTCCTGTCATGCGCGTGATACAGCGTGAAACTGAGCGAGTGAAGTTCGAAATATTACAGATGTAGAGGTCATTTTGAGAAGTAATAAATTAATAAATTTTCCAATATTTTAAAGAAAACAACGGAATATTTTTATATTTATCAATGATAACCTTTCTTAGCACGTCATTGCCGCACCCTCAACTACAAGTCGTAAGATCGTATCGCGAGCCGTACATTTGTAATTAAGAAGAAAGATTTTTCTATGAAGAATACCAACTTACTTAACATTCAACAATATCATTAGCAGTTTAAAACATTTTATTATTTACAATGTAATATAATTGAAGATAATAAATAATGAAATTCTTCCTCCAGGGATGAAATTAAAGGTTAAAATCAGCTTGGCTATGTGTAAGTGTGTGTGTCGCTATTTTATTTGTCAAGATTAGTGTTTTGTTCTATTCAATTGGTTGATAATTAAATCATTTTAAAGAATTTTATTCGAATAATTTTGGTTAAAATTGGTTTAAAATTGTACTCAATATTGGTATAGATATTGTGATTACAATTTCTATTGTTATAAGGAAAAGTAATGTAGACTAGTAAATAAATAAGTTCTATAGTTCAAGCGGGCGAAGCCGCAATCGGGTTATATGTAACTAATAAAAAAAATCACTTACCAACATATTTAATTCCCTCAGCCTTCAACCCATCAACAGCACGTTGTAGCACTTGATCTTTAACGTCCGCTAACTGTTCCGGTGTTATGAGAGGACAAGGACAGTACGCCCCCATACCTCCAGTGTTGGGGCCTGTGTCCCCATCCCCTATACGTTTGTGATCTTGGGCTGGGGGCATTAGAGATACTGTTTCTCCATCAGTGAAGGCCAAAACCTTTAATGGGGGAAAAGAATAACATTTTGAGAGGTTTTATCAGCTAAATTAATATTTATTCTCATTTCAATTTCACTATCCAATCATTTCTAAAAATATGTTTTAATAATTTTATATTATTTTACTATGTATTCTATTTTCCATATATAGCAAAATCATAATTATATATAAATAATTATATACCTTTTCCTTTTACCATGATCCTAAAGTTAGAATGAAAGACATGGAATTAATACAAGAGGAACTAAATAAATCATGAAATAATTCGGGAAATATTAAATATTTTCAAATGACATATTTAATATATTTATTGCTTTGCTCTAGTAACAAGGCAGCGCGGCGTTGAGTTCCGTCCCTCAACACGCAATGCCTCAAATTCGGCGGACAGTTACGCAAGGGACGGAATGTCTTAACACTAGGTTATCAACATCTAAATTGGTCTTAATTGGTTGGATTAAATTGGTTATACCAAACAAAACAAAAGCCATAATCTTCTTATACGTACCTCCATTCTACATTGCAATTATCAATTACTATTAGTCAGTTGTTAATTTAGATCTATCTAATAATAAATCATGACAACTGTTTAGATGTTTACAAATTCTTAATATATGTACGTAGATATGTATGTAACTAGGATCAACACTTTCCTTAGATAACCCTCGCTTAACCGTAATGACCTTATACTGGTAAAGTCTAAACAATTTGTACTGAGCATATAACAAAGAATGTTGTGAAAGATATAGAAATCACTTCTAGTATTTATTTTAGATATTCTACTATTGTATTTTATAGTATTTAGTTATAGACTACCACTTTTCGCCGAAATTAAGACATTGCATGTTGAGTGGTAGAACTCAACGACTCACTATGCGTTGTTACCAGAGCGAAGTTATGAAATATATATATATATATACATATATATGTATATATATATATATATATATATATATATATATATATATATATATATATATGTACATATATATATACATATATATATATATATATATATATATATATATATATATATATATATATATATATATATATATATATATATATATATATATATATATATATATATATATATATATATATATATATATATATATTGCATTGCGTGTTGAGTAGCGGAACTCAACGCCGCGCTTTGCCTAATACCAGGGCGAAGAAATGAAACATTAAATATTTAAATTGAAAATATTAAATATTTCATTTCCTCGACTGGAGATAGAACCCAGAAACTGTCGGTTACAGTCACACTCTTGTGCCGCTGCGCCACGACAGTCCTCAAATAAGCCTCTGGAAAATATATATAATTGAATATAATAATATCAAAATATCAGAGCTCCCATTTATGTATATGATATCGTATTGACGTGACCCCTTCATATCAGCACGCGCTGAAATGAACATACATTTTCAACATTTAAGTAAATAAGGTGTGTAATTACGTAGAGTTAGCAACGCCTGATAAGTACATGGTTCATTTAGAAATAAGATATTTTTGTATCTTTATTCTTAATTATCAATTCCTTCCGATTTTCTAAGCGCTTTTCACGCTGTATCCTACACATATCAGGGGAGGCACAGGAGAAATAGGAACCTAATGATAAGACACTCCGTTCTCAATAAAGCACTTCCGTTTTCCACTTTCAGCCAAATTTTAGGCGTTGCGTGTTGAGTGGCGGAACTCAACGCCGAGCTTTGGTTTATTACTTGAACGAAAAAATTAAAATATTAAATATTTCATTTCCTTACAGTCGCACACTTGTGCCAGTAAAGTCTCTAATACTTATTTTAAGTTGTAAGTATAATATATGAAAATTAACTGTATAATATAATTTTGTACAGTACAAGTTTATAAGATATGTTACTTAGACATCAAACAATATAATAAAATATAAATTAAAAGTCAGCCAAAAAATCTTGTGAAGTAATGTGTATCTATATTAGTAAGTTTTCATGTCCATTATTGAGATAGCTTCTTGATGAATCCCGCACGAGGCGGGGAAGGCAAAGGGAACCCGGGAACCTAGTGTTGAGATACTCTGTTCCACTTCCGTTCCCCACGTTCCATTATTAAGATACGAAGTTTTGTTTCTCTGATATTGTTAGCTACAAATTCAAATTTAAATATTTTTATTCAAAATAAGGAGTTACAAGCTTTGTTTTTTAAACGTCAAACAACTTACCACCAGTTCCCTAAAGTTACTGCCTCAGACTTTAGAAGAACCGGCGAAAGAAACTCAGCGGGACATGTCTTTTTTTTTATCGAAACAGAAAATTACTACAAGGTAGTAACAGTAGTACAGAAAATTACCACAAGTAAATAGTATTAAGTGGGGAAAGGAGGTGGAACGGTGTGTCATAACACAAGAAGGTTCTCAAATTTCTCTGCCTACCCTGCCACGGCTGCGGGATACAGCGTGAAGCTGAGAGAGAAATAATACTTAAAATACATATATAATTAAATTCCCGTTCAATATATACATTTATAACATTAACGCCTCTCGTGACTGTGCGATAGATATAAATACCAACTTTGTACCAACTACAAATTTGTACCAACATACAAAATTTTTAATATTTTTAAATTCAATATTTAATATTTTTATTATTTCTCCCTGATAACAAAGTAAAGCGCGGCGTTGAGTTACGCCACTCAATACGCAATGCGTTAATTTCGGCGGATAGACGGGAACGAAAAGAACCGTCTGAACACTAGATTTCCAAGTTCACGCTGTTTATCCTTCAATGTGCAGAACACAGCGTGAAGATGACAAAATACTAAAGTTCTCTGCAAAAAAGTTCTAAATAAAAATCTCCTACTTACCGAAACCTCGTCACCTTCCAGCAGTTCTTCCACCACGACCACTTCACCAGCACTGCCATATTTAGAGTCGTTCAATATTTCATCAACTGCCTGGCAAGCTTCTTCTTTGTTAGCAGCAACTACCACCCCTTTCCCAGCCGCTAGACCAGATGCTTTAACTACTAGAGCTGGGAAAGGTGCACTAAGCAAATAGAAATATAAAAAAATAAATATAAAACAAACAAATTCTATCAAAAAGGGCATAAGATGTAGATAAAAAAATAGGTTTTTTTAAGAAAAAAAAAACATTTTCTTATTTTATTAAGAGAGCAAAATAACTTTAACATGAATTTAATGTTATTTTGCTCTTTTCCCAAAATCAAATTTCAAAATAAAGTATTTTGTTTGGCGGATTTCTAACATTTCCAACCACATGCAATATTTTTAGTTACAGAATATGTTTTTGTACTATAAAATAGTGACCGACCGAATGTTCGGTTTCGGTTTCGGCCAGTTTCGGCCAAGAATTCTAGTTTTGGCCATAGTTTCGGTTTCGGCCAGCAAATAGCCGAAATTTTCGGCCAAACCGAAACTGGAGTATTTGTCAATTATCGTGTTCAGCTAACATGGCCGAGTGCCGCCACTCGAGTAGTTCGCCTCTTTCATGTTTTTAATCTGTTTTTACGAGTAATTTGCAATAAACTATAATATGAATAAAAATGTGAAGAATTCTATTAAATTTATCGACTTATCCATGTTCGCGATTATAATTATCTAACATCGCGGTATGCTTGGGGGACTAACCCTAGATTCAAAACTTCAATGAGGCCCCCATCTGTTTTCTCTTGCGGGCAGACTGAGCTCCGCTGCTTACGCTATTGGAAATGAAGTAAGTAGTAGTAGTAAACAAGCTGAACACTGTTTTTGCGTCTTTAAAAAAATAGTAAATCCATTATGGGACATCGTTCACGTATGTATAATAAAATTCCAGAAGTGTTTTCCGGTTTACCACTTCAACAATAAAAAGTGAAAATGAAAAATATATTATTGGGCTGAGCCTAATTCAATTTCAATTCAATTCAAGGCTAGACTTCGTGGATTTACATGCTATTGGTACTCAATCAGCTACTTATGTTATACATTTACTTTACTTTAGTTATATTTTGGAAAGAGCAACTGTTGAGTTTCTTACCGGCTCTTCTCATCAATTTAAACTACAGACATATCGATGTAACTTAAAAATTGAATAGTGCTTATAATGGCCTAATTGAATAAAGAATACTTTGATTTAATTTTAACTATCAATAAAATATGCAAATATATGTGCAAAAACATTAAAATTAAAATACATTGGATTTCAGTATGCTATAGAAAATTTAAATATGTTAAGGTAAGTTTCGGTTTCGGCCGAAACTAAGAGCGAGGCCGAAAGTTCGGTTTCGGTTTTGGCTGAAAAACCGGTTTCGGTCGGTCACTACTATAAAAACAATGTATATATGCCAACGCCGAAACGTCAAGAAATATATTATATTGTTGTAGAACTAAATAATACATAAACTTACTTATTAATAAAATCCTTAGCAGATTTCGCATCTGTAAAAGATTGATATCTTGCAGTTGGTATCTGATATTTGCTCATAAATTTCTTAGACCAGTCCTTATTAGCTTCGATTTCAGCACCAGCTTTTGTAGGGCCAAAGCATTTAATGCCAAGCGGAGAAAGGGCATCAACAATGCCATTGGCAAGGGGATCTTCCGGACCTATTATTACTAGGTCTATGGAGTTCTCTTTACACCATGATGCTACTGCCTGGTTTAAAAAATATATAATATTGAATGAAAACAAATACATTAAAAACATTTATCCACTTTACTTCAAATTCTTATGTTGAAAATTGTGATTAGTTTAATTAATAATCTAAACGCTGTATCCCGCACACGGCAGGGTAGGCAGAGGGAACATGGGAACCTAGTGTTAAGACACTACGCTCCACTTCTGTTCCTCGTTTTCTGCCGAATTTGAGGCATTGCGTGTTGAGTGGCGGAATTCAACGCCGCGTTTGCCTTGTACCAGAGAAAAGAAATGAAAACATTAAATATTTAAATTAAAAATACTAAATATTTTAATTCCTCGAGTAGTGATTGATTCCACAACCTGTCGGTTACAGTCAGTCTCAGGATTAATAAATCTCTTTAATAAAAATAGTCTTAGGGTAGTGGAAAATAGATAATATTTCTCTTAAGATACCAACAGAAAAATAAGTTCTAAGAAGCATATAATAATTCAATCAATAAGAATTTATAGTTCATTAACATTTGTATAGTATCCAAAGGGCTGCTCCGCTTAATATTTTTGAAACTTTGGGCTAAATAATTTTTTCTTCTAGATAATCATTAATTTTACTTAAGTCTGTAATGGCCTACTACATTGCAGGCCTGGGACTCAATACCCGAACAGGTTGTGTAATGGTGAAAAAGTAGGGAATGGAATTATTTTAATGATGGTTCCAGGTTCTGATTTAATTCTGGCTACCCATATGACTAGATAAAAAAATTATTATCACAAAACCAAACAAAAATCACAAATTAATAATTATTTAAATATTTATGATGTAACCATTAATTTATTTATTATCTTTGCCTTTAATTTATTGATACAAATGTCTGCGCCTAGCAACATAATTAATCAACGAGAGACAATATGAAAGTTTGGTTCAAAGGTTATCTTGTATTAGATTGTTGACGTAAGTCTTAAACTACAACACAAAAAATCATATTTTAACCTTGTAGCTAATAAATAGATATTATAAAGAAAAAAATAGATTTACAGAGAGTGTTGTGGCCCAGTGAAATAGCATATTGTCATGGGCTTAGGCTGTAAACCTACTAACTACCTATTGCGCCAAATTACAAAAAAAAATAACATTTTTACAAGACTATGAATACTTATATATATTACAAGAAAGTTACTATATAAAATAAAATAAAATTAGATTATATTTTTTTTAAGAACTTATAAGAATGTATGAGTATATAACAAAAAAAAGAATCACACTCTAAGCTGACACTAAATACTGGGGAAATAAAAAAAAAATATATATTTCAAATATAATAAAAAAATATATATAATAAGAATTAATAGTAGGCATAATAGTACAAATAACTTATTGAATTTTATTGATTTAGTGAAACATAATGCTTAATTGTCATACTTCATTATTTACTGTTTGCCACTCCAAATATACAAAATATAACATATATCAATATATTTATAGTATATTTCTTCAGAGAAAATTGATAATAGAAAAATTATATTAAAACTACTTTAGGTAGCCCTTTTTGGTAAGAAGGTAAGCAAATTTTAATGATAGTTTAACTATATGCAATTACTTAAAATTAAAATATTTTTTTTCTCCCTAAAAACTTTAATCAATTATTTTTATAAGAGATATATAAATGATTAATTAATTAAAAAAAACACATTAACAATCCTAGAACCAACTTTTGTATTTTTTTCTTTGGAAATAAAAATTACCATACATACTTTCCTACTATAACTCTTAACCTACCCTACATAATATACAAGAAAAAAAATACTTACTGAAAAATCTTTGATGTTCAAATCAACACTCTCAACATTTTCTTTCATGGAGCTAATACCAACACTACCAGGCGCACAGTACACCCTTTTCAATAGAGGAGATTCAGCTAATTTCCAGCAAATAGCATGTTCCCGACCTCCGCCACCGATCACAAGAACTTTCTCAGACATTTTACTTTAAAACGCCAAATTAACACAATAAAATCAACTTGTTTACCAAGTTTACGCCGCGTGTGTATTAAAAATTCATTTAATATATGAAACAGTATATATAAAAACCTAAAGTTATGCAATAATTAATTCAATAGCTTATTGGAATATCCTTATAAGTATAGCACAAGAAATATACTTATTAACAAAATTAAATGAAAATACACACCACCACACACAACACGCGTAAACTTTAAAATGACGTTTCGGTTTGACATTAATTTATTCTACGAATGTTTACAATATCGATATCGATAAAACTACGTTTTTATAGCGCAGTTTGTTTTAAGACGATATATATCCTATTACAATAAATATAAAAAAATATATTTAATAGATTTAATAATACTGATATTATACAGAGTATGGTTTTTCAGTATGAAATATGCCTGGAAATTGTTAAAAAAGTGAGTGTTATATTTAAGATACACGACATGATTCTTGAATATGGAATAAGTTCATAAATAAAAATATAATAAGTTAGCACAATGTTTAACACCAGCTTACCCTATATAAAAATGTAAGAAAACCTATAATATCTTTTCTTACTCTCTTTTAATGTTTGGCAGACTATCTTAAAGTGGGGAACGAAAATGCAACGGAGTGTCTTAACACTCCCGGGTTCCCTCTGCCTACCCTGCCTAGTGCAGAATACAGCGTGAAGATGCAGACTATCTTGATCATAAGGACTTGATCTATAAGGATTATTTTAATATTTTTTTTTTGTACTGAAAATCAATATTTTGCCAGAATTATCAGACTAAATTGAATGGTCAATGTCTCTCTTACTTCCTTTGTCAAAAGAAATTTGTATTTAAAGGTTATTTTTCTTTTTTGCTATACATGAATTTATTGTTTCAGCCGTGTGATTCTGGTTCAGAATAGGATCACCCTGGTACTTATGGTGACGTAAAAGGCTACTAAAGTACGTATAAGCAGATTCGACGGGATTATTACCGTCCTCGATATTTAAAACCGACGTTAAGTAGTGGCTTTGGCCATTGCGTTTCGTATTGGCTAAAGCGGAGCCCCGGTGCCTATTTACTACAAAGACCCTCCTCTGGTCCTCCTCGGGTGGCCGTGATCACTCATCATCAAGTGATCTGGACGCAAGTTTACCGTGTCTTTTCAATAAAAAAAAATTATAAAAAATTAAAAAATATATTGCACTATAATAATTTTTCATCATCACTACGATTATTAAATGAAATCATAGGATCACTTATATCAGTATCAGTAGTACAATAACATGGCAAGTGCAAAACGACAAGAGGTCAATCTTCGATACTTAGTGATGAAATATGTATACGTTTATATAATTTATTAATGCTTAAACTGATCTCGTCATTTAAAGTAATAAACGCCATCATGGCGCGATTTAGAAGTTTTTTATTGTTGCGACAATCGTTTGCTATATTCCTTACTAAGTAATGAGACAGAGATTCACTAAGCCAAAAATATTTCTAAAATAGTTATAAGAAAATGTCATTGAACTTTAATGTATGCCTATGCTAGATCCGTAAAATGAAAATAATGATTATTTAAAAGTATTTGTCATGTTATATTTTTATTTGAAATAGGCAGCTTAATCTTATCTTACATAAATTATAAATTTGAAAGTTTGTGAAGGTACTTATATCTTCACATCACTTTCGAGCAAAAAGAATATTAATCGAATTTACACAAAATATTGCTGTAATATAGGTTGTTTTTGAGAATGGGACATTCTGTAATCTGTAATATAGGTTGTTTTTGAGAATGGGCTATTTATATGAAGATTCTGTATAAATTTAAATTAGGCTATATTTAGCTATAAGTTTTAGCGGACAAAGCCGTGTTAGAGTCACTAGTGGAAATATATTATAACTGACAATTTCATTCTATTATGTTTAAAAAAAATATTATAATAAAAATATGAAATTAGCATTTTGTATTTACTACCCAGCAAGAACTAAAAACCAAACATACGATACAAATACGCACACCTTTAAAATCATATATAATTTGTTACATCATTATTACATTAAACTAGTGAAATGCATTAAAAACTTTAAAGAGAAGGTAGTTTCGATATGAAGTAGATAAATAAACTAAGTTATGTAATTCTACTTTTTTTACAATTTTGTTTCGAATTTTCGCATACGATAATTTACTTTATTATAGAATTCCAAAATTTGGTAAATATTTGATATGTACTATTATTTATAGAGACTTGCTACTTTATTTACAATAATAGTTACATTGAATAACATAAGACACACAGTTCTATAATTTAAAATATTTATTGTAAAAAACATTTCTTTATACCCTCTCTTGTTTTCTTATTTAAGGTATTAAATAAAAATAATTTAGTGATGATTCCGCTTATTTTCCTATTTCATTATCCATTTTGAAATTTGTTCTAACTGTGCGTAGCCATAATTTACTTAATAATATAGTCCGGTAATATATATTTAGTGGTTTACTACAACTTTAGCCATAAAGTAATTTATTTTGACTGAACACTTTGTCATATATACAAGCAAAATAAATGCAAATAGAATATTTCTTAAGACTAGATAGCTTATACTATGAACGTAGAAGAGGTTTTACTACGTCATAAATTGTCAATTTTAAATATTAAATATTTGTATTGACATGCCTTCATAAGTATTTATTGAATTTTAAGCATATAAATATTTTTTATTCCATATAAAGTTTATAGTAAATTATATTGTAAGATAAAATAAAATAAATAAGTGAACATAATGCGATTTATGGAACGCAATTAAAGATGGCGAATTTGTTCGTTCTTCCTCCTGTCATTTTGCTGTGATGGTGATGCTTGTTCGTAGTCTAAAAACGTATTTGTATATGTCGGTATAAAATGGCTGACACCGGTCTACGTATGAATTTTGCCGCATTAAAGAGGGCAGATCCATATGCGAGGGAAATAATTGACAGTGCTACCCACGTCGCACTTTATACATTCGAAGAAAACGAATGGGAAAAAACGAACATCGAAGGTGCTTTGTTTGTGTACAGTAGAAATGGTGAACCTTACCACAGTTTGGTTATTATGAACAGATTAAATACGAATAATCTTATTGAACCTGTTTCTAAAGGAATTGAATTGCAATTAAAGGAGCCGTTTCTATTATATAGGAACGCCAAGTGTCGCATTTACGGCATATGGTTTTACGATAAAGACGAGTGCGTTAGAGTTGCCACAAAACTGAATTCTATAGTTAAGGATTCTATCAAAGCGCCAAACGACATGTCACAAAACCCAGTGTACCCCCCGGCAGCCAAGCCTAGCTCGTCTGTTGATATATTTAGCATGCTGAGCAAAGCTCAAGATGACTTCAATTCCAATAAGGGTTTGACATCGAATAAGAACGAGTCGACTCCGTCGCGAGCTCCAGATATGGCATCACAGAGTGTAATGGACTTCTTTGCTAAAGCTGGCAGTGGTGCTGCGGCGCAAATGCCGGCCGTATCTTCACTTCCATCGCCGGGCATGTTCGGGCCGCGGCCGACTGACTCCCGGGAGGGGCCGTTACTGTTGCAGCGGCTGATGAGCAACCCTGCCCACTCCGTGGAGCATATCGAGAAGCAACAACGATCTGTCACTCCACAGGATGCACAAACATCTAATGGAAATATCTCTTTAGATCCTAGTATGAGGCAAAACAACTCGTTCCCACTTAAATCTACTCCAATTGATAAAAACCAGCAAAGGATAAATATGAAAAAAGTGCAACATTTAGAGAATGCGGACAGTAATGGTCCTAATCCATTAGAAAGTGAGTTAAATTTGATGCATATTTCTTCTCCTAAACCTACGTCACCTTTAGCAGCTTATTTAAACCAGTCTCAAGACATTTCTCACCAAGTGAACTCTTTCAACGGAGGAAAGTTAGAGGATTTAGGAGGTATTTTTCCAAATTTAAATACTTTTGCAAATCAACAAAAACCTGCTCTCATGCCGCCTACAATGTTCACGGCAACTCCAGGCAGCGACATCCATCAATCGCCAGAGCCTCTTACCCGGAACCAGCTGTTGCAAGCCTTTAACTATCTTCTGAAGCATGACACCGACTTTGTTAACAAATTGCACGAAGCATATGTCAAATCATTTTCAGAAAAGGCTTTCTCTGTTTCATAAAATTCATTCTTTCGGACAAACCGCTGATCTGGCCAGTGGTCATTAATGTACAGTTGTAATTTGAAGAGTAAATCCCACAATGTTGCGTAGACCTGGTAGTTTTATAGTTACATCATCTGACAGACTATTTTTAATAAGTTTTAAACCTTTGACAGTGTTATAAATCTGTATAGAGAATGAATTTATGTGACTAGAAAGATCTGAACGTAGTCACAATATAATTATATAACAGAAAAGCTATTTGTGATATTGGTATTGATGTATAGTTTTAATCAGTTGGCCTTATACAGTTTCTATGTAAGACATAAATATGAAGCTTGATTATTTGACAATATAAAAAAAAATATTTTCTTTATTTCTTCTCCAATATTAAAATGAAAATAGTTTCATCAAAATATGTCCAAGATTGTAATGGTGTTTTTGGAAACTGTTAGATTATTGAAAGATAATAATTTGAATAAAAAAAAATTGACTGATTCTGTATACAGCTGCCAAGAAGTCTTCTTTGCGTAATTCTATTACATGTTCGATAAACTTATATATAGGGTATGTCTTTTATAGATATATAAAAAATATATTTTCTTTTCTTTTGATTGACAATGAATTTTGAAACGTAAGGGTATAATTTTGACAATTTGTATTGTTTATAAGGACTGCAAAAGTTTGCTACTTCTATACAACATTTTAATTTTTTATCTGTAATGTTAGAACATATCTTTCTTAATATGTAGAATTTTTTTGCTTTTTGCAAAATATACACCATATTGTACTGTCTGTAACTTCATTTTAATTTCATCTAGCTTGAAATGAGAAGATTTTGTTTGGATCGGTTTTGAGTAATTCATTATTTTTGTCGGAAAAATAATATAATTTTCACTTTTGAGTTTTGTTTTTTTAAGAAATATGCATGTTAATAAAAAGATGTTATTTCCATCTTATACATATTTTGACATATTTGTTGAATAGTAACTGAGTGTGATAAATATTCTGTGCAAAAATATTTAGGGAAGTTTTATAAATGGTGTCATAGTCTAAAATTTACATCTGTTCTATGTAAATGGTTAATATCCAATTTGAGCCTTTACGAGGCTTTAGAAGTTGTATATGAGAATTTTATCTTTTTTACAGAAGAAAATTTCAAATGTCTAATACAATTGTTATAGGCTATGAAACCAAGTGCTTTATTATATACTCTTCCCTATGAGTAAAAATATGTTATTTTATGTGAATGTTAAAAACTGAAACTAAATTGAATTATCCAAGAATGGGAGTTGCCTTTAAATTGTACCTAATTGGCCTATCAGAAGGAAATGTAGAAGTTATAAATTAAATTTATTTTGGTAAATTGCTCCCAGAATGAATACAAATTACAACTGATGTTAAACAAGGACATTATAAAAGTTGAAGATTTAAAAACATCGAGTAGAAGCAAATTAAATGTTTCATGAAGAATACTGTATTTTACTTACGTACCTACCCCCTCTCTGATTAATTAAAATACCCTATATATTTTTTAACAAGCTCAACTGATGTTCGGGCTCTCGAAATGGCGAGGAGTAGGGATCGGAACGGAGTGTCTTCATACTAGGTTCCCATGTTCCCTCTGCCTACCTTGCCATGCGCTTTATGTAGCTGAAAAAGTATATTTCAATAGGCGAGTTGTTCAGCGGATTAAAGTCTCATATAGTTACATTTTTTTGTTTGCAAGACTATGGCGAGTTTAACGGGTCTTTTTTCAAATAATAGAATTTAAAAACATCTATAACACATGTTCTTCAACTGCTAACTCTTGTCATCTCGCCAATTAATATAAACATTAATTACATCTGAAATTTGTATTTTATATTTTTTTATATATTGTTCTTTTAATGATGGCTTCTTATAATATAATATTATTTATAAATTAAAATCTTATTTCTTTAACAGTAAAATTATAATTTAATTAACAACAAATTGAGGCCTGCCGTGGCGCAGCGGCGCCAAACGTGTGACTGTAACTGATGGGTTGTGGGTTCGATCCCCACTCGAGGAAATGAGATATTTAATATTTTTAATTTAAATATTCAATGTTTTCATTTCCTCGCTCTGGTACAAGGCTAAACGCGGCGTTGAGTTCTGCCACTCAACACGCTATGCCTCAAAATTGGGCGGAAAGTGGGGAACAGAAATGGAACGGAGTGTCTTGACACTGGGTTCCCTCTGCCTACCTTGCCATGTGCGGGATACAGCGTGAAGCTGAGAGTAACAACAAATAGGGAGAAAAAGAGAAAAACCAAACTTTTTTTTAAATCGATTTAATATCTCTATATTACAAATCGCTTTTGAACTTTGAACAACGAATTGATACCACAAAATTGTTGAACAACTTCATCATTTTAATATTTTCATCCAATCAGACTGGACGCTTCACTGCGCCGTCTCAAATTGTCTACTTACAGTACATTGCAGGCCATTTCAAATATTTTACTCGGGATTTGAACACAGGGCCACGGTCTTTATTTCCAAACCCGCTTTACAATAACAATAATGAAATGACATGTTCCTATACATACAATTTACTCGCTAACAAAAAAATATTAACCGTTTCACGGAACTATATACATTAAAAATGCGAACTTATACTAGGTGGGCAATAAAATATCTGAAATTGCCTTCGACATTCATTTCTATAGAAATTGGTTTAAATTATGAAAAATGTGGTGTTTCAAAAAATAAATTATGTATGTATTTAATAAATTGTGCTAAGTTGTGTGGATGAATGCTAGGCATTTATTTATGTATGTACACGTGTGTATAGCATATCAACGAGAGTGGCATGATTTATATATATATATATATATATATATATATATATATATATATATATATATATATATATATATATATATATATATATATATATATATATATATATATATATATATATATATATATATATATATATATATATATAATTAAATTCATTCCGCCGATTGAGGAGAATCAAACCTACACCCATTACGTTACAATCAGACAAATGGTCATTCCATGATTTATTTATATAAATTCATTAGCAACTTTTCATAAGTTAGTTTTTATTTATCTTTATCTTGAGCAATATTATATTTAAAAAATTGATAAGACCAAGATTTTATCTCATTATTTTATATTACCAGATCCCTCCATTGATATGCAAAACAATGTTATTGTACGTGTAAAAGAAAAAAAAATACTCAGTTTCGTCTAATATGTGTGTATTTGTGAATTCTACTGACTTAGTATGATGATGCTATTTTTCTCAATTAAAAACACTTGAAACTAAAAAGACATTGGAAACATTGTATGTATTAGATATTTACAACAAATATGTATAAAAAAATATCATTTACTTTAAAATGGAGGTAGGTACAAAAAAAAGATGTTTAAATTAAAAAAAATAAAATAAAACGGCTCACTTGCAACTTTGAAAAAAAAAACAAAAACCAACAAAATATCGATCATAGCGCATTTTTATTTTGCAGTAAGTAAAAATGTATGAAAAGTAAGTAAGCCAAATTAAAACTTTCTCAAGTTAAAAAATACTTGAATTACAAATGACATAAACATTTTGTATCTGTATTTCCACCAATTCCCAATATAATATGTACATTTTTTTGAAATTTGTATACAAAACAAATGACTGCCACATCTGAAGTATATAGAATTTAATTTTTATTAGAAAACATAAGCTACATCAGTCGTATCAAGATAAACAACACTAATTGCATACAAAAATGTCTATTTTACAGCGAATTTGCTTAAAAAATCGTATAAAACACCATCTATACTTTTCAAAAGAAAAAAAAAAGATTAAAACATGATTCAGTATATACGAAAAAGTATTTTCTTCACTAATGTCATGGTAAACTAAATAGAACTCGACATCGATCGGTATTAAAGCTCCAAATGAAATTATCTTGGATATGTCAAACATCTATTTTAGTGCTACTGGTTTATTATTTAAAAAAAAAATCACAGCCTAATATTTGTTATTTTATTGATAAAAAAAAACGCCCTACGTATTAAAGGTTATTGCTTAAATGAAATTGTAGAAATTAATTCTTCGCGGCTTTAAATATTTTAAATATTTATTAATTATTGGTGCCGGTCGTAACGTGTTGAGTTCCGACTCACAACCTCAGAAATCTAGCGGAAAGTGGGAAACGGAAGTGTCTTTATGGGAACATAGTGTCGAACACTACATTCCCAGGGTCTCGATGCCTGGTATGTGCATGATGCAGAGCGTACAGCTACACAAAAAGAAACAATTAATATAATTTAATTTAGCCTTCCTGGACAAAATGGCCGTTATTGGTAGAAAAAAATAATCTATGCGACGCCCTAGTACTTGAGATAAGCGTATTGAAACAAAAACTTCAGTTCTATAGTTATAGATAGAAAAATATAATATTTCACTCAAAAAAACTCAATTAGTGATTTAAATAACATTAAAACAGTATATAAAATGTACCTATTGTATTTAACCGTAATTAAACACTAATTATCATCTCTGAGTTACAAATTAACGCTCAATATTGAAAACCTTGAAAGTAGCACTAAAATGGTTTAAAAAAAAAATGAACAAAATCAAGCATTATAGGTAAAGTCCGTATTCTCAATACCATATAAATTTTACATATAACATTCATATGTATATAACATCTAAATCATTTTTTAAACGCTGTTTATTATTTTAACCATATATATATATATATATATATATATATATATATATATATATATATATATATATATATATATATATATATATATATATATATCTATATATATATATATATATATATATAAATATTTTTTTTAAAATTATACCCTATGCCCGTAGAAATAAGGTCTATTTTAATATTAAAGTAATATGAAAGCGCTATCGTGCATTATGGGATTTGTACTAGAATTATTAAACCGAATAATATATTTAAATATATACATATATTAAATAAAATAGCTTTGCAATGTATCACTCAAATAGGGAAGTTGGAAGGAACCAGCATTGAGACTATTGTATCTCACGTTCCCCGTTTCAAAACATCGCATGTTGATTATTGGAACTAAACGCCGCGGGTTTTACATCTTATCGAACCTGTACTCTCGTCTTTACAATCAGACGTTACCACTGTACCACAGCTCCATTATGATTATGACTGGATGGATTTATAGATTAACAATTTTACATGTGGCTCAAAAAATGGTCATATATAAAATGATTTGTGCAGCGTTGAGTTACGCCATTAGCACAAAATTTATTTAAAAACGATCCTATAATACAGAAGAACTAGGTGAAGCAAAATTAAAAGTAATTGGTAGAATATTTAATTATAGGTTCGGTACTCATTCGGAGTAACAATATTATTCAAATTATTTTAGCTATAATAAGACAAAACGCGGCGTTGAGTCCCGCCAAAAACATCCAGCCAACTGTTTAAGAAAAAAATAATAACTATATAATATACTAAATAAAAACTAACAATATAAATAACACTGGCCTAACACCGACCCACAGTACAAGATGGCGGCTACACAATATTTTTATTAAAAACGAAAAAAGAAAAAAAAAAAAACAATAAACAGCATTTAAAAAATACCATTTCATTGAACATATCTTTGTACACGGGATGTATGTCACTACGCTACTGACTAAGTCAATGTTACACTGACATTACTTACAATTTTCAAATTAGGCGCATTCTGTATTAAAACCATAGACAAACTGACAAAACAATAAAAAAATATATAATTTTCAAAGCTAATTATATAGTGAAATAATTATTTTTTAGAAAACTGTAAAATTCAATATCATTCTCAAATCTCCACCTGATAATTTAAGCAATTAGCGGAACCTAACGCCGCAAGTTATTTTACGAAAACGGGCAAGACGACAGTACTTCACCCCTCTAGAGAGTATCGAGCTCAGAACCAACGTTTACAGGTCCAATTGCACCACAACAATCTTAATATTAATTAATTATTTCACTATTATATTTTATTTTTGTCTGCATTTTTACGATCTAACAGAAAATTGAATTGAAACGGATTTTTTTGAATTAAAACGACCATATTTTTTACTTTCATATAAATACATATATATATATATATATATATATATATATATATATATATATATATATATATATATATATATATATATATATATATATATATATATATATATATATATATATATATATATATATATATATATATATATATATATATATATATATATATATATATATATATATATATATATATATATATGTATATATATATATATATATATATATATATATATATAAACCATGTCAATATCAGTGTATCATTAACCCAGTGTTGTTACTTAACTAACAAGTATGTATTATCATTTCCAAACATCACAAAAAAATATGTTGGAAATTAAAACTAACTTTATTACATTTAGAGTTCTTTTTTTTACAATATTTATAGAAAAATTACACTTCTCACCGATATAGGTGAAACATTGGTAGAAGTATAGTACGGTCAAAGAGTATTGGCCACTCTGAAGGTAGATTTTCGGAAATTTCACGTATTCATAAAGAAAATAATAATAATAAAAAATATTCTTTTTTTTTTTTAAGTAAGAATTTATAAGTATTCGTCTAAAATCAAATCTGCACAACTTCAAAGCGGCCACAACTCGTCAACCGTACTATACGTCATTATTTTCTACGCATGTATGTATGTATATTGTCACTGTCCCACCTTTCTAGTAAGAAAATCGTATGTATCATACAAAAAGAATAAAAAAAAACGACCTGACAAACCAATCTCTCATTTATGTAAATTAACACAAACACACATACATACATATATTTATCACACACACACACACACACAAATATATCATAAGATCAATCGAAAGACAAATCTTAAGATAATTTGATTAAGAAATATCATTACAATCAACATAATTTTTCTAATCATAGAAAAGCTCACATTGCAAAAAAATATTTTAGTACCCTTTATTTCATCAATGTATATTTTTTTTACATAAATATAAACGGCTTAAAAAAAAGAGTTTAGATCCTAAATTATTGCTTACATATATATATATATATATATATATATATATATATATATATATATATATATATATATATATATATATATATATATATATATATATACACACATATATTAAAGTGCAATATGAGCCTTATTTAACAAACCAGTTAGTAATAAGGTGGGATTTTGAGTATATATCGAAATAATCATACCTTCCCAATTTTTTTAAGTAAACAAAAAGAAACAGAAAAAAAAAAGTTTAAAACTAGCTTTATTTACTTAAATATATCTGTTTCACTCTAATCGGTGCGTGCGAGAGGGACGCACATACAATTAATTACTATTGACACACAAATCATGGACATACCCTGTAAATTAATATATCACTAAGAACAATTTTCTATACATAACTAATTACCATAACGAAAATAGATATTTGTGTATACAAAAAAAAATCCCCAATTAATTCTTAAATAAAAAAAGAAAAGTAAATACATATATTTGAGGTATGTCCATAATATATTATTGTCATATCTAGAAAAAAAAAAGGTATATATTTAATATACATCAGGTATGTAACACTAAAACAATTTAAAAAAAAAAAAAAAACATAATTACAAATAAAAAAAGAAAACATTATCAACTATAATATATTTCTATATGTATATTTGAATAAGCGTTGAAGTACCTAACAAGTGAAAAAAAAAAAAAAATAATAAATAGGATCCAAAAGCGTAGTAGCTTCTTTAATTTGTACAAAAGCCAGTGTTCATCTGAAATAAATAAAACATTTTTTAAGAAATACTTGTTGTATAACGCACATTATATATTAATTTAGTGTGTATGAGCGTGTATGTATATGTACATGTCTGTGTGTGTGTGTGTGTGAGCATGTGTGTGTATATGTGTGTATTTTCTTAAAGAGGGACAAAAATACTTTTATATATCATAAGGTCATATATGATCTCGTATATCGGACTCGACTTTATCTTCTATTGACTAAAAACCCCCTCTTACTTCCCTATGTCCAGATCCCCACGGGACGGTAGTAGTTTGTTTTGCCCCTTCACAAGAAATTCCATGGGTAACAACCCAGAAATTACGCAAACCGCCTCTAGAGATATAGTGCGAAACGCACTGGCAACACAAAGGGCTGAGCTGAGGGCACTTATTTAGCTGGGTTGACCAATAAGCCGAGAGCGTTCAGAAAATATCTACCTAGGGTAGTAAAACCTTATTGGGAGTCAAGAATAAAAGTGATACAACTGCGTCTTCAATTTAAGAATACTAATCTTTGCCGTTTCCAATGACCAAGATTGCATTATTCCGGGATTGCTTTTACTGCATTTATAAGCGCTATGCTAACATATCATCATTACCATCCAATTCAGAGGCCTATTCTGTTACAGGCTTTATTCATCGCCTGTGTTTGGAGGTGTGTGCGTGTATGTATCAGTGTGTGTGTGTGTATGTGTGTGCGTGTGTATGTGTGTGCGTGTGTATGTGTGTGCGTGTGTATGTGTGTGCGTGTGTATGTGTGCGCGTGTGTATGTGTGTGCGTGTGTATGTATGTGTGCATGTGTATGTTTGCGTGTGTGTGTGTGTATGCGTGTGTGTGTGTAGTCATGTGTTTGTGTATGCGTGTGTGTGTAGGCATGTGTTTGTGTATGCGTGTGTGGGCATGTGTGTGTATGCGTGTGTGTGTATGTGTGTGTGTGTGTATGTGTGTGTGTGTGTGTATGCGTGTGTGTGTGTGTGTGTGTGTGTGTGTATGCGTGTGTGTGTATGCGTATGTGTGTGTATGTATGTGTGTGTGTGTGCATGTGTGTGTGTGTGTGGGCATGTGTGTGTGTATGTGTGTGTGTGGGCATGTGTGTGTGTATGTGTGTGTGGGCATGTTTGTGTATGTGTGTGTGGGCATGTGTGTGTATGTGTGTGTGGGCATGTGTGTGTATGTGTGTGTGGGCTTGTGTGTGTATGTGTGTGTGGGCATGTGTGTGAACTCACCATGCGCTACCACAGCCTGTGCAGGTGCAGGTTGCGCGAGAGCACGGAGCGCACGTCGTGCGTGAAGCGCAGCGCGTCCAGCACGGGCAGCAGGTTGAGCAGCGCCAGGTCCATCGGGTCCGAGAACCACGACTTTATTGGTATCGCGTTATCTGACAGCACAATACAACACACATTGTAAATAGGCTTACATGCGACATTCGATGCTGGTAAAATGCTTCAACTTTTTTTTATAGAAGCCTAAAATTAAGTAAAGAGGCTGCGCAATGGGAACATCGGGTCTTGCATTGTACTTTTTTGTATCATATAAATCTAAGAGATAAGGAAAATACAATCCACAAACACAGTATAATAACTCATCACTGTCAAAACCAAAATAATAGTTATTAAATATTCATGTTTGTCTGTGCGTTTATATACACTATTCTCATAAAGGCTGACCAGACTTAAATGCAGTTTTCACTGTTATACATTGGCAACTCTATCCCTAAACATTTAATATTTGGTTTTATTGAAATCACTTCGTTAAATTTGCTAAATTTTTATTCATCCAGCTAAAATTTTAAATGTATAGATATTATTATGAAAGCGATAATATTATTTAGAACGAGAAAATCATTTGTAATTAGGAAATACCCAGTACTCAACTTCACGCTGTATCCCGCACATGGCAGGGTAGGCAGAGGAAGCTTGGGAACCTAGTGTTAAGACACTCCGTTCCCCACTTAGGAAATAAAACAATGTAATTCAAGTGGGCAAAGCCGCGGGCGGTACGCTAGTTATTTATAGTTAAAATTGGTAATTATATATGGCAGTTGGAACATGTAAATTTTCTAATAGATTAAGATAATAAAAAGCAAAGTCCATATTTTCAAACTTTCTCATAATATTATTTTTATCAGCATTAGGATAATGAAAGTCCTTGTATCTCTTTAATTTGCACATATTAGTATTTATAAAAAATACTGACATTATATTAAAAAAACTTAAAACAAACAAACGTCAAGAGTATTCGGGCTGCTGAAAGATCAGCAGTTTCGGAGATATGAATAAAGAATATTTTATACAAACATACAAATTACATACAAAAAACCAAAACTCCTTAGCAGTCGGGAACAAAAAAAACAATCGAATTAAAAATTTTAGGTTGTAAATTTTCACAACAATCACTAAAGACTTTAATCGACTTTAATCTACATAAACTATTATAACTATAAAATACATAAGATAACAAAATAAGTAAATCGAGTCAATAAATAATTAAAAACAGACGAACCGGGGAAGTCCCGCATCATCACAAATCAATCAACAACGAGGACAACTAAGGCCGTGGTCCGAATTATGCTCACACTGCTCACATCGCTTATACTGCTAACGTGCGGTCCGATATTAGTGAGCGCGCCAACATCTGTTAGCATTACTAATAATACGGACCACTTGTGAGCGTGCTTACGACTTTGACAAGTTAATATGTTTAACTTGTCAAATTCGCAAGTACCTAATAGAGCATTTTTTGATATAAATATGAGTGGAGTATGTGGTATAGCCGATGAAGATTATAAATTTCTTGTTAAAATGGTTGTATTCAAGCATTTTCCGCAATTGAGGAAATTGACAAATGTGGCATTGACGTGAAGAATAGATTAAACGTCAAATAAACGTCAAATAAACGCTCACGGTGCTCACGCTCCGACCCGTCAGCACTGTTAGCACTAACCAGTGACGTCACAAGTGACGTCATACTATTCACAACGCTAACTGTGAGCGATAAAAGCTCAATACGGACCGACCGTTGGCGCGCTGTGAGCGATGTAAGCTAATACGGACCACGGCCTAAAAGTATCAAACTAACCGGGGAAGTCCCGATAGGCGCCGGGGGAGTTGTCCAGTATGAACACCCTGTTGAGGTCGTCGCATATCGACGACAGGTTCTTGGTGTACGAGCCGTGCTCCGCCGTGCAGTGTTGTCTGGAATACGATACATATACAAATAAATATTACACTTCTCGCGCGCTTCACGCTGTATCCCGCACGAGGCAGGGTAGGCAGAGGGAACCCGGGAACCTAGTGTTAAGACACTCTGTTCCACTTTCGTTCCCCACTTTCCGCTGAATTTGAGGCATTGCGTGTTGAGTGGCGGAAGTCAACGCCTGAACATATTAAATATTCCATATCTTCGACTCGCGATCGAACCCAGAACCTGTCGGTTCCAGTCACACGCTTGTGCCGCTGCGCTACGACAGGCATCATCTAAATAATAATATTAAATAATCAATACTTATAAATGATCAATTTATGATAATGCAATCTGTAAATTATCAAATTACTATTTTTTTTATATTCCTTTAGTTATAATTTAACTTTTTTATATATAGATGTTGTCTTAAGAGATTAGTAAATAAAATAGTGCAATTCAAGCGGGCGAAGCCGCGGTCATGTCTCGAAAGATCTATAACAAGTAATATAAATAATACAAACTGTATTTCTACGATCCAGTTAATATGACTACATTAATGTTACACAATTCAAAATTAAAAAAATATATATATGCATGTCCATAGAGGTCTGTCGTGGCGCAGCGGCACAAGTGTGTAACTGTAATCGACAGGTGCTGGGTTCGATCCCGGTCGAGGAAATGAAATATTTAATATTTTCAAGTTAAAAATTTAATGTTTCATTTCTCCGCTCTTGCACAAGGCAAAACGCGGCGTTGAGTTCCGCTACTCAACACACAATGCCTCACATTCGGCGGAAAGTGGGGAACAGAAGTGGAACGGAGTGTCTTAACACTAGTTTCCCAAGTACCCTCTGCCTACCCTGCCATGTGAGGGATACAGCGTGAAGCTGAGTATGAGTATATGCATGTTCATATATAGTACATGTTTATTTCTTTACAGGTTAAATGAAATCATATCATGGCCGGATACCGTTTGGATGTTTGTAACAAAAAAAATAAGTGGTTTAAATTAATTATGCACTTTAACGATTAATATGATATATTTTTATCAGTCTATTTGGCTATAGATAATGCTCCTACAATATTTAAAATTACATATGAATCAAATAGAATACTACCTATATATAATAAACAAAAAAATATATATCAACTGATATTTACCTATAAAACCTCCGTCGCAGGATCCCGCGACCGTTGTCCAGTTTGTCCGCGACCGCCGCGCCATATATCTCCATAGATGCGGTAAACACCACTAATTCGTACCATTGTGATACCTAAAACGAACAAAAAATAAATATAAACAGCGGAATACGTGCCGCACACAGCAGCTGAGGCAGAGGGAACCTGGGAACCCAATGTGAAGTCAAGACACTTTTGTTTGTCACTTCGCCGCCGAATTTTCGAGGCATTGCGTGTGGAACTCAACGCCACGCTTTGTCTCGTTACCAGAACAAGGAAGAAAAAATGTTAATATTCCATAATTTCCTTGAATGGACTGCAAATTCACAACCTATCGTTATACAGTATCTAGACAGACCAATTTTTTTGTTCGAAACTCCATTTATCGAGGGAGGTGCTGCGTTTAGCTTATCATCAGTGTTGCCAACATCATAGCCTGATCTTATCTTAACATTGAAAAAATGTACGCAGCTGCACATTTAACCCTATTTATTATTATACAACAACAGGAGCGACGTCGCAAGTAAAAGCTAGTTTTAAAAAAATAATTTTAGATAGTCATCAAACTTTGTTAGAAAATTAATTTCTTTGATATATACATATATCACAAAAATATATATAGCAAAAACCGTACAGATTTTTTTTTTGAAGTGACAGAAGACCAGCAAAAGCCTTTTGTGTTAACGCACCACGATTCCACTAAGATACTTCCGTTTGCGACTTGGCGCCAAATCCTAGAGACTTCGCGTATTGAGTGGCGGAAAGCTCGCTTTGCCTCGTTATAAGACCAAAAAACACGGTCTTATAAGATTGTCATTGACTTAAATATTTTAATAGAAATGGTATTTAAATAGAACGTTCTTAATAAATTATTAGTTTTTATACTGCGTGAAGCGTAACAATCTGTCACAATAAGCTTTTTCAATGTTGGTTTGGTTTACAAATATCGAGCATTCGGTGAATTTTAAGGAAACTTTATGTTAACACTAGGTTCCCAGGTTCCCTCTGTCTAACTATATGCGGCATAAAGCGTGGAGTACTTATATGCGGCCACCGAAGCGTTGAAAAGGGCAAAGGCAAACGTAATGTTTTCTCGTAAGGATAGACAATGATCAGCCTTGTATCCCGCAATATGTACTACATATTTTTAATGTAATAGGTTATCTTTGCTTACTCTACAATAAGTGACAGATTTGTAGAAATAAAAAAATATATAATTATATTCATTTGTTTAAAAGTAGACCTTTGTAAAGTTTATACAGCACATTCAAGTTTATTTTTTCCTTGTTTATATCACGTTTGTCTTTCCTACCTACCTATTTACTACAACGCAAGCAATATGGTCGTTTACTATACACAACCACAGGCAGATTATTTTACGCTTGTCATTGTAAATTGAAAAAATATATTTTCAATAGTCTGATGTTACGATAAATTAAATTACGTTAGCTTCACGCTGTATCCCACACTTAACGATCATCGAATTTGAAGTATTGCATACTGAGTGACGGAACTCAACGCCGCGCATTTCGTTGCCACCAGAGCGAAGAAATGAAAATATTAAATATTTAATTTTCACGAGTCGGGATCGAACCCACAACCTGTCACGTTTACATAACGATAGGACAGGCCATAAATAAAAAAATCAAAGTACCACGCATATATCATACATATTAAAACGGTTACAACGTAGATCCAATATTAAAATATTTTCAACTGATTAAAAAAAAAGTATTTTTTATGTATCTTATTATCATGAAATTTTCTTATCATTATTTCCAACAAGTAACCTTTGAGCAGGCAAATCTGAAGCTTTATAGAATAATATCTATAGATACAGATACTCTAACCACTTTAAAACGTACACCTATTCTAATGAAGAGAATATTCTCATTTTTACCACCATTTTAGAAAGATGTAATGTGTTGGAAAAAAACATTTCACCGGGCGGGAATAGAATTCATTACAATTACATGAACAAACTGGTTTGTCATCGCGCATTAGACGTAAATTATTATTCTACTACAATATAATATTTTATGTTTGAAATTTTGTGAGGATGTTTCTTTCACTTTTATGTAGAAAACTAGAACGAAATTAGATAAAAAAGAAAAAGATGTCATAAATATATTTGTTTATAATAAAATAAAAAATTAAAGGGAACGAAACCCACGGGTGAATTATTACTTTTTTTTTAGCTTCACGCTGTATCACGAACGTGGCAGGGTAGGCGGCAAAGGGAACTTAGGAACCTAGTGTCAAGACACTCCGTTCTATTTTCCATTTTTGGCTAAATTTGCTATGTTTAATAAACATAACTCTTGTTTAACTATATAAAAGTAATATTTCCCAAAAGGACCCAGGTTCATATCCTTATAAGAACCAAAATACCGAAACCAAAAAACTAGAAAAAATACTTACAATATTCAAAAAATAATCCACGTGAGGCCTCTTATGTACAAAGAACCTGACTGGATGTTTGTCAATAGTAACTTTCAGCACGAAGTCGGGCGGCGTGCCCGGCTTCACTGTGGGACGCACCATTGCATCGTGGTGCGAGTGTATTAGTGTTTCATCCAAGTCTAGAACTAGGATTTTCCTTTTGACTAGACCTGGAATAGACAAAAAAGAAATATTTAAAAATTATTAATGTTGATGAAAAATGGAGTAATTAAGGCAAAAACTACTTCACGCATTTTTATATTTATTTTCTGGGAGAGAGAAACTGGTATCATCATAGTCAGGGGAAATGAAAATCAAATAAACTTAATTATTTGTTTGAACAGGGATCAAACCCACATCCCTTGCATACCGTCAGACCGTGTTTTACAGTAATTGGTGGTGAGAACCACCAATTACTGTAAAACACTAAAGTCAGCTTCACGCTGTATCCCGTACGTGGCAGGGTAGGCAGATGGAACACAGGAAGTGTTAAGACACTCCGTTCCACTTCCGTTCCCCACTTTCCGCCTAATTTGAGGCATTGCGTGCTGAGTGGCGATACTCAGCGCTTTCTTCCACGACAGGCCTCTACTAGATTAAAGTCTATAATTCAATTTAGTTTCAAATTTAAATAAATAATAATATAAAAAAAAAATGTGACATGGAAAATATTGTATTTGCCGCAGACTTTACTCTACAGGCCTTTCATGGCAGCAACATAGTTACTTAAGAATTATTATATACACACAAAAGAAGTAGAATTGTGGGGAATTGATATTTTCAAACTATGGAAATATCAGAAATCTTTTTAAATATTATATGAAAAATCTTCATAAATATCATTGTCAGAATCAATTTGTAGAGAAAATAAAATGATATCCCCCAAATATTGATTAAATCATGACCATAGTTTCTATAGCCAGTCATCCTCCGCTGCTTCATAAACATAAAAATAATTAAAATTTAACACCTAAACCAATCATTTATCAAAGTAAAATTCTATTAAAACATGTAACGCAATCAAGTTTACACTCTAGTAGTTAGCATTTCGATAAACAGCTTAAACAAATCCATTGTGCTGACACATTCAAGGGCAACCAGCAAAGGCAATTATATACTGTCATGCACTTTCTAAAGTTAAAAAGTACCCAGTTGATGCATAAATGTTTTGAATTTCATAGATATGATAAGAAATTATATTAAAATGTATTAGTACTAATCACTGAACTAACATAATCAGACTGTAAACACAACAGTGGTTATAAGTTCAAATTTATGACTTGTAATAAATAAAAGTCATTTTCTTACTCAGTTAAGATAGCATGCGGTGTTGAATTTCGCTTCTCATAAATTTCTTTACTTTTACGCTGTCCTACAATGACTTGATTTATGGGTGAAACTTTTAGTTAGGGAGAACAGAATGTCTTTACATTGGATTGTTTTATGTAAACATATATATATGTATATGTATATATATATATATATATATATATATATATATATATATATATATATATATATATATATATATATATATATATATATATATATATATATATATATATATATATATATATTGAACAAAAATATAAATATTTCAATTATATTTATTTGTCTAAAATATTTTACCTCATATGACCTATTAAAAGATATTTTAATCACAAAAATAAATAAAGCTTTGTTTTTTTTCTATAGCTTTGTTTGGATTTCAGTAATATTTAATGTTTTCGCTTCAAGCTGTATTCCACATGAAGTGTCTAGTAATCTAATGATGAGATAATACATTTGTTGCTTTCCATCCCTTTATTTATCTAGTAAATATGGTATTCCCCCGAGTAGCAATCAAACTGCAGCCAACTGTTTTACAATCTAATATTGTCAGAAAGTGGGGAATAGAGTGTCTCAACACTAGGTTAACCACCCAAGTTCTCTATGCATCTGCGGGGTCATTTGCGGGATACAGTGTCAAGCTGAATAAATAACAGAGGTTGTAGTACTGTGCCACAACATCCTTAATCTCTGTGTTATTATCTTTAATCATACTTTTTGTTTTGGAGTCCACATATTATTTATCTAATACCAATAGATAAGAAAACAGAACACTTGTACTTATCTAAATATTCATTGTTCAATATTCATTAAGTAATAATTAAATTTTAATTTGATTTCATGAGGAAGGTCTGATATATAAAAATAGTGTTATGTAGCATGTACAGCATACGCTCATAAATATTATGTTTGTGGATTCTTCTTATCAAAATGATTATTCATTTTGAGTTATGGTTGACAAAGCAAGGTTTGAAAATCCCACCACTTCATATAGAATGTATTAACTCAATTCTCTCCATTTACTGTGCTGAGCAAGGAAAAGCCTATACCTAATTTCAAATTTTCAAAAGTAAGATGGCAAATATGTCAGTTATATTTTAACTGTTTAATACATATCTTTATATACAGATAAAAACATTAACTACCAGAGGCATTAACTACACATAAAAGCATTGGGCTTTAGAATAACTTTTTAATAATGTATTAATGTCTCTTATTATAAATAAGAAAACTAATATAAAACTGATTGTGTGAATGAAGATAGATAAAAACGTTGGTATGACTATATATTTATTATGTATAATAAAAATAATACAACATCTAATAAGTCTAATAAGACATCAATAAAAATGAAATTTGAATAAGTTACAAAAAAACTCCTTTAACACGCACATTTGGTGAACATGTGTTAAGATGTTAACGCAATTAGACTATTTTTGTTTAAAGAACGCGACATGTTTATTAAATAAGGGTACAAGATACTGGCTAAAAATAGACAAGGATATTCTCTGATAACGTGTTCTGCAAGTCTCAGATAAAATTATAGAAATGTGAAATGTGTGATGATTGACATTTTAAATATATGCTGATAAAATATAAAGATACTCACTCAGCCTGTGTCGAGATACTGGGGAAAGTGGATAAATTTCATATTTGACAGATTGATGCTGAGCCAACTGAAAAGCAAACACCACGTGAAACACAATACATGAAAATATGCTTATTTTCATAAACCAAATGTTAACAATTTATATTTACCGCTCTATATTGCTTTCTAAACATGTAACAAAAACAACTCCATACTTTGGATGCGATTAGCATGAACGCGCGAAGGCCCATTTGCAATTGTTTCAGCATTTGAAATGTTTACGAAACAATTAATAGTATATCGATACCGTAAGTGTTAAACAAGAACGGACCAAACGGGATCATTGACGGCGTAATTCAAAACAAATTCAAATAAACCGAGTGCCGAAAACATCTAACCCGCCATGACATAATCGACCCAAATCTTACACCATTGACAAAATTGCACTTTACTTTCATTAATATTGTCTTTGATATAGTGATGGGACAGACAGACGGTGAAACTTGTAACTTATGGCCGGATGTTTTGTAAGAAGAGAGTACACTGTACCGTTTAGTAACACTTAATAAGATAAGTAAGAAATATTTAGAGATAATGGATGTTTTTAATACACAAATAAATATGTAACAAATCCATTTATAATTTTGTATCTAATTCTATTTAGATATTAAATTATATAAGTAAAAATATTTTGAAAGTAACACCAAAAACGATGTGCACCTTTCTTATCATTTCTTATTCGTCTATATTATCTATGTGGCAGAATTTCGGCTATTGACTTAACATCTATTGACGTTTCATTTTGGGGGCGGGTATCATCTGCTCTTTTCTTCGATATTTTGCGAAACTGTCCTAAAATGAGTGTATTTAAACATTCACGCTGATATTACGGGTAGAATTATTTCAATTCAATGAATCTTCTATATCCTACGTGAGTTTCTTTGTTTCTATAGTATTTATAACTGTATCGCTTTTATTATATTGGTCATATCCTGGTTTATTGATTAACAATTGACTTAGCCATGTATAAGTGAATGACCAGTTCAAATTAGGGTACTTATGAGTTAGATGAATTGATGATTGAGCAATAATGTAGTTTTATTTTAGTAAATAGGCAATCGTCAAAATGATCGGGGGCCTATTCGTGTACAATCACAAGGGGGAGGTGCTTATTTCGAGGGTGTATCGAGATGATATAGGGCGGAATGCTGTTGACGCATTTAGGGTCAACGTGATCCATGCTCGACAGCAAGTTCGTTCTCCAGTCACAAACATCGCCCGCACGTCTTTTTTTCATATTAAGGTAAAAAAATTGCATACAGTTATTAGTTTAATTTATTTCTAAACACTTTTACTTTTCACTTTAGAATATTTAGTTAACTGTAAATTAAACGTTATCATATTGATTAATATTTACTTGGCAAACCATTTAATATATCTTGGCTCACTTTCAGTTCTAATGCCAAGAGTTCAGTCTACAGTCTTCTTGCAGGATTAAAATAGATGATTTATTGCTACTATAGTTACTACTATAACCATATGTGACAGAGATATTTTAGCAAATTAAAATTAACTTTTATTTCCAAGAAAGTGGAGAAAAGAGTGTTTTAACATTAGGTTTTTTTCTATATACCCCTACTACTTGGGGGTAAAAACAAAAAAAAACATATGTGATTAATATGTTCTTCTATAATTCTTATCTTATCTTTGCTTCATGCTATGTCCCTAGCAGGGTAGGCAGAGAGAATGGAGCGCCAAACGCTACGGTCTCGGCATACCTCTTTCGCTTGGTCCACTGTCATCAAACTCTTCATACATGCCCTATGGGGGTCCTCATGTTTTTACGTGACCTTCCTCCAGTATCGTCAATACTGTGTTTTCGAAAGTCAACCGAGGTCTCCACCTCCCTCTCTTACCACTTTTCCTTCATAAATCTTTTTTACCATTCTTTCTTCACTCATTCGCTCGACATGCCTAAGCCATCTGAGCACATTCTTGTTCATTCTCACTGTGACATCCACGTTGGTACCTACCATTCTATGTAACTCTTCATTGAGTATGCGATCAGCTAAACTGACTCCGCATATCCGACGAAGAGATCGCATCTCTACAGTATTCATCTTTCTTACATTCTTCTTCTGTAATATCCAAGTTTTGCTGCCATATAACAGTGTCGGTACCAACACTGCATTGTGTACGGCCAAACGCGCAGCTAAGCTGACGTTTCGCCGTCTCAACAATGTAGCTTAGGCCCCTTAACTCTGTTACCGCAGCAATACGCCTTTCCACATCTATTTTGTTTTTTTTTTTATTTATGTAGGTAAAAAAAAAAAACATCTATTTTGTATCTATAATTCATCCACTGAGAATGTAATATCCAATTTATTTTCATATCCCCAATTTTGGTAGGCATTGTAGATCATTGAGTTTTACCACTGAAGTAGAATTTTATTTTACCCTTTACTATACCTTTTGTCTTCTAATGTCTCAGAAATTGGGCAGAGCATTGTCCTTATTGTGTTTCGAATTGCCGACAATGTTAAAAAGAAAAAATGTAAAGCTGCATTTTGTCATATAATAAAATAATATTTATATTTTTATAATAGAGAGCAAATATATGGCTGGCGGCAGTGACCAAGCAAAATGTAAATGCCGCTATGGTATTTGAATTCCTACTCAAGATAATTGATGTGATGCAATCATACTTCGGCAAAATATCAGAAGAGAACATCAAGAATAATTTTGTGCTCATATATGAATTGCTTGATGGTGAGTAATATATGTGTATATTGTTTATAGGTACATATGTTAATATATATTTAGCATTGATTCTAAATAACTGGGACATATAATATAAATTTTGTCCTTATCGAACACCATTAAAAACAGTATAGGCTAAGTTCATGGAATGTGTCAATCAGTTGGTTGAATGTTATATAACAATAATGAAAAGTAAGATACTTATGTATGCAATGATCCATACATTTTGGAATATATAAATAGATGTTTTTGATATCATATCATATAACATTACGGTAAAATATCAGAAATTCTAAAGCAAACAGGCATATATCTCTACTTATAACATACAAGCTACACTAAAAATATAATTAGAAAATACTCCTGACCCAATAAATTGCTAATTTATGTCAAACAGCAAAACCACAAACAAGGCAATTTTCATTTAAAAAAAACTACAGTGAATTTTGTCTGAATTAATCTAGAAGTTAAGCTGCCACAGACAGACACACATACAAATCACACTTATAACCACTCTTTTTGCATTGGTGATTAAAATTAAAAAAAAGTATGAACACAATTAAATATTTTAACATACAAGTATGTCCTTTTTTTATTAAACAGTAGAAATATAATTGTACTGCCTAATTATTGTACTTAGCTTTTTGATAAACCAATCTTTCCCTCTGCCCACCCTGCCTCGTGCGGGATACAGCGTGAAGCTAAAAAAAAAATTGTCATTGAATTCATTGTCAACATTTATACATTTTTATAACTGGAAATGCAACAGATTGTGACTTTGATACCTACTCGATAAAATTAAATATAACCTTTTGTCATTTCCTTGCTCTGGTATCAAAGTTTTGCCGCTAAACATGCAATCTCTTACGACTTTGGCAGAAAGTGAGGAACCAAAGTGTATAAATTGGGAATCTTAACTCAAGGTTCCCGGGTTCCTTCTGTCTGTCCTGCCATATGCAAGACAGGATGAAATATATTTAAAATATATTAATGCCTTAATTTTTTGTTATAGAAATCCTAGACTTTGGCTACCCTCAGAACTCGGATACAGGTGTTTTGAAAACATTTATCACACAACAAGGTATCAAGTCCGCTTCTAAGGAGGAACAAGCACAAATTACATCACAAGTAAGTATCTAATTAATTCAATATATTAAAGAAAAAAAAATAAAAATGTTATATGTTTTCAGATTAATATTTAAAAAAAAATACTATTGACAGACATACAGACAGATCTCTAAGTTATTGTGTAAAGAGGTTTTATATTTTTAAAATATAGAACCCCAAACCCCAACATGTATAAAAATTCAACAAATTTGTATTGAACCTGTGCCTCTTGGAATTTGTGCAAGCTATATCGAAATTCTTACACTCATTTATGCTATTGACATCTTTAGGGATGGTTTTTTTTTAAAAAATACTGGTACGCAAAGATACTTCCTTAGCATTGTCATTTGACAAGAGAGCTATTTATTAAGTATATTGAAATTTTCATTTGCTCTTTTTGTCAGCTTCACGCTGTATCCCGCACGAGGCAGGGTGGGCAGAGGGAACCCGGGAACCTAGTGTTAAGACACTCCGTTCCACTTCCGTTCCCCACTTTCCGCCGAATTTGAGGCATTGCGTGTTGAGTGGCTTAACTCAATGCCGCTCTTTGCCTTATTACCAGAGCAAAGAAATTAAACATTAAATATTTAAATTGAAAATATTAAATATTTCGTTTCGTCTGGGGATCGAACCTAGAACCTGTCGGTTACAGTCACACGCTTGTGCCGCTGTGCCACGACAGGCCTTCTAGTTTTAATTTATAATGTTATATAGGTGACAGGTCAAATAGGATGGCGTCGTGAAGGCATCAAGTACAGGCGCAACGAGCTGTTCCTAGATGTACTGGAGTATGTCAACTTGCTGATGTCTCCACAAGGTATTGTTTATGTAGATAGAGGATATAGGAGGGTACATGTAGGGAACCTGGTGTTAACACTCACTGGTTTTTGAAGAGTTTTGTGTTGAACGGCGGGAACCTTAAGAAAAGAGTTATTTTGTATTATTACATATGTTTTCATATTTTTTGTATCAAATTTCTTATAAATTGTTTTTTCACTTTAGCTATATGCCTTACTTATATAGCAGGCCTACTTATATAATATATTCTTATATGACTTATTTATTTTCCTCAAGGTCAAGTGCTATCAGCTCATGTAGCTGGTAAAGTGGTGATGAAGTCGTACTTGTCCGGCATGCCGGAGTGCAAGTTTGGTATCAACGACAAAATCGTTATGGAGGCCAAGGGGAAAGGAAATGGTGAGATCATTTTTTTACTATAACTTTACTAACGCAACTCAACTCAGCTTCACGCTGTATCCCGCACATGGCAGTGTAGGCAGAGGGAACTTAGAAACTTAATGTTAAGACACTCTGTTCTGCCAAGAACAGTCTTAAGCATCATCTTCTAGAACATATGCGACCCCTTATCTTCAAGCCACATCTCTAAAAGTAGACGATCGATCCGGACCCATTACTCTTTCTGCGGTATACTGCCCTCCACGTCACACTATAAAGGAACAAATGTTTAGCGACTACTTAATCGTTGGGCAGCCGCTTTATTGCTGGTGGTGACTGGAATGCCAAGCATTCCTATTGGGGATCAAGACTGACAGTAACAAGAGGCCTTGAACTGAAAAGGAGCATAGATGTCAACCATCTTTTACCTCTGTCGACTGGAGAGCCAACGTACTGGCCTACGGATAAAAATAAAATACCGGACCTCCTAGACTTCTTTGTTACAAAAGATATCAGTCGACAGAATGTCCTCGTACAATCCAGCCTCGATGGCAGCTCTGATCACTCACCAGTTTTACTAACGGTTAGCCCAGTTGCGATACTCCAAGATACCTATAATGATTACCTTCACAATAACAAAACTGACTGACATAATTTTCGTGAAGATCTAGATTCAAAAATAAACCTGAAAGTCTCGCTACAAACCGAGGATGATATAGACGATGCCTGTATTTATATAACAAATCTGATCCAAGTGGCAGCCTGGTCAAGTACTCCTGTAGTGAAAGACACCCCGTATGGGTTACAAGCGGTAAAAATCAAAGAAAAAGTAGCCGAAAAACGACGGCTTCGCAGAATTTGGCAGACAAACCACAGGACAAAGGATAAAACTAACCTAAATAGAGCAATCAAAGAATTGAAAGACCTTCTTGTTGATGTTGCGAACGAATCCCTTCAACAGAGATTAGCAAAAATTTCTCCTAATTCTAAAGGGTCGTACAACCTTTGGAAGGCAACGAAGCACTACTGTCAGCCGCAACAATGTTTGCCACCTCTTAAACCTGGAAACACATGGGCGAGAACTGTCCGAGCCTACCACACCTAAAGAGATAACCAGGGAAATTTCCAGAATGAACTCTAAAAAGGCTCCTGGATTCGACTTGATCACGTCAAGGATACTGAAAGAGTGCAAGAAGTGCATTGTCTTTCTAACCATCCTAGTAAACGCCACTCTTAGAACCTCATATGTACCTACACTCTGGAAAATATCCCAAGTTATTATGATATTGAAACCTGGCAAGCCGCCCAATGATGTGTCATCTTATCCTCCTTATCCTATTAGCCTTACCCCAGTGCTGTCAAAATTATGGGAAAAAATAATTCTGGCACGTTTGACCCCTTGCCTTGATTCGGCTCATATAATACCTAACCACCAATTTGGGTTCCGGAAGCACCACTCCACCATAGAGCAAGTACACAGGGTTTACTACACAATAAGACAATGCATGGAAAGGAAGGAGTACTGCTCAGCTGCTTTCCTCGATGTACAACAGGCCTTTGACCGAGTCTGGCATAAAGGCACACTGTACTACTTACTGTACAAAATAAAAAAAATATCTACCTCACTCATTTTACCTACTGATGTACTCCTACCTAACAGACAGAAAGTTTCAAGTTAAGCTCCGAAATGCTAGATCTTCCCTCTACAGCTGCAAGGCAGGAGTGCCACAGGGATCCGTGCTTGATCCGGTACTTTATAACATTTTCACTTGCGACCTACCTCAGTCGCCGAAAACTATCTTAGCAACTTTTGCCGACGATGCAGCTTTCCTCAGTTGTAACCGCGACCCAAATAAAGCAAGCCAACTGTTGCAAACGCAGCTTAATGCCACCAATAACTGGCTAAATAAGTGGCGTGTAAAAGTAAGTGTACCGAAATCCCATCACATTACGTTCACTCTAAGAAGAGAAACATGTCCTCCAGTCAACGTTGGTCCCGATACACTGCCACAATCAAACTGCGTTAAATACCTAGGTTTCCACCTGGATCGCAGGATGACATGGAAAAACCATATAGGAACCAAGAGGAATGACATAAACTTAAGATTTGAAAACTTACTATGGCTCCTTGGCAGACAGTCTTCCTTGTCACTATCTAATAAGTTGCAATATACCCTATATTGCCCCATAATTAAACCGATCTGGACATATGGCATTCAATTATGGTCGACAGCCAGTAGTCTGCAGAGAGACCAAATTCATATACTTAGAACACTCTCATCAGTGCCCTGGTATGCACGTAACTGTGAAATCCATGACTACCTAGAAATCCCAACTATGTCGGAAGAAATAAAGCTTTACTCAATTAATTACAGAAACCGCCTGACAAACCACCCAAATCCCCTATCTAGTATGTTCTTGCAGCCAAATCCCATGAGAAGACTCAAAAGAGCTGACGTGCTGCTGACCCATTGACAGGAGTTGGAGCGATGGCTTCAACTCGTCAAAATTCACAATCTCTTGCAACTCACCTGATTATAGTTACAAGACTGATCGCAGGTGCCCGGACTAGAAGGAATAAATAAAAAAAAACGGAAGGGAAACCTAGTGTTAAGACACTCCGTTCCACTTCCGTTCCCCACTTTCCGCCGAATTTGAGGCATTGCTTGTTGAGTGGCGGAACACAACGCCGCGCTTTTGCCTTATTACCAGAGCGAAGAAATGAAACATACATATATACATAACTAATTTTTTTCGCAGGCGGCATCTCCGGCAACACGGACAGCGACCCGGCGCGCTCCGGCAAGCCCGTGGTGGTGATCGACGACTGCCAGTTCCACCAGTGCGTGAAGCTCAGCAAGTTCGAGACCGAGCACTCCATCTCCTTCATACCGCCCGACGGGGAGTTCGAGCTCATGAGGTCGGCGGAACTCAACCCCGCGCGTTGCCTTGTCACTACATAATTAGCTTCACTCTGTATCCCGCACATGGCAGGGTAGGCAGAAGGAACTCGGGAACATAGTGTTAAGACGCTCCGTTCCAATCCCGTTCTTCACTTTTCGCCGAATTTGAGGCATTGCTTGTTAAGTGGGGGAACTCAACGCCGCGTTTTGCCTTGTGCCAGAGCGAAGAAATAAAAACATTAAATACATATTTAAATCGAAAATATCAAATATTTCATTTCCTCAAGTGTGTATCGAACCCACAACCTGTCGGTTACAGTCACACGCTTGTGCCGCTGCGCCATGACAGGCCTAATGAAAACATAAAATATTTAATTTGAAAGCATTACATATTTCAAATCCTTGGGATCGAACCCACAACCTAGGTTTCACCACAGTGCACCACTGCGCCACCACAGACTTCAATATCTATTAATATATAATTATATTGTTACAGATATCGTACAACAAAAGACATTTCTCTGCCATTCCGCGTGATCCCGCTAGTGCGTGAAGTGGGCAGAACCAAAATGGACGTCAAAGTTGTTTTAAAATCGAACTTCAAACCATCGCTGCTCGGACAAAAGATCGAAGTGAAGATACCGACGCCACTGAACACCAGCGGTGTACAGTTGATATGTTTGAAGGGGAAGGCTAAATACAAGGCATCGGAAAACGCTATTGTATGGAAGTGGGTATTTTTTCTTTTGCTTTACGTTGTATATCATACTTTTAGGGGTAAGCAGAGGGAACATGGGAACTTATTGTTAAAACACGCCCTTTTGTCCGCCTTTTTTTGAGACATTGCGGGTTGTGTGACGTAACTCAACGCCGCGCTTTGTGTTGCTATTGCTAGAGCGAACAATTTGAATTTTTAATATCTTTTTGAAGATATAATAAAAAAAAACTTTCATTACATTTTTACATTATCAGCTACAACACTATCTACAATAAATAGTGATGTACCCAGTAAATCATTTTAAAATTATTTTTTTTTAATATTCCAGGATAAAAAGAATGGCAGGCATGAAGGAGACCCAACTCTCAGCTGAAATAGAGCTACTGGAGACGGACACCAAGAAGAAGTGGACCCGGCCTCCCATCTCCATGGGATTCGAAGTGCCATTCGCACCCTCCGGCTTTAAGGTTAATTGGAATTAAATATTTAATTACGATTGGTGTGAGTGTCTTAACACTAGGTTCCCGGTTTTCTCTGTGCAATGTGCATGATATAGCGTATAGCTGAATTATTATTTTTTTGGAAAAAAAAAATTGTGTCTAAATTTAGAAACTACAGTTTTCTATAAAACAAATTAATATTCTGTGTATATTTTGTATTGGTTATTGAGGCCTGTCGTGGCGCAGCGGCACAAGAGTGTGACTGTAAGCGACAGGTTCTGGGTTCGATCCCCAGTCGAGGAAATGAAATATTTAATATTTTCAGTTTAAATATTTAATGTTTCATTTCTTCGCTCTGGTAATAAGGCAAAGCCGGCGTTGAGTTCCGCCACTCAACACGAAATACCTTAAATTCGGCGGAAAGTGGGGAACTGAAGTGGAACGGAGTGCCTTAACACTAGGTTCCCGGGTTCCCTCTGCCTACCCTGCCTTGTGCGGGATACAGCGTGAAGCTAAGTATTGGTTATTTTTTTGGTCCGACTCAGACTTGACCGCAATTTTTCTATAATATTCTCTCTCTCTCTCTCTCTCTCATGTCTTAATATGGTATCAATAAAGAAAACATCTATTATAAAACAATTAATTTATAATTTTCATTCCAGGTGCGATATCTGAAAGTGTTTGAGCCCAAGCTGAACTATTCGGACCATGACGTCATCAAATGGGTGCGGTACATCGGACGCTCCGGGCTGTACGAGACACGATGCTAAACTCATTTATTGTAAGTTAATATTTGTATTTTTTTTTCTATTTATTATTGGTAATATAGGCAGAGGGAACGTTGGGAACGTAGTGTTGAGACACTTTGTTCCCATTGAACCACTCATTACTTACTTTTCCCTAAATTTTTAATTATTTTTTTTTTAATTATTTCATTATTCAAACCAGAATTAAACCCGCAACCTGATACGTTAACCGTCGTACCTATGTGCACAAGGCCACAGGCCACTGTTCCTTCTTTATTGTAAATGTATAAAATATATAAATAGCTTCACGCTGTATCCCGCTTTCAGTAGAGTAGGCAGAGATAACCTTGGAACTAAGTGTTGAGAAACTCTGTTTATTAGAACACTGCCCATTTTTAAGGCCTCTCGTGGCGCAGTGACACAAGCGTGTGACTGTAACCGACAGGTTGTGGGTTTCCGCACTCGATGAAATGAAATATTTAATATTTTCTATTAAAATATTCAATCTTTTCATTTCTTCGCTCTGGTAACAAGACAAAGCGCGGCGTTGAGTTCCGCCACTCAACACGCAATGCCACAATTTTTTTCTTGACACTAGATTCCCAAGTTCCCTCTGCTTATCCCGCTATATGTGGGATACAGCGTGAAGCTGAAAGAAAGAATATAATAAATATTAGTAAAAGTATTTGTTTGTTTCAGGGTTCTTCAAGCAGTTTTTGAATGTAGATCAATGGCGTGTTACATAATATATGTATAACTTTGTATATAAATCACCGTACGGCAGTTTCCAAATGATAAAACGAAATCTAGCAAATGATTTTATATGTTTTTTTCTTATTAGAAATATAAAAAAAATACAATGCCTTTTTTAACTTTTTTATTATAATTTTTGTTTTTTTTTTTTTTTTATTTAAAGTGTCAATATGAGGCAGCTGTATTATATTAACTACTGAAAGTTATGACATTGGGTTTTTCTAAAAATTAAATTATGTATTTTTATTTCTAATTTATTTTTTAATAATCATTTGCTAGGCTTTATATTCCACAGCCAAAGTGCGGGATTCCTTTTCACGTTGTTAGTATATAAATGATTTAACGTATGTTCGCTCATTACATAGATATATAGATAATAAAACTTATATGACAGAATCTCAAACAATAATATTATTTATAATTGGTTCTGCATAAAATTACAAAAGTATCTTTTTTTATTTTTTTTTAACTTGGCTGTATGTGTTTACGTCTTGGGTTATTTTTGTCATTTGAAAAAAAAAAAAACAATGACGCCTGGCGCGATGTTCTTATTTTGAATTTTTCATTTATATAAATAAAGTTTACGTTCAGATTTAATATAATATTAAAAATAGAACTAATTTTACATGAACATGTTTTTTTTTATTATTTTTCTTCATTTACTTTAATTTAGAATATTGATTAGTTTTAAGTGAGTACATATATAATGCTATTGTATTGTAGATTGTATATGTTTTATATATGTATGCTTTTTAGATAAATAATAAAGAACGATTGATTTCTTGTATATTAGAACTTTTCTTTGTTTTATTTTGGTTTAAAATAATTATGTTTTTATAATATCTAACAAATATCAGATAAAAATATGCTAAGTATTTTTTTTAACATATAAAAACAAAAGACAGTTTTTATTCTTAATATAATAGACGGAAAGTGGAGAACGGAGTGACTTAACACTAGGTTCTCCTTGTTTATGGTATACGTATTGAATCTAATAAAAATGAATGAACGGATATTAGAAAACATTCGTTCTTTCCATTCATTCGTGATTTTATTGAACAGTTCATTCCTTTTAGCTATTATTATTTGAGATTTGAAACTTAAAAGTGTAATGTACGCATTTCAACCATATTAAATGTAGATACGTATTTATATATATATATACAAAATATTGATGATTAAAATTATTCACTTTCATGTTATGCATAGAACAGATGTGTTGAGTGACAGAAAGACCAACGTTTTTTGGTATTTTTTTGTTAAAATACAGAACAAAAAAAAACATTTTTTTTAATATTTTTTTTGTTTTAAAAGTATTACTTTTTTATATTAATATTATTTAAAAAAATATTTATGTTTTTTTTTTTACCTCAAATCTCAGTCTATATCTCAGTACGTTCGCCCATTACATTAATCTGTCACTCAGCAAATGTATTTAATAATGGTTGGGGGACGGGTGGTGAGTTGAATGGAGATTACTTGTAGAAGCTGTTCCGCTTGATGGTATCGTGTTATGTACAATAAACGTTTAAACTATTTGTATTAGTGTTTCATTTCTGTGTGCCCTTTTGTTTTAAAATATTTTTTTCTGGGAACCTAGAGGAACATAGGGTTATCATACTCCGTTTAAATTTAGACATTTTTGTACCCTGCTTTTCGTTAATTTCCGGAGGTTTATTGTGTGGTGAGTGGCGGAAATCAACGCCGCGCTTTGTCTCATTTCCAGTGCCACATTGCCAATTGAAAATATTAAATGTTTATATTATATTATTTCCTCGAGAGAGAACTCACATTTTACATATTTTACATAAAATTATCACAGTTTAAAATGTTTATTGGTGACATAGAAAATAATATTTGTAGCTCCGTATATTATATTATTCCGTAGCGTTTGGCGCTCCGTTCTCTGTGCCTACCCCGCTAGGGATATAGCGTAAAGCTAATTTAGGTTAAGTAGAAAATGAATACTTAGAAATTTATTCCGCCACTCATTTGAGTTCGTCTACTAAACCCGCAATGTTTGAAAGGAAAAATGAAGAATTCGGTTTAAAGGAGGCAACGGAAGTGACTTAAGAAAACAGAGTGTCTTAACACTATAGATCGCTATGGTAGACTATGCGTTACAGTGCGAAGCTAAAAAATGTAGAGTGAAATAGTCAATGAAATGGCAAAAGGAGAAATGTAAATTTATCGAATATACATTTCTATATTTGAGATGTTCTGTTTTCTACTTTCGCTTGGATTCGAGACATTACCGGTTAAGACGCGGAGCTCAACACTGCGTTCAAATTTCCGATTATAACGTTTACCATCAAACGCTGTCTCTGTGTCATTACGATTATTCTCTCTAGTCAACACTAGATTCCAAAGCTCTCCTATGACTCATTAAGAAGAACGGAAGTATACCTCCCACTGCACTGCATGTGGAGTAGGAAATGAAATATTTAATATTTCAATTTATTCGCTCTGGTAACCAGGCAAAATGTCAAATAGCAAATTCATTTCCTCTTATGGGGATCGAATTTAAAACCTGTCGTATTTACAGTCACTCAAACAGTGCTCCTGTGTAAAGACAGACCTCACCGTCTAATATTTTCAAGTAATTTAGATATGAGAAACAAAAAACATTTTAAATGAAACACTTTTAAACGGTGTAATCGCGTATATTGTTTTTTTTTTTAATTTTGGTAAACTTACGTTTTGAACACGTTACAGCAGTCCGTGGTCACGGGTAGACTGAGCCTGAGAGACTAACCCTGACCACGGACTACAATAAAGTGTTCGAAACGTCGGGTTTCCAAAAATTAAAAAAAAAAACCAGTATACGCGATCATTTAAAATGTGTATCAATCGCGAAAATCTAAGAAATTATTATAGCAAAAAAAAAACAAATTAATTACAGTATTAAGATAAAAAATAAAAATAAATAAATTAACGTTAAAATTCATTCATTTGCTAACGCAAAAAGGCAGAAGGCTACTAGTTAAATTAGTCAAGATTTACTGAGAATTTATGCGTGTTTGTCTCAAGTTCCGGCCGCCAGCACCAGCTGACATTAATTATTTACTAACTAAATGTGTTTTTGTGTCAGTTCTGTAAGGAATTTTTGTTTGATATAATTTTAATTGTATTGTTTAATTTTCTTGCACTGGTAAGACAATGGGAGGTGTTGGATTCCGTCATTTAGTATGCAATGTTTCAAATATTGGGATAAGTTGAACAGAGTATGTTTACTTGTTTCTTTTTAAAATATATATTTTTTTAAAATTACCATGGTTTTAATAATAATGAAAGTTTTACATCACACTTATTGCGAAAAAAACAGAAATAAGAAACCTATGGCAAATTACAGTTTTTTATATTTTTTTTTATACTTATTTAATAAATATTAAGTTCCTCCTCTACCGCAGACATTTTATTAAATAATAACAACTATGAATCTTGTCCAAAATCTTGTTACTGTAGCTCCAAGAAATTCAAGAAAGTATTTTACAGAACGCTTATTATTAATGCCATGGTGTTCCATGGCCATAGTTGGTGTTCCATGGATGGCCATGGTGAGTGCTTAGAAATTTTGGGCCAAAATAGAAATGTAAATAATAGAAAAAAGTCGTGAAAAATCCGACTAAGGAAAAAGAAAAAAATGATACGTCTTTTCACATTGACACAAATGATTTTACAGCCACGTACATATATGTTCATATGTGTGTCATTCTTTTTTTCAGCTTCACGCTGTGTTCCACACGAGGCAGGGAAGGCCGAGGGAACCCGGGAACCTAGTGTTAAGACACTCCGTTTCACTTCCGTTCCCCACTTTGCGCCGAATTTGAGGCATTCCGTGTTGAGTGGCGGAACTCAACGCCGCGCTTTGCCTTATTACCAGAGCGAAGAAATGAAACATTAAATATTTTAAATTGAAAATATTAAATATTTCATCTCCTCGAGTGGGGATCGAACCCAGAACCTGTCGGTTACAGTCACACGCTTGTGCCGCTGCGCCACGACAGGCCTCATTGTGTCATTTCATACCCAAATATGGGATTACACATAAAATTACACTACCTTTGATTGTAATGAGGCTGTAGTACTCAGGTACGCTGCACAACGTAACTATTATAGAATTATAGATTCAATTCCACTTCTGTCTCATTGCGAATTAGTATGTCATTAGGCCTTCCTTAACCTAACTAGACATGAAATTGTAAAGCTAAGAACAGAATCCACGATCTGAAGCTTAACCAGAATTACCAACCACTGTACTTACAAACCAAATTAAAATTCAGTACCTACAAAGCAGCACAAATTACGCAATTTAGTATTTCCATCTGTTTATTTGGCAAAGCTTTTATAATTTCGAGATCTGTTTTTGCCGAAACAACGTTTAAACGTTGCTCTGACGTCTCTATGAGTGGGTGAGTGACGAATTATACAAATTGAAATTGTAATTTATCATTCCCGTACAATTTACTCTAACGTGGGTATCAAAGTCCGTCGTTTTCACTGTCAGTTGTGTTGTATTACAGATATGTATTTAGATATTTAACTATTCGTATTAAGGTTGTTGTGGCACTGCGACTATGTGGGGTGATAGAAAAAAATGTTATCTTTGTTTGGGTGATATGACAAAGCACGGCGTTGGGTTCCGCCACTCAACACGAAATGTCTGAAAAACTAATTAGTACGCGCAGAGTGTTTAAACGCTAAGTTCTCTCTGGTTTACCAATAATAAGCGAAATACGATAAATATCAAAAATGTACTAATTAAATAAATTATTACGAGGCTATGGATAAGGTCTTGTCATTAGCAAATCGATACTCAAAGGTAAGGCTAAACAGAGCCATTATATATGTAATAGAGAAGGATATGGGTTATTAATATATTATTCGTGTTAATATTGTATGTGTTAAAATAGAGGGCTCAAGACGTTGTACACGATATATATTTTGAATTAATTTTGAACCAAACAGAGTATTTATAAATGAAATTCATATTTATATCGAGGCCTATTGTGACGCAGAGGTACAAGCGTGTGATTGTTAACGATAGGTTGTGGGTTCGATCATTTCATGACATTTAACATTTTCATTTCTTCAGTCGCCGCGCTAGTTCCGCCACTTAACACGCAATGCCTCAAAATGAAAAGTGGGAAACGCCACGGTGTGCCTCTGTCTACCATGCTATGTGCGGGATACAACGTGAAGCGGAAAAAAAATCATATGCCTACCATGCTATGTGCGGGATACAACGTGAAGCGGAAAAAAAATCATAGTCTTACAAAACTTAAATTAGATACCCTTAGAGGAAACTTTGGAACCTAGTGTTAAGACACTCCGTTCCACTTTCGTTGCCCACTTTCCGACGAATTTGTGGCATTGCTATGTAACCAGACCGAAAAAATGAACATATTAAATATTTAATTTGAAAATATTAAATATTACATTTTCTCGAGTGGGGATCGAACCCACAACCTGTCGTTTACAGTCACACGTTTGTGCCGCTGCGCCACGACAGGTGTCATGTTCGCATTTTATTGAATAAAGGACAATAAAATACTAATTAAATTATTATTATGATTAGAGGCTAATAACGTTTTCTGTTTTACAAAACACAATAACTTTAATCATTAAAGTAAAAGTAATTCTAACTGTTATCGTCTTCTGGGAGAAGCTTCAAGTTTACTTTGCCCAGGGGTAGAGCAGTCGAGGCTTGAATGAAATTTTTAGAAGTCATATTTTAAATTTCTTATTTAAGCTTTGGATACTGCGAACTTGGCTCGGCTTTTTTACTTTCATAAAAAGCAAATCAACAGTAAAGATAAAGAAGGTAGTTACTTGTAAGTTACTATTTTTTTGCTTATCTTGTTTTGTCAACGTCACATTTTATCTAACATAATAAATCGTTATAAACTGACCCACACGGCTTTGTCTATTTCAATTATAGGAATATTTATTCGATCAACTTTCATTAATATTGTTTTTCTGCGTAAATTCCATTCTGCTAGAAATTCAGGGTAAAATATAGACTATATATTGCTCTCCAACCCCCTCTATCACTTAGTGAAAATCCCAATAAAAACCCACTTCACTTGTTCTGGGGATTAATTGGCTCTGACAAACAGAAAAACAGTCAAACAATATTTTTTTGAGTTTTTTTTTTATTAAGTTACGGTTTTCAAGTTAAAGTTAAGTACGGTTTTAAAGTTCATTTAAATATCTTGAAATATCGTAGTTATTTTCAAATCACATACAAACAGTTCAATTTTATATATAACTTATCTACATATATATGTTTAATTGCCTGTCTGTTCCGTTGGTGGCATACAAAACTGAAACCTGATGATCTTAATTAAAATAAAAATAGAAAAATATTATATTCTTTTGTTTCGAAACTTACTTGAAATTTGTTGCAGTAAATATATACTAATTGTCACCTGTGGTCTTTACTCGCATAGTTGAATGGAAATAACTATTCATTTGTGTATACGTGACACATTTTAACGTCTGGAGAAAAAAATGATTGAGACGTCCATTTTCATTCACTCGCTTTGGTAATAAGATAAAGTAAGTTGTAGAGTTTTGCCACTGAACACGCAATGCCTAAAATCGCTGGTAAGTGCAGGATGGAATTGTCTTGAGCAAACAAAAAAAAATATTGAATATTTTATGTAGGATTCGAACCGACAACCTGTCTTTCCTGTAGTCGCCCGCTTGTGCCCCTGCGCCACTACAGGGCTATTACAATATAGTTTAAATGATTTGAAATCGGGAACTAAGCAACAGTTGTGAACGAGCTAAGCGCTTGAATAATATATTAATAGTTTAGTAATAACTTTGGTTTCCACTACACGAACTGGCGGTACGTACTACACTGGAGTGTTGTAGATGGATGGATTCATTAAAATAATGTATGCAGATACAACTTGTTATATTAAACGGTAATTGATTTAGATTTTATATATGTTTTTAGTTCACGCTGTATGTACGGGGACTTAGCAGGGTAGGTAGTGGGAATATAGGAACCTACAGGTAAGACTGTTCAGTTCCCCACTCTCCACTCTCCTCTAAATTTGTGGCATAGTGTATGAAGCGGCGGAATGGAAGGATAAACAAAGAAAAAATTACATAAAACAATCACTTTCTATGATCATGTATATATATATATATATATATATATATATATATATATATATATATATATATATATATATGTATATATATATATATATATATATATATATGTTAAAAATGTGATGTATATTATGTGAATTCAATATAGCGAAAAACAAGCTAAAATATTCCAAGTAACATAGTTTCACGTTATTAAAATGTTTATCTACAAAATTTCAAGCTTGCAAGATTGAAGCTTTCAAGCAATTTCAATTTGGGGCAATACGAGAAATTATATTATGAGTCCCGGAAATAAATCTTGATCTGCTGATCTAGGAAAATGAATTCCAGATGAGACTATTACATGAGCTTTTTGTATTTTTTCTTGGAAAGTCTTGAATAGTATTGTTTGTGTTTAGTTTTCTCTTTTGTTTTGTAATCTGTACGAGTATAATACTAAGGGACTCCAAGTGGATTCGCTCGCTTAAACTATATGAATACTTTAAGTATATGAAAACAGCTGAAGTACATCATCAGCTGTTTTTATAATACGATATAAACTTAAAGATTTGATATATATATATATATATATATATATATATATATATATATATATATATATATATATATATATATATATATATATATATATATATATATATATATATATATATATATATATATGTATATATATATGTATATATATATTATTATAACTAATACTACAAGTATGTCATTTCTACCTCTGTGTGTTCTCATACTTTTAATCACAGTAATATCATAAATGTGATGCTCAAAATGGCGTTAAAGGTTCGGCGATTGCGATTGCAAGCAAATAAAATATTAAATCATAATTACGTTATTTTATGTCCTGCCCTACGACAGGCCTCGAAGTAAAAGTAAAAAAAAAGTAGTTCAAAAAACTAAAACAAACGTGTAATAAGTTTCAACTGTACTTCCTTCCTTTTTATTACCGAAACCTTTCTCAAACATACATGGAGTGAAAAAATGAAAAAATAAATGAAACGAAAATCACCATGATTTCAAAAAACTGTAAACTGCTAACAACTCGCAAAACGAGAGGAAGGAAAAGCTGTAAAAAACGTTCAAAAAAGTTGAAAAAAAAAAATATATAAAAACTATCCACCCAACTGACACTTGGTTACTAACACTGAGTTTTTCTGGGAAAAATAACAGCCACTGTATATTTGCCATTGCTATTGTTGCTCAGTCGTCTACACTCACGCGGCCAAAGTGAATCTGCTGTAGCGTTTGTATGGGTGATATGTATCGTATCGTAGTGCGACACGTTTTTGTTCATAATTTTCTTTATGAAATGTTTTGTTTTTTAACTTTAAAATTTTTGTTTTCAATTATGATTACAAATGTTCTGTTTTACGATGTGTACCGCTTATAGGCAGAGTAAAATCAGTGTTATGACACTCTGTTCTTCACTTTCTGTCGAATATATTTTTGATAATGTGGCGAAGCGCGGAGTTAAGTTTCACCAGTGAACCTAACCAATGTATAATATAGATTCTTTTCTCATTTGGGGAATAACAGCAGTGAACAAACAATATAAACAAAGAAATGCTACAATTGATTGTAAAAGAGGGGAAGTCACTTACTGGGGATGTACGTTACGTTAGCCTGGTTGTGAGTACGAATCCAATTTGGGAAACGTTTGTGTATAACATATTCTCATTTTATAATCATTTCTTTTTTTTTAATCCAAGCGATATTCTGCATGCCGAAAAGTAGTTGCCGCAAAGGTAACTTGGGAACCTAGTGTTAAGACACTCCGTTCCTATTAAAACACTTCCGTTCTTCTTTTGTTATTTTCTATGTGATGTAGACAAAACATAGCTTAAGCACTTTTTAGACAATGACTTGATTTTCTATTTAATATGGTATATATCTAAAATAGTAGAGTAGGCAGAACGATTAAAATCGTTCTCCTTTCTTTAAATATTGTTTAAGAATAGCTAGAAAAAAAAAACAAATATAATTTTTAACATAAAATTTTCATTAGCTTCGATTAAGCTACGAAAATAGTTTCCAAGTAAGTTATCAGAACAAAGTAACTAACCATAATATTTTTTCAATTTCACTGTATATCTCGCTCGTAACAGAATTTATCAGTTCAGACTTTTTGTTCCCAACTTTTCAGTCATTTATTAATGAGTGTCTATCGATAGACAACGCGAAAATGAAATTATGTAATGTAGAAACGTTAAGATTTCTAACAAGTCCAATGACAACGGGTACATTAAAAAAAAAATTACACATCACTATCTCGTCTCGCCAATGTGCTTGCAGCTCCCAAAATACTACACTCAAACACACTCAAATAGCTTCATACATTTAAGAGATACAATAGACAAATTCAATTATTTCTTTTTTTCAAAATAAGAAACTACAAGTTTTTTTTTGAACGTCAAACAATTTACCACCAGTTCACTAAAGTTACTGCCACAGACCTGAGAAGAACCGGCACAAGAAACTCAGCGGAACATGTCTTTTTTTTATCAAAACAGACTGACAAATCAAATTTATAATACCAATGGGGTTAAAAAAATAAACTGTATCTTTCATAATCCACACAAACAAAGTAGAGAGGATTAACTATTACAATTTATAATCTGACTACGAATTACCCGCCGCTGGTGTCGAAAAATGACAATTTAGGCGCGAACGCTAATGGCGCTAATTCCGATTGTTCCTCGAAATCATGAAACGTTTCTGACAACTTGATTCCACCAAAATAAACACCGATAATTGCTTTATTATTTACTTGATAGCGGTCGTTGTATTGTATTGTTCGTTAAGAAATTTGTATTTGATTTAAACTTGTGTTTTATGGTTAAGATTTAAAAATATATGTCTTAGGCCTGTCGTTGTGAAGGGGTGCAAGCCTGGGACTGTAAATATGTTGCGGGTTCGGTTCACGCTCTGATAACAAGGCAAAGCGCGGCGTTGACTTCCGCCACTTAACACGCAATGCCTCAAACTCAGCGGGTAATGGGAGAGAAAATGTCTTAATGAAGCTGATTACTCCAAAATATTAGAAGAATATTATTGCGCCCTACTTGCAAGGCTTTCCTTGATAAGTGGCGGAGCTTGCCGCTGCAATTTATTTACCAAAGCATGAAAATAGAATAAATATATAAATTTCTCCCTGGAATGGGCATAAACCCCACAATTATAGCATATACATTCAGACGGTGTTCTATTGGGCCACAACTATCTTAACTAAACGGACTAGATATTTATAGAAGATTTTCGACTTGGCTAGATGAACTAAGAGAAAATAATAAAGCTATTGTATCTCTAATAATTCTTTGTTTAAACAGGGTAAGGTTACTTAAACGATTATTTTGCCTGTAAAAATGTTTGTTATAAACTTTTGTCAATATTTTTACTTAATTCGTAATTTAAGTTACTGTGTGACATAAGAAAGAACTGCTACGTTCTTTACTACTTTTGCATTTTTAATGGGAACAGTAGACTGTCTGTCCTCATTAAAATACTTTGACTTTACTTTTTTAGGCAATGTTGTGTTGAATGGCACGGAAATAGCTCAACGCTATCTATTGCTTCGTTACTGGAGCGACAAATATTTCATTTTATCGAGTAGGAATCGAACCCACAACCTGTTTAAATTACAGTATACGTAAGTATATGTCTAAAACAACAATATTGAAAAATATAAATGCTTCATTTGCGATATTAGTACTTAAAAATATTTTTTAATTAAATAAAAAGTTGTAGAAGTACTGAGAACTTTCGTTATTATTTGTTGTTTATTATAAGGAACTCTAAATATACACAATGGTATTCTATCATGTGGCAAGTTACAATAATGACATCGGTTTTAATCTTCAGCCAGGGCGGGCTGACGCGACCTTCTTGGTGCTTGTTTTCATTGTGACACGATTTTTTAAGTGTTTTTTAATGTTTTTTTTTTTGTTTTTCTAGTCTAAAACTGATTTGGTTATGTCGTAAAGTAGACAAAATGATGATATATTTTCTGCTTTACGCTGCATCTCCCAATTTTCGTGTGTGTTAAAAGGTCCGACAATGTACTTTTTTTTCTAATCAAAGTGAGTTGTTCAACAATTCTTCTACGGATATTTAAGCCACGACTGTTGCGTTTGATTTGTTTATTTAATTATATATACAGAGAAAATAGTACTAATATGTATGTAACGCAATTTAGGCGAACGCCATGCGTTCATGTACTCATAAATTACATAATAATTAAATATTAAGGCTTCCTTCTTTGTTGGAAAACGACATCAATCGACAGATCATCTTACGGGAAGCCTGCCATTTTGTATGATGTTTTTGTGAAATGAAGAAAACGTTTTTCATTTGGTCTATACATAGAGAAATCCCTATAGATCAAAGAGTCTTGCTTCCTTAAATTAACTTCCTATCTACCTTCACGTATAAAATCCTAAATTTGACACTTTAATATCGTAATAAAAGATAATATGATATAAAATATCGTTTGAATACAATGGAAACGGGATTCTTTATTCGGGAGTAGTGTTGGGCGGAAGCCAAGATATCGAATATATCGATAGTAACTTACATAAGAAATCAATTAACAAGCTATTGTAGCAGATTACATTTTATTATATGGTGTTATGTCCTTGTGCTACTTCCTGTGGTTTATTAGAAACACTTATAAACATAAGTTGCATTTATTATCTGTGGAATAAATTGATAATTTTTGATATATTTTATGCAGAAGGTACCTGGAAACCTAATGTTAGGATGATTCGTTTCATTTCTAACTTTACGTCATTTGAAGAATTGCGTATAGAATGACAGAACTCAACATATTATTCAAGTGGGAATAAAGCCCACAATCTGTAGCATTTACAGAAAATGTTTGTTTAACTATGATTTTTTTTTATTTAGAGATAAATATATATTATAAATAGATTATAACACTTACTCTACATACTATCTACATGTATGATAGCTAAGTGTCAGGAGCTATTCGTTCAAGCATAGACCTTATCGTAGTAAAAGGGCTATGCTAATATATATGACTCCTTCTCAGAAGTTTATTTCTTTAAAATATGTTCATTTCATATTTACTCTTCCAATTAAAATATTTTCATTTCGTATTTACTCTTTTTGCTTGACTGAACAGTCAAGCTAAAATAGCAACAACGTCTCTGCCTTATTAAAAGAATGGGCACAGAGCAAAACATAAAAATAAGGTATATAACATTTGTCGATATCGATACTTTCTATTCACTCAATGAAATCGATGATCGAACACCTGTTAAGAGGCTTAGTATTCATTTGCCGTCTGACTGTAGTACTGTAGCCTGTACTTCATTTAATTCTTATTATTTGCCTTTACAAACTTTTAATTATATATATTATTTCGAGTTTGCTATTTTTGTATATTGATTTGAAAATGTTAGACCGAAAATATTAAATTTAAAAGCATATAAAAATTTGAACGAAGCACGATTTGAATCCGCGTCTCTTGGAAACCGCCAAGCGCCAACTAAGCCATATGTTCTCACCAAGCTACGTCGAAATTTTTATACGCTTGTTACATCTTATTTATGTTGGTAATCCTTCTACGTTCAATATGAATATATTAGGATATTTGACTTTTAATAGTCAGTGGTGACAGGTAGGTCTACCCGTACAAGACTAATACTTTAGTGTATAGAAATACTCTCACTCAGCTTCACACTGTATCCGCACATGGCAGGGTAGGCAGAGGGAACTTGGGAACCTAGTGTTACCGGCCGGCCAGGCCGTTTCCTACTTTCGAATTTGAGGTATTGCATGTTGAGTGGCGGAACTCAACGCCGCGTTTCGCCTTGTACCAGAGCGAAGAAATGTAAACAATAAATATTTAAATGGAAAATATTAAATATTTAATATTTTCATACATCCAAAAACGTTTATTACAGTAATAAGTAATTGCGATATATGTAATTACGATGTTAAATGATGTTCTTAAATGTAATAGACTGTGTGTTTCATTTAAAGTTAACATTTTGTCTTAATCTCGCTAGGCTTGTTGGAAGTAAAATATTTGTAAGACTCGTACTTCAAAGTCAGTAGCAAAGTCATGTTAAGATTTAACAAAATGACGTCGCGGTATTAGAGTTAGGTAAACTAACCTTATTTTCGATAATCTGGCCTGTTATGACATATTGCGGTGTTCAGTTTCACTACTTAATATATTGCGTTATAGTATGGACAAATAATAGAGAAATAATTATAATAAATTTCATTATAAAAATACAGATCCATCCAGCATTTCGAATAAATATAAAAGTTAGTCGAGAATTACCCGAACGCTAGCAGTTGTTGCGACAAAGTTCCATGATTTCCATTTCAACGGTGTTTCTAGTTGATGCAACACGAGTTACAACGTTGTCGAAACAGCTTAGGATACTTTCTGGTCCTATTCGTAAGTTGACGTCTGCTACAGTTGAAAAAGCGTTTCGAGATGCAATTTGTATTTTGTATTTAAAAAGCACTATTACAACTATCTAATGTTAGCCAAGTAGCTCTTATATTACTAAGCCGATTTTGATAAAATATGGGCCTGTCGTTGCGCAGCAGCACTAGCGTGTCACTGTAAGCGATAGGTTGTGGGTTCAATTCCCACCCGAGGAAATGAAATATTTAATATTTTCAAATAAAATATTTAATGTTATCATTTCTTCGCTCTGGTAACAAGGCAAAACGCGGCGTTGAGCTCTGCTACTCACTCGAAGAAATGATAAATTTATTATTTTCATTTATTAAGTCTGGTAATAAGGCAAACGGAAGTGGAACGGAGTGTCATAACACTAGGTTTCACTTCCCTTTCCTCTGCCTACCCTGCCTCGTGCGGGATACAGCGTGAAGCTAATAAGCCAAAGCGCAGTGCTAAGTCCTTTCAACACGCAATGCCTCAAATTCAGCGAAATGTTGGGAACGGCAAGGAGTATAACCTAGTGTTAAGACTAAGTACAGCACGTGAAACTAACAAAATAGTTACTTTTTGCTACGATTATTTCACGAGTCACGCATGAATAAAGATTAGAGGACATAACTTAGTAAATGCTTGAATGATATAAAATTTAAAATTAAAAAAATGCTTCACCTTTAACTTTCTAGCTCATCTTGGCAAAGTTCTTGTAACTCTTAAGCTGTTATTCCGAGTAAAATAAAATATATGATAATAATAAAATATATCATAAAGCAAAATCGCACTTAAGCCAGCTTATTCATTCAGGAGATACAGTACCATAGACATACAAACCGACAAACAGATCAAACTAATCATACTCTTTTTGCTTACACAGTTAACAAAAATACCATTATACCGTACGAATAATTTCTGTAGATTTCTTCTTCTTCTTAGCTTCACGCTGTATCCCGCACGAGGCAGGGTAGGCAGAGGGAACCCCGGAACCTAGTGGTTCCCCACTTTCCGCCGAATTTGAGTCATTGTGTGTTGCTTATTACCAGAGCGCAGAAAATGAAACATTAAATATTTAAATTGAAAATATTAAATATTTCATTTACTCGACTGGGGATCGAACCTAGAACCTGCCGGTTACAGTCACACGCTTGTGCCGCTGCGCCACGACAGGCTTCGTTATTTTCTTATAAATAAAATACATTTTTTTTTTCTAAAAATAATAATAATAATAATATAATAATACGCTAGAGTCATAAGGTGTTATTAATAATGTGCCGCTGCGCCACGACAGGCCTCAATACGACAGGCTTCTGTAGATTCAACTCTATAAATTTACTTTTTAAGTAAAGTCGAGTTTCCCGTAGCATCAAAATCCTATCTCAGTATCCACGCTCATAGGTTACACTGAAATGCAAATATGTAATCTACAGGTGTTAAGCTATGAATCGTCTCGGCTATCTCCTTTGGTATAAGCACGTAATCCCGAGGCTAAATCCTCGCTTTTAAGAATATTTCCTTTACTTTTTCTTTTCTTTAGAACGCTTGTTTAATTATTTCGTTTGAGTACTTTATTTTTTTTTTGTTTATAATATTGTCTTCGTTTTTGATATAGTGCGGTGTTGAGTTCCGCTATTGAATATAAATAAGCGTGGTGTTGGGTTCCGAAAGAAGACGACCGAACGGCGTTAATTTTTGCCACGAAAGGATATTTTCTCTTCATCTATTCCTTCATATGCGCTAGAAGCGTATAAGTTTTTGATAGAAATGTTTAAATTTTTATATATATTTTTATTATATTTCTTTAGCACATGTTGCTAGTCGTATTAGAATTGTAAATATGGTAAATCAAAAACAATCAAACTGCTGAAACAAATTTCAAGTTGTTGCTCAACTATGACGTAAAAGAGGATAATGTATTTACTTACTACTTAGCTTCACATTGTATCCCGCATATAGCATGGTAAGTAGAACTTACCCTTGGGAACTTGGGAACTTAGTATTAAGATACTCTGGATTGATATATGAAGTATACCACTTTAAAATGTATATATGAAGCTATTTGTATATATGCATGTAGAGATCAAGTGCCTTGGTTAAATAAAACTAAATTTGGATTATTTTAATATAAACTTTGGTAAAACGCAAAACGTGACGTTGAATTCCGAAACTCAACACCTAAAATTCGGTGGAAAGTCGGGAACGGAAATGGAACGGAGTGTCTTAACACTAGGTTCCCATGTTCCTTCTGCCTACCCTGCTGTGTGCGGGATACATACGGGTAGACATGGGTAGACGGGTAGGTTTACCCGTGACCATGGACTACTGAAGAGTGTTCGAAACGTCGGGTTTCCAAATATGCTTACCAATCAATATACACGATTAATCCGTTTAAAAGTGTTTCATTTAAAATGTGTAACAATCGCGAAAATCAAAGATATTATTAGATATTTTAAAGTTTTTCAAAATTTGCACTTCTAAAGTTCTTGCTTATCATATTATGCATCCTTATCGAGCTTCGTTTATTACAAAGGTTTCATCATATTTATGGCGATAAAATTATAATTCTTATTTAAGTATTTTTAGGATTTTTTCTACATAAATATTTAAATCCAGTAGCTGACAGCGTCAGTTACAAGCAGCGGCGTTGAGTTCCGCCACTGAATACGCAATGTTTCGAAAAACTGAGCGGAAAGTCAGCAACGATTTCCTCTGCCTACAGTATAATGCGGAGACACGGTAAAGCGGTTATTATAATATAGTGTTACAAAGGGAGAATGCTCAATATACACATACTTACATATAATCACAATATTAACTAATACTCGCCTACCAATTACAAGCTGAGTGCCAAAGGAATAATATATAGTACATATGTATGTATAATATATTAATAATTTGCATTAAAACCTAATCTATCTAAATCATATAAATCACTCTCAATAGTATTTTATACTTTTTTTAACTTCACGCTTCATCTCGCACATGGCAGGGTAAGCAGGGGGAACTTGGGAACCTAGTGTTAAGACACTCCGTTCCGTTCTCCACTTTCCCGATGAATTTGAGGCATTGCGTGTTGACTTTGTATTGTTACTAGAGAGAAGAAGAGAAATACTAAATATTTAATTTCTTCGAGTAGTACTTTAATATTTTAAGTTTTTTTTGGCTTTAAATAACTTGTGGTACTCTAGCGTATAGAAATTTGACGTCGGTCCATATTAAACGTAAGGCTTCATCAGCTAGCGTAGAGTCCCTACGCCAAATTTATAATAAAAAATCTTAATATTATACTTTCCTTAAAAATATTTTTATATATAATTTTAATAATTAAAGTTCTCAGGTTATCTTTTATAATTTAATTTCTAAGGTTATTTATTTTGAAGACAGTATTACACGTAGGCGCGCAGGTGATTAATTTTGTTACATTATTTCAAATATACACAACTTTCAGTTTAATTTCTTTTTAGTTTAATTTCTTTTTGGCTCAGTCGTTAACTGAAAAAATCAATAAAACAAAAAAAAATATCAACCATAAAATCAATTAGTTTACAGTAGATAATTTATCCTTACTTAATTTCATGTATATTTTTAATTTACAGATTAGTCATCTTGATTTTACATATATCCTAGTTATATTATTCCTTATGTCCGTACTTCCTAACAGTAGTTGGTAGCTCTACAGGTGTTAAACACACAACACATTTACCCGACTGTGTCCCGGCGCCTCGCCGTCTAAGGTACAAAGCCTGTTTGTTTTTAAGGCCCAGTGACCGAGTGTGGAATCGACCGACGCATGCGTTAATACGCTCGTAGGGATGACTGACGAGCGATTTTTTATTGGGAAAATCGATTTTAATATCGATATTACGTAAAAAGACGATTTTTTTGAGATTTAACGGTTTTTGTTTTTAATTTGGTTAGGATTTTGATAGACAAGTTAGAAATGTTTGTTGGTTGTCGTGGTCTTTCTTTTGCTTTGCTTTGCTATAGAATTTTCTACGTTAATAATTAAGACTCTGTATAATTAAAAGAAACGGCCAGCTTTCAATTTATAGGTGAGCGCAAAGAGTAATATATTTGTATAGGTTTTGATAAATCTTGATGGATTTTCTTGCAATGCAATGCGTCAAAAAATAGAATCTGAACACTTATATATTGATAACATTATCTAAAAAGTTGTTTCTTTGCGCTCCAAAAGGCGGTAGACGAGCATATAGTATATTATCTAAAGCTTGAAATATCTAAACAATCTTGAGTTGTGTGTGCTAAAAGTACTGTAAAGTGTAGACAAACCTCTACGAGTTCTTGCGAAAATAGTTCTTGACAATGGGAAAGCCAAGAAAAAAGGAAAACCAATATAAATTCCTTTGCTGTTAAAACTACTAATCATAAGTTATATGTATATTATGTATGCGATATATTTACAGCTCACTAAAAACTGAAAACAAAAGACAACAAAATGAAAAGCAGTTTAGATAAAAAAAGTACCGAAAAACAATCAATTTGAAATAAGCCGATGCTCGATTAACACAATCCAATCTCGATATCTCGTATAAAATCGACATAATAATTTCGAATGTAAAATCGATAAAGGCTGTCTCGGGCGGGCGTCACTTAGGCAGTCGCGTCCCGCGCCGCGCCCAGCACGCGCGTCCCTGCGTCCAAGCCGCGTACAAAATTATATCTAATGCGATTTGTTTACATGATACCTACTACACGTGTAAAGTAATGGCCGTAGTGTATAACTAGAGGAATCTAACTGGTAAGTTAATACAAGAAAATTCTTTATATTTCTACCTAACCATTACATAGACGTAAGTAACTTAGCTAAAATCTAATTTCCACAAATCAATCTTTGGGTTTTTAATGAAAATTCTTTGTTTTTTTCAAGGGATTTTTTACTTAAATTGGCTCTATCTTTATATTATATGAAATGAAATAAGATAAGGTTGTCATAGAGATAGCCACGTGTGTTTCGTTTGAGTCAATGGGTGGTTAATAAAGAAAATATGTTTGTCTATAACTAAAGACCCCCGCCCCTAGTTTAATCAAATCATCCGCTTATCTCTTTAGTTCAGAAAGGTTACGTGGAAATACTGTGCGTTTTCACGAAACATATGTATATGTAAGTGCTTACTGCGAGATAAAAATAACTTGTAGCTAGGGTTCGATTGCAATAGGTCAGTTTTTCTTGATTATATGGATTTCTTTACATTTTAAATGGTTTTTGAAGATATTATACATGAATTTACATAAGAACAAACCCTTTTTTTTAATTTATTTTTATCCAATAATAAATTAGGACATCCTTACATTATATATCACATTTTGTCAAAATTGTCCATTTTATAAGACGCTACTATACAAAAATCATCTTGAACGTATTTTATTGTTAATTTTAGAGTTATAGTACATGTGTGTATAGTTAAAACTTTACAGAAAAGTGTTACTAGTAATTTTACATAATTTCTATACTATTGTTGTTTTTCTTCATTCTTTTTGTATGAAATAAAATAAATCCATTGAATAAATTTAAAGTATGAAGACGAGAATCACAATAAAGAAATAAACTTTTAAAAATATAAGGAAAATGGCCGACAATATAATAAAAGCCATAATTTATTTACACAAAAAGCTTCAAAATTGACTTCCGTAACCTTCTTTCTTAAGCTGTTTAGTGTAACTTATTTAGTTTAAAAGTTAATTGCAAATGAACAAAGTTATATTTTTTAACATTGTTATTTCATACTCAGGAAAGAAAAGTACTTATAAAGAAAACGTATATTTATAACGGTTTTCCGATAGGTGCGGGAAATCCCGCTCCGTTGAGTTTTTTCTAAATAACTTGAACTATAACTCAATTAGGTTTTTTTTAGACTCAATATATATATATATATATATATATATATATATATATATATATATATATATATATATATATATATATATATATATATATATATATATATTTGTATATATTTGTATATATTACTCTCTCTTTCTCTTAATATAAATCCAATCTCCATTTCTCAGCTTTCCGCTATACGTGTTCATTATATTATAAGGCCAGATAAGGCCAGACGTGGTGCAGGGGCTTTATGCCTGTATGTAAATGTAAATTTTTGAGTTAGTTGTGTGCAAAACGCGGTGTTGAGTTCCGCCACGCAACACACTACGCATCTAGATTTGGTTCAAAGTGGGTAACGGAACTGCTTAATGTTTGGTTCCCAGGTCCCCGCTGTTTATTTTGCTTTATACGGATGCAGCGAGAGGCAAAAAAATACTCATTTTTTTAATAACTTACCGGCCTGGAATTACAAAGCGCGGCGTTAGGTTACGCTAAATCACAGTGTATTGAAATCGTTTGACTATTACAAAAGAGTCTTTACACAAAAAAACAAAAAAGAAGAAGAAACAAATTTTGATTTGTTTTTTTGTATCTATGTTATTATGACATACAGCACGGAACTTTTCTTCTCATAGCTCATGGCTTTATTTACGTTTTTGTAATACGTATGCATGAATCTTCATACATACATATATTTCCCTTTCTTCCCTATTTTTTCTTACACCGGAAGTTGTATCGGTAGCTGAAATAAAATAAAATCAAATCAGAGATTCCTATAATATTATTTACTAAGGAATATAGTCATTTCTTGCTCTACATGATATTTGTAGGTAGTTCTTTCTTTGGTCTTTATTTATATTTTATACTTTTGATTAGGTTTCCATAACAAATTAAACTATGATAGATTTCTGAAAAATTGTACTGGTATTGTTCAAAAATAAAAAAATATTATTATTAATTCAAACTCTCTTAGACTTTAATTTTATCCTAGATGAATTTGAAAACTTCATAAAATATTTAGAAATCTCTTTGTTGCTACGAGTTGCTAGTTACGACAGTAAAATATTTTGCCAAGTTATTTATACCTAAATGGAATGCTAATTAGTAATCTTGGTGGAGAATGGGGAACAAAAATTTCTTAAGAGGCATCAAGTGTTCTAACTAAGTTCCCAGATTGCCACTGTCTACTCTGCTAGGTGGGGATTACAGCGTTTAAGTAAAAAAAAAAAACTTACATGTTGTAGACCGTAATTTTCGTTGCTTTGACTATATAACATAAATTGTCGTTTATTCCCTTCTCGTAAGAAAAAAGAACTTATTTGGTGGTCCCTATAATCTTCAATAAACATCTATAAAACATTTTACAATAGAACAGTTTTTTATATAAAAATAACTGCTTTACACGAATTTCATCCGTTGGGAGCCGAAATCTTAGCATAATTCTTATTACTTATGAAGTGTAGGTTTCACGTTTAAGGCCTATTTACTCCAATGACCTGAGCCTCTCTACTTACTTGGAGATAGCACTCCAAATATTAAATTAAAGAACAATCAAATTTACCTATACATTTATATGAAATTATTCAATCAATACATTATATATTAATTTCGCATTCAACGATAATCAATGTGATATATGTATATTTATAATGAGAAAATGAATACTCACGAAACCTATTAAAACCGTTCACTATTCATTTCAACTATATACAACAGTCGGATATATTTTGTAGCTAATTACGAATTAAGGCTATCGTGACGTAATGTACTGTACGTGACTGTAAATGCGAGAGTAGTGGCTTCAAATCAGGGAAAATTAGTTAATATTTTTATTTCATCGGCTTTGGTAAATAGGTAAAACGCCGCGTGGATTCGGTTAAAAGTGGAGAAGAAATTATCTAATGGGACATTATTACCTTAGAAACAATATTTTACGTTCATTTTTAAACTAATTTACTTAAAAAATTAAATTTTGTTAACAATCAACCATTAATATCATTCTCTATTGACTACCTTATTGGTAGAAATTCATTTATAAAATAGAATTTTACAAATAAACTATTTTATGTTTCGCCATGATTTATAAATGAACTGTAAAATTATATAGGCCTGTCGTGGCGTAGCGGGGCACAAGCGTGTGACTGTAACCGACAGATTGTGGATTTCTCCACAATTATATATGTAAATTAATAGAAAGTTTGAGATACACTTAAAAAATAACAGAAAACGCCCATGTAGTATGTTAGTCTGAATAATTACGCCACGACAGTTATCTAATAGCCAACCCTGCTAACTAGAATAAATACGTAAAAATAATAAAAAAAAACCCTTTAAGCTTAACTTGCATGTGTATAAGAAAATACGATCAGTTTTAATTATATAAAACCACTAATCGAGAGAGCTTTCTAGGAAAGCTTCATTAAGAGTGTATAAAAAGTGATTAGATAGTATTGTGGTTGTACCTGTTTCTTGTATTTACTATTGCGTACGACTGTTTCGCTTCATAGTTAATATATTTGTACTACTGTAGATATAAAATGTTTGGCGCTTAGTTGTTTAAGTGTTGTCCGTCTAGAAGCAATTTGTAGTCTATAGTTAAACGTTAAAGTTTATCAAACCATGACCTTGGAACGGTTTCACACTGTACAGGCTGTATAAGTTTCACATGGCAGGGTAGGCAGATGGAACTTGGAAACCTAGAGCTAAGGCTCTCCGTTCCGTTCCACAGTTGTCGTCGATTGAAGTTAGAGAAATTAAGAATATCTCCTTTTATGCCACGTTCTCGAAAAGGATACTGCCAAATTTCAGCGACCCTCGCCGCGTAGTATAAATTGTGCATTACACGTTAACAGGCATGTATAGCTGTATGAACACGTGCAGATATAAACTCTCCATTGTCTTCTACAATTTTAAATATATTTAAGTGCAGAGTGAAAAAGACAGAAAGAAAGTGAGAGAGAGAGAAAGAGCTGAATAAGTTGAACATTATCTATACATACATTATATACGTAAGTACTATACAGAAGAACCAATCACATATCGATGAGCACATTAAAAGCCCCACACGACTGGCTATATCTGTGAAAAATTAAAGAATCATGAGTGTTGTAAATTCGCTGAAAAAACGCCGCCGACTCTGCCAAAATGAAGTGATTAATGCAAATTGCACGCGGCGGCGGCAAGATTATGTTCAATGTCAGGCCTTTTGTTTCCCTCTGTATTAAAAAGTACTCTTCTTTTTTTCTGTTTCACGCATGGTAAGCAACCATGGTAAGCTACCATGAGCAGAATAAAGCGCCCATCCACCTTAAAAGACGGCAACGCTCCTGTAGCTCTTCTGGAGTTACACGGGGCCGTGGGCGACGGTGATCACTTACCATCAGGTGACCCGTACGTTCGTTTGCCGTCTCTTTCAATATATAAAAAAAAAGCGTGGGAGGCGGAGGGATATTGGGAACCCAGTGTAAGACGTTCCGATTCGGTCTCCACTTTTCATTAAATTTGAGGTACTGCCTGTTGAGAGGCGAAACTCAAAGCCTTGTTAAAAGAGTGAAGAGAACTATTTCATTTCCTCAATTGAAGATCAAACTCAGAACGTGTCGTTTACAGTCACACGTATGTGCTATGTTAAAAATAAACGTATTCACGTCTTTTCGTGCATAGCAGGTTATGATGAGGAAATCTAATCTATGTGTAAGGACACTCCGTTCTCTATTTTCTGTCAAATCTTCTATGACATGTGAAATGGCGGAACTTAACGCCGCGTGATATCATTTGAAACACATTTTCGCTTATTGCTAGGTATCTGATGCTCCCTTTTAACGGCAAATGACATTTTCTATTTTAAGAGAACCTAGAGATAATTTTACACCCGGTGGTGTAATATTTATAATTATGACGTGGTAGTTGCTTATATATGATTACATCTAACGCAATGTATGACTGAGCTTCTAGGCTACCAAGATTTCTAAATAACATTACTTTAGCTTTGAGAAACTAAGTTCATACCACATAATTGTCGGGTTACGGCACTCAATTAGTGGTGGAGCTAAACGCTGCGTCCTCTTGTTATACAATAATTGCCACAAGTAAGGATCAAACTTTCAAACGTAACATTAACAAATCCATAAGAAACTAAAATATAATGTAATAAATTCAAAAGTTTTACTTTATGTTCGGAACAAAGATAATTTATTTTAAGTACCTCAGCGAAGGGATATCGTTAGGAGGCCCGTTAAATATAAATAGATCGAGGTCTCACCATGACTTGTAACAGTGAACGCGTCAAAATACATTAGCCCATAAATTAGTTTGCATATTAAATATTTAAGAGACACAGCTTTTACCGAAATAGTGGTTTTAAAATAATTATCGAATATATTAAAATTCTGGCTGAAAGTTGGGAACGGAGTGTGTTGACATTAAATTTCCTATGAAATTCATATTTTAAAATAAATGTAAATCCAGATACTACTTACATATCTTTATAACTCTTTCCGTTTGTTTAATAGTTACAAATACGATGTGGTTCAACGTAAAATTGGCCAAAAAAATTAAGTTTAAATCCCAATACGATTTTTAAGAAAACAGCTCATCGTTTGTGGGCAGTGTATACCGTATATTAAAAAACCCTATAAAATATAACATCCATTTTTAAATTAACTTTATACATATATGAATAATTCTAGAAACGCCTATATTGTCGGTAAATTTGCCAAGTTAACACTACTATTTAAATTATGATGACCAGAAGTGTCTTAATGGGAACGAAGTTCTTTCATGTTCCCAAGTTCCCTCTGCCTACCCTGTCATGAGTATACATCGTTAAGCTAAAGAAAAACCAATATATTAAGATAGATGTACGTAACAAGCTCACTGTCTCGTTAGTATACAACAAAAGTATGTTTTCATATAAAAATTAATTGAAATAAAAAGGATTAAACACTGCTTTAAACTGTACATATAAATGTGTTAAATTAATGTAAATTATTTGTTTTTATTAACAAATTCATATACTGAACAGAATCTGATAGAATATATATTTTTTTATGAACAAGTTTATTGAGGCCTGTTGTGGCGCAGCGGCACAAGAGTGTGACTGTAACCAGACAGGTTCTGGGTTCGGTCTCCAGTCGAGGAAATGAAATATTTAATATTTTCAATTTAAATATTAAATGTTTCATTTCTTCGCTCTGGTAAGAAGGCAAAGCGCGGCGTTGAGTTCCGCCACTCAACACGCAATTCATCAAATTCGGCGGAAAGTGGGGAACGGAAGTGGAACGGAGTGTCATAACACTAGGTTTCACTTCCGTTCCCTGCCAAGTGCGGGATACAGAGTGAAGATGAAAAAAAAAAAAAAAACAAGTTTATTTTTTATTCGCCTTGAAAATTTTTGTTGTGTATTGTGGTACGTACGATTTTATCATTTATAGATGCCTACAACCTTTTGCGTAGATTTTATTATCTTTGCCATCCGATTTTTATTTACCACCGTCAACCACCCCAAACTCAACCAGACCCACTGGGTTTGGTTATAACTACGGTCTACCAGACCCACTGGATCTGGTTATAACTATGGTTGTTGTAGTTACGATTTAGGCTGGGAGATGAAATGTTTAAATATCCTTGCTCTGGTAAGACAAAGCACACTATTAAAGTTCCATCATACAACGTAATAACATCGATTTGGTTAGTTATAAATGTGGATTCGATTCCCGTTTGAGGAAATTAAATATTTGTTGTCTATCTTGTCTGTTCTGGTTACGAAAACGTCACTTAACACCTTGATAATTATCTCGGCGGGAAGTGAGGAACGGAAGTGTTTTATAAGTAAAGTATCTTATTACTAGGTTCCCAGGTTCCCTCTGCCTTCCCTGTTATGTGCAAGATACAATGCATATATCACGCTCAAAGTCATAAACTAACACACATAAAAAAGATCAATATAAAGCAATGTAAATCATGACAACGTTAGATAATAATTTATCATTTTTTAATATACAGAGAAGTTATCGTTGCTATTCTATTTTGATATTATTTAAGCTATAAATTGGCAAACGCTAACATTGTATTGGTTATTTATTTAATAAATATGTCGCCATTTTATAAATTACCGTTGCCCATTGGTCATGTGAATGTGAAATTTAACTTCCAAATTGTTAGTCCAAAAGTTTTATTGCAATAGAATTTGAATTTAATTAGGGCATGTGATTGTAAACGCTACAGGTTATAGGTTTGATTTCTACTCGAGGAAATGACATATACATTTAATATTTTCTATTGAAATATTTAATGTTTTCATTTCTTCGCTCTGGTAACAAGGCAACGCACGGCGTCAAGTTCCACCACATAATACAAAATGCCTCAAATTCGGCTGAAAGTGAAGTGGGGAACGGAACGTAGCGTCTTAACATTAGGTTCCCGAGATCCTTGTATCTACCTTGCATTGTGCGGGATACAATGTGAAAAATATCACTATAAAATATTGGTAAATTGGTATAATACAAATATTTTTACTATGTGTTAAAGTGTTATTCCACACTTAGGACAGAAAATACTAAACTTAAATTAAATTAAATTTAACTTTGGTATAATACAACTTGGTACATGTTTGAGCAACTTTATCTAGATAAGAACATATATAATTTAACGCCATTGTGACTATATCTAACTGCGAAGATGATTGTTGGGGGTAGGAATCAACTCGTAATTGCAAAATATTTTCATTACCTTACTCTGTAAGACGAAACAGGGTATTGAATTCCACCATTCAAATCGGGTAGACTCCATTTCGGAATAATGAAGGACTAAGTTCCTTGATTTGAGGTGTTATCTTCCAGCCATGAATATAAAAGATGAAGTACAACGCGAATGAATATTATAATATTTATATTTACATTAATAAAATCCAGTCGCCAGTCGTGGCGCAGCGGCGCAACCGTGTGACTGTAAACGGCAGGTTGTGGGTTTTATCTCGACTCGAAGAAATGAAATATTAAATATTTTCAAATAAAATATTTAAAGTTTTCATTTCTTGGTTACCAGAGTTACAAGGCAAAGATCTCAAATTCGACGGAAAGTGGGGAACGGAAGTGGACCGGAATGTCTTAACGCTAGGTTCTTAAGTTCTCTCTGTCTACCTTGCTATATGCGGGATACAGAGCTGAGTAGAGTACATTATTAAAATAATGTAATAAATAAATTTATCCGAGGAAATAAAATATTTCGTCGCTCTGGTACCAATACAGAGTGCGATGTTACAAAACACGCAATGCCATCAGAATTCGAGAAAGTGAGAAACGAGGCTGTTAGTAAAATTGACTAATCTTGGGTTGATAATTATTATTTAAGAGCATCCTCTTCAACGTCAGGTGGATGTGAGGTATTTGAAATACTAGATAGCCCTTTCTAATGGATATTATACCTGTATAATATAATTACTTAATATTGACATTGTTGTATAATTAAGTAATATTGTTGTATAATTACGTAATATTGTTGTATAATTACGTAATATTGACACAGAAGGTCTCGAAAATTGGGGGAAAGGGGAGAACGGGGTGTCTTAAGACGTGATTTTACCTGCCTACTCCGATATACATATAAGGGATACAATATAATATAAAGATTAAAAAATGAAATCAAACTATTAGTATAGATATATTCTATGAGTTAGTTCTACATATATCTACACGCATCATCACGTATGTATAGCAATGTAGTTATAAAATCCTTATTTCTCTATTTCGTTTTGTTTCCGGTGTTCATTGGCACATTCAAACTTATTTAATATATTTACTATAACTTGCACTCATAAGAATATTTTCCATCCAATAAATATTGCGTGTCAAATCAAATATTTAACTAACGTTACGTTTTCTGTAATCAATTTGGAGAAATGAAAATACATAAGAAAGATGTAATTTCAAAGTGAGGTCGTTACTTGATTCTCGTTAAACCAACAGTATGAGCTTGCGATATGAAAACAACCTGCTATTTTTTTTTTACTTAAACGGGTGAAACAAACTCCTTACCATCGCTATAGATCACTATTTCAAGTTGTATCTGGTACATAGCAGGATATGAAGGAAGCAGACGGAACCTGGGAACCTAGTGTTAAAACATTCCTTCCCCATAAGGACGTTTGTTGCCATTATTTCGTCGTCGGTATTAAAGCTATTATACAAAGATATTAAATATTTCATTTCTTCAACCAGGGATGAAGCCCACAACCTATCAGATGCTTTCTGCTACGCCATGACTGGCATCCACGAGAGTCCATATTTTAACTTATACTGGCTTTAATAATATGTAAGATAAAACCTACTCTCAAGCCAAGCTTGGGTTTACACTAAATTATGTACTTTGTTTAATATAATGAAGTATAAAGTTGTTAGAACTTTACGTTCACTCACTCACCGTACTCTATTAAAGTACTTTAACCTTAGTATATTATATCTACACCACTTGTCATATAGCAATGCACTTTACCATACTGTGCACTCTTTTAATGTAAGCTTTAGAGTTTTACGAAGTGTTTTTTCTATATATGTCACTATAAAATTCAATGTCTATTGGTAGTGGAGATTCGAGAAAAAGCTCTTGGAATCGAGCTTTTTCTTGGTGGAAGCTTCATTTACTTCTTTTTTATTATATCACAAATTCTATTATCTATATTCTAGTGTCTGAAGTAAGTCTAACTTGGGTTACTTACTAATCAGATTCACGCTGTTTCCCGCTAATAGCAGGTTATGCAGAGGGAACTTGAGACCCTAGACCACTCGAGGAAATGAAATATTGAATGTTTTCAATTTAAATATTTTATGCTTGAACAAGGCATAACCCGGCGTTGAGTTCCGCCACTCAACATGCAATGCCTCAAATTCGGCGGAAAGTGGGGAACGGAAATGGAACCGAGTCACTTAACACTAGGTTCCCAAGTTCCCTCTGCCTACCTTGCCATGTGCGGAATACAGCGTGAAGTTGACTGAAAGTAGTTAGATAAAAAAGGAATTATGGTGCAGAGTTTCAACATTTAATATGTAATATTGGGTATTTTTTATTAGAATGGAAGAATTTGGAGGTCGTCTTTGCCAGTAATACGCATACGGAAGTTGTCGATGTCATTTAAAGATACCAATTATTTAAAAGAACTGTTATTAATCTGAAATAAAAGCTTCTATTCTTTATTATTATTACGGACTTTTTGGTAGGAATTACAGATTGTTGTGGTATTGGTCTTTTGCCAGAGAAAAGGAAGAGATGGTAATATTTAATATCTTTTAAGGAACACTATGATAATTTTTACGTAGCGAGAAATAGTAAGATATTATAAAAAGCCAACTTTTAGTTATATTTGTATAATCTCGTCTCTTTATATATAAATATTGGAACAAAAATATATTGGCCTGTCGCCTTCAAATTGGAACACAGTAAAGCTGACACAGTGCTTAGACGCCGTCACGTTTGCACTTTTAACATTTCATTCATTGTACACAGTGATTTGGAGTTGAAATCCTAGAAGAGTAGAGTAGTACTTATATAAGTTATTATGAAGAATTAAAACATTTTTGAAAAACAAAGTAAGGTTTTGCTTAGTTATCTATGATTTTACTTCACGCTGTATACCGCATATAAAGTAGGTAGGTAGTGGCAGTCTAGTGTTGAGGCACTCTATTTCCTTCTTTTCGACCACATTTCGTGGTTATTGGTGAAATTTAACATGACGATTTGTTGTTTCACCCGCTCTTTGCCGTTCTCGTAGACAAATGGCGGCGTTGATTTTTGATCCATCCTCGAATAGTGTCATATTTTATTTTTACCACCCCTGATCTTAACGTCTACAAAATTGAGTCAAGGAAGAGAAACTGAGTTCCTTTACCCACCCTTAAGTTAAGTCATGAAATATGTATAACATCCAACGAACTCAGCTTCGTTTCTGTTATATTGTAACTGCAGCCATCTGGAACGTTCAGGGCAAGAATGTTAACCCCCTGATGAGCGTTAATTGACCGATTAATAATACCATTGTAAGTGCTAAAGCGAAATTTATTACATGAACAACCTTTCTTTCATACTGTAACCAGCTATAGCAATGTAAATAAGCTTAGAATGTAATAGAAAAGGCTTTCAATTGTTATTTCCTTTCTGGTGAATTAAGATTTTACACCAAGTCTCGGGCTGTATTACATGTAGTCAGTACATTGGGTTTACTATTGATTTCTTTCTAATAATCGTATTATGAAGAATCGCCTGATATTGTGTTTAATTTTAATATTCATACATTTCGTAAACGTTTGCAGTGTAAGAAGAGCATTTTGAGATATTTTAAAATAGATATATTATTATTTTTTTTACCGTCACGATGTATCTTGGCAGGGTGTTAAGACAATCCGTTCCGTTCTATACTTTCTGCCTAATTTGAGACATTGCATGTTAAGTGGCGTAACTGAACGCCGAACTTTGTTTTGTTACCACAGCGAAGAAATTGAAACATATTTTTTTTAAATTAAAAATATTACATATTCCATTTCCTTGACTGGAAATCGAACCCATAACCTATCACGCTAGTTTACAGTCACACGCTTGTGCCGCTATGTCGCGACAGGCCTTTATATTATTTATCAATGTAAAATTTGACAATTAAAACCACATATATACGAAGTGCAAAGTGACATAACACAATTACTTCCTAAGAATTTCGTTCCTAATTGGACTTAAGCATTTTACTTCATTAGAAATAATGGAGAAAAGTACATAAAAGCAAAAAAAAAACACCAACATACATATATAGATATCAGTTATTATATATTTCAAAAAATCAAAATATTTAATTTCAATTCGATACTATTATAATAATTATAAGATTAAGTGAAATTGTGAGTTTACGTCACATTTTTAATGCGATTGTGCGGGCCAATGATCAGTTCATATTTGTAACTAACACTTGCTGTTGGTAATAAACACGTGACTTATTCTATTATTGTATTTATAAAATACTTTTCAAATTAAGACCTGTAGGGGGCCTTTAAGTTAGGTGATGAGTTAAATTCTTCCAGTCGAGACGCAGTGTCATCTGAATTTTGGCGGAAATTGGGGAATGGAAGTGTCTTATTGAGATCGGAGTGTCTTAACACTAAGTGGGGTACCTAGTTTTAAGACACTCCGCTCTCCTACTATGTATAGAGTACACTGTGACGCTAAAAATACACTTTACAAATTCACTTTGGTGGTAGGAATTTTACATTTATATAATAATTACCTACCGCAACTGTATTTACATAGAATTTAATAATAGACGGTTCCTATATATATATACTACGTATAGAACTTGTCAAAACAGATGGTTTACTCCTGACCGGACCAAAAATATATGTTGATCTTAAAATGTGTAAAATCCATCGTTACTGTAAAAACCATCGTAACAATTACTATTTTAACTATCGTGGCGTTGAGTTCCGCCGCTTATGGTCCATCGCTCTGTCTACCCTTCTAAATATGAAAAAGACAGCTGTTTTTCGTAGTTTCTTATTATTTCAAGAAATCTTAGAAATTTAAACGTAGCGGGGTTTAAACCCGCACTTCTTGGAATTCGCACAAGCCAGTATTCTCTAGTTACCCTACGATAATATTAAATATCATGTCATATTTAGCTTTGCTAAGCAAGTAGTGTTTTCGGCACATTATTTTCAAGTAAACACAGTAGTTATAAATTTTTAAATAACATAAATAAAGCTAGTAACAAATCGACATTTCGTACTGAATTTAGTAATAATAATTTATAATATAGAGTAAAAGTATATCTTATGTAAGATAATCAGGATTGCAAGATGGTCGCCAAGATTGACACAAAAGAAACAAAACTGTAGTAATGTAGAAGTGCTACGAAACCGCTACGAAAAGCGTAGCGCGAACTAAAATGTTATGAATTGCGATTCCAAATATGTGTACTTTACTTAGTTTTTAGATTCTATACCTTAAAATGTGATATTAACTTAAAAAAATGTATATATATTTATTTAAGGGAAAAACAACTGTTTTTGTATCCGTCAACTTTTTTGTCAATTCATTTTATTTCTTTCTTAAGTATTACCCTGTATTCTGCATATGACAATGTGACCAGAAGGAACTTGGGAACTTAGCGTTAAGATACTCCGTTCCGTTCCTCACTTTCCATTGAATTTGAGGTATTGCGTGTTGAGAGGCGGAACTCAACGCGCGCTTTGCCTACTTACCAGAGCGATGACATGAAAATAATAAATATTTAATTTCTTCGAGTGGGGATCGAACTATAATTGTTTATTTAAAATTCAAATATCTATAGTAACAAACAATATTTTTTCAGCAATTATCATTTTATTATTGAAAGTTAAAGTTCTTGAACGTCTATCAGTATATCTATTATTTCGCTTTTATTAATCCTAAGGTTATTATAAAAAAGATAATTTGTCAAAATAAAACACGGCCACTATTTGAAGATATACATCCTCATATATACTCTATATTGTATTTTAGTTTCATTTTTAGTAATAAAATAATAAAATATTCTGATCCAAGTTAATATAATATTTTTCGATATCTCTAGAATTAGGCGGAACGTGGGGAACGAAAATGTGTTAATAGGAACAGCATATACTAGCAGGTTTCCAGGTACCCTTTGCCTACCTTAGTAAGTGCGAGGCAAATAACGAAAAAAATTAAGCATTATCAATCTAAGCTGTCTATCAACCTTGAATAATCCACTTACAGAGTAGGCAGTGAGAGCCAATTGAGATCATATTTTTGCCAATTTGAAGTTAAGGCCATTATATATATATATATATATATATATATATATATATATATATATATATATATATATATATATATATATATATATATATATATATATATATATATATATATATATATATATATATATATATATATATGTATATATATATATATATATATATATATATATAAAATTTATAACTGTACGTTTTTTAATCCGCATACCGGTAGGCAGAGGTAATTTAGTTTTAGTTTTAACACTCAAGCTTCCAACGTGCTCGTTAGATTTTCTCAAATATGTATCGAACGTACGACATCGCGTTTACAGTCAAACTCTATGCCACTGTGTCACGATAGCGTAATAGATGTAACATTATTACAACGCTTCTAAATCGGTACAGTAGCAGTTTCCACGTTTGATTAGATTTCATAAAGGGAGTCTGTGTGAAAGATGATTTATATAAAATCTTGGAGGCTATTTTAAGAGGAGATATGAAAAGTTTTCATCTCGCGAGACGTATGAATAAAGAGCCGGGAAAGTTGATTTGCAAACTTCAGCTATTCAATATTTTTAGGAGTTACGGGCGAACAAAAATCCTTAAAATATTAAAATTTATGTAAAGTTCAAAAGAGCGATTAGTTAACTAATATGAATATATATATATATTATACCAAGTATTTTGAAAGAATATGGAAAAGAAATTGAAGGTTTATATGAATGTTTTTTTCGATTATATCAATGTACACAAAGACCTTGATGTTATATATATATATATATATATATATATATATATATATATATATATATATATATATATATATATATATATATATATATATGTGTGTGTGTATGTATGTATGTGTGTGAAATTTACGTAAACTTTAAGAGTAAATTGATAAAAAGAGAGAGATATACTAAAACTTAGTTTCATTAGTTTGCAGTCAGACTTCACATTATTTAGTTTAATCTATTAATAATTTTCAGACCAAAAAAAAATCACGAATTTATTAAGAAAGCAATCACAACGATAACTTCAGAAATGAGCAAACCAAGAACGGTGACCTCCACAACCTTGGGGTATAAAAGACCGACATAACGATTATTAAGCCTACGAGAGTTGCCATTACACTGGTCACCTGTGACCCAGCCTTGACATCCAAAATACCTGCGTGCTAACCATAATAGGATTGCCATCTAACGTTAGATTTGCATAATTATATGTATCAAAATTATATTCTCCCCAAAATTTGTACTGTTTACTGTTAAATAAATGGTGGTAATATTTGGGGATATGTCTAATAAGAATTTAACGAGATTTTTATTTGATGGTTTGTATAAAATGTATTTCTGCCAACTTTCAGCCAGATTTATCTGGCTGAAAGTTTGCAGAAAATGGGTAACGGAAGTGCCTTTTATGGGAACGCAAGAACACAGTAGGGTGGCTAGAGAGCTGCCCCATAGCGTTGTTTTCTCACATTTTTTTCTGAAAGACACGATTTAATGAAAATATATAAATTTATACTTGAAATTTAAATATATTTAATACAATAATTTATTAATACAATATATATTTAATAATATCTTGGTTATTATAGCAAGAAATGTAATTTCGAAAGCATATTTATTTAGAAAACACCTCTTTGTGCACTCTCTCAGTCGTTCCTCAAAAAGATCTCAACTGACATTAGTCTATCACGCGAACACCGCGGGGCTTCTTCATTTAAACCCTATATATAGCCAGGTGGCCATTAAACCAGACTTCAATAGAAATAAGATACCATTCAACTGGTCTGACCTTCTTTTTCTACACTTTGATACAAAAATACGACAATTTCAAAACACTTGGGCGGAATTTCAGTTTGTTTCTTTGCTTATAGGCCTGTGACACGAAACGAACGAGCATGTACGTAATTGAGAAGTTAAAATTAGTTATTGTAGTTCTATAGTGGTGGGTAACCTGGTTTGTTCGTATAATAATTGTATTCCAGCTAGGTTTTTATCGCCAAGCGTTATGAGCTCTGCATATTTATATTGCTTCGTTCACTGTATATCTGCTTGTTTCTACATACTCTCAAGACCTTATGGCTTTTACAGGATTTACCTTTAGTATCATAGATACTCTGTTCTTAAAGGTCAGCCGATGAAAATGTGAAAACGGAAGTGGCATGACATTGAAATTTATATATCTAAACTAAAAATAATAAATATATAAATAGCCTATATATAAAGTTATTCTTTCTTCCTTAGCTTCACACTGTATCCCGCATGAGGCAGGGTAGGCAGAGGGAACCTGGGAACCTAGTGTAAAGACACTCCGTTCCCCACTTTCCGCCGAATTTGAGGCATTGCGTGTTGAGTGGCGGAACTCAACGCCGCGCTTTGCCTTATTACCAAAAATTGTAAAGTTATTATATGCCAGAAAACTAAAAATGAAAATGAATTCAGGATTAACAAAATTATATGGTAAATTTTAAAACATTTTTAACCACACTGTACTATGACAATCTTCATATATGCTGTAAATGCTATTTACATTTTATATGACGACTATGTCCTCATTTTGTTTGTACATATATATGTATGAATTTATTTCTCTTTTAATACGAATTCTTTATACCATATAAATGTATATTTTTATGGTATTTTTTTAACCTTTTTCCTTTTGTTCGAGTCATGGCGCGGCACAAGCATGCGACTGTAAATGTGATTGGTTATGAGTTCGATTTCCATTCGAGGAAATAAAATGTTTAATATTTTCATTTACATACTTGCACTGGTAAGGTAGCAAATCGCGCCCCGATTTACTAATTTCAGTACCGCTTCTTGAACAAGTAATACTTCCAAAAATCGACGAAAATTGGGAAACAAAATTATGTTAAGGGAAACGAACGGACGGGCGGAACAGGTTTCATTGGAAAGCTAAAAAATATCATTTGAACTATATAACAAGCGGCTAATAAGATATTTTGATTTTCGCTATTTTACACAGTTTAAATGAAAACAAACCAAAAACTGGATCAATAACGTATAGGCGACGTTTTGAACACTTTGCAGTAGTCTCTGACTACGGACTACTGCAAAGTATTCGGGTAACGTTGGGTTTCCAAAAAATGTATAAAATTCAATACACTGTATAAAAATCATATGCGATTACAATACAATATGCGATTAATCTGGTTAAATTTGTTTCATTTAATATATACAGCACATTTTTCGCTTATTGACCAAATGCGAGACTCTGCATGTAGAGTGGCGGAAACGTCACGCTATTTTTCAATGGCGAAATAATTATTTAGAGCTAACAGTGCATTTAACTTAAAAAAATTTTTATTTGTAAATTAAATCATACTGTAATTATAAATGGTACATATTTTTTAGCATTAATATGTAATCAAAAACTTAAAAAAAAACAACTCGTACAAAATGCACCGTCCTTTTTTTTTGTTTATCCATGGCTACGTTTGTACGATGTGTAAACAAATACATACGAAGCATAGATATCTTAATTCCACAAAGATTCCCAGCTTAATTCCTAACCGGAAACGAATACTTCATTTCTTAGACGTAGCGTAGACTTCCTCCACTCAACGATGTCTTACAAATCGGGCGGAAAGAGAAGAACGGAGTGTTTTTACAATAGATTATCGTTGTCTGTCTTGATATACGCGAAAAAAAAACACTGCAAGGTTTAAATAAGTACCTTTGCAGGTGTAAAGTAGTATATTATATTCTTGCTGTCCTTAATAAGTGACACGATAGCGTCTTGTAACACTGTTATTCTAATAGAGTTATGTCTTTGTTTTTCCTACAAAATGGTTTATGAACTACTATGAGCTAGAAATGTTGTTACGTAAGCTGTTAGTCTAGAGTACTTGCTCTTAGAGATCTCAATTACAGTTTGATTGTCATTAAATATACTTTAACAGGGGGTACCTGGAAACTTGAAACCTGAGTGTTAAGACAATTCGTTCCAATTAAGACACTTCCAGTACAATGCCACAAGCATGCGACTGTAAACACCATAAGTCGTGGGGTAGATCCCTACATGAGGTTTTTTTTTCTTTTTTTATCAAAAGGCGTGGATTATTTTTTTATTTCTTTTACTTAAAACTTATGTAGAGAGTAACGTAATATGAAAATAGTGTTAGGACACTTTGTTTTCCATTTTCTCTATTATTTTCTGAAAGCTGTGATACAATTAATACTACCATGGCTACCAACGTTCATCTCTTGATTTTAGAGGAAATTTGCTAAAAATATTCTGGTAAAATATTATTATAAGAGAAACTGAACTTAATGTCTTGCTTCGCCTCGTTTCTAGAGCAAGTAAAGTATTAAATATTTCATTTTTTCCAGTGGAGATCGAACTTATAACCAGTCGCATTTGTGCCCCTGCGCTTGTGCCCCTGCGCTACGACAAGCCTCAGACATATAAAGTGAATGATAAATAAAAAAGATATCGCATGTAAAACATAGTGTACATTATATCACCACTAAAACCTTTTATAACGTTGCATAGAATATTATATAGGTTGTTTGGAAAAATATTCGTTGGCGCGCTAGCGCTATGGGCAATTTAATTTCACATAACATTTAATTTGAGTGCATGTATGTTATGATTTCGGTAGTGCTCAGTTTGATTTGTATGATTACGCTTGTTTAAAATTATACTGGATTTCCATGGATATTTGTAAAGTAACTGGGTTTTTGCCTACGACCATGCCTTTATGGTGAAATTAAAAATAATAAGAATTATATATGATAGAAACGCTTAGTTTCTTTCGCTAGTTCTTCTTATATCAGAGATAGTAACTTTAGTGAGCCGATCATAAATTGTTTAACATTAAAAATATTAAATATGTAACTTCTTATTTTGAACAAAAAAATGAATTTGACATGTCTAATCCATACTAATTTTATAAATTCGAAAATAACTCTGTCCGTGACGTCGTCACGGTCAAACTGCTAAACCGATTGTGATAAAATTTAATACATGGTCTTGAGATAAAATTACACGATTTTTTTCTCCCATTTTATAGTTTTTAGGGAAATTTGAATATTTTACAATAAGATCAACATAAATGGGATTCTTATACGCGTAGAGCCAGCTCAACCTTATGAGATAAATATTGATTGTCAATATGGATTGTCCTTAAAAATCTTCTTAAAAATCTTTATAAACGTTAGCGATTGTACATACTTTATTTTTAAAAATAAACGGAAGAAATGAAAATATTTTACATACAAAACGTATTTCTACTAAAATCCCACGCCCATCGTTCCTTCAAGACATTATCTTTGTTATTGATTCCTTTGATAGCCTTAAAAATTTCCATTAAGTAATTTAATATTTAAATTGTTGCCTCAACATTACTTTCATTGCTCAAACATATAAAGGAGCGTATAAAGCTTTAAGAATACAAACTAAGCGGCGGTTATGGAGCTGCCTCAATTCTTTCTGTTTCAAATTTTTTTGAAGATGATTTTATTTAGTTTTGGTTATTTAAATATTTATTACAAAAATTTAATATTTTATATTAAGGCCTGTCGTGGCGCAGCGGCACAAGCATGTGACTGTAGCCGACAGGTTCTGGGTTCGATCCCCAGTCGAGGAAATGAAATATTTCATATTTTCAATTTAAATATTTAATGTTTCATTTCTTCGCTCTGGTAATAAGGCAAAGCGCGGCGTTGAGTTCCGCCACTCAACACGCAATGCCTCAAATTCGGCGGAAAATGGGAACGGAAGTAGAACGGAGTGTCTTAACACTAGGTTCCCGGGTTCCCTCTGCCTACCCTGCCTCGAGCGGGATACAGCGTGAAGCTAAGCTAAGCTAAATATTTCATATTTACATATGTTCACGAAGGCAAAGCGAGTGAGTTTCACAAGTTGCAACGCTTTGAATTAGGCTAAAATTGAGAATGGAGTACATTTGCACTACATTCTCAAGCTCCCTTTGCTTATCTTGTATGTGCAGGATAAAGCGTGAAACTGAAAAAAAAGAGCTTATATTCTGTAATGTAAACGTGTTTAAAAGCTAAGGTTAAAAGCTTTTTGAAAAGGTACACCATAATTTTTTCCCGTTATACCTGTTTGTTACTGTTGTACATTAAATTTCTATAAATAAATATAAATGTGTTCCTTAGTAATAATGTAGATAGTATCACCACGTTCTATATATTGATTTAATTGGAAACTTCCCAGCATCGACGTTATATTTTTAATCATTTGTTCACAAAATCCAAATAAAATTTTCGTGTTGTTGACACATGAACGTATAATTTCATAAACAAGCATTAATATTACTCAATAGAGCCTAGATTCATTCAGCTGTGATACTTTTTTTGATTCACTGTATTCACAATTGTATAGACAATGCGCGTTGAGTGGCGGAACTCAAAGCTGAAAGGCAGATTTTTATAAATACGGTAGCGGTAATTTGTAAAAATCTCTCTTCGCAGATGCTAACAAATGAATTGTAATAAGAGTATAAGTATTTCGATGTAACAAAAAAAAAATCAAAGCGCTTGGACTGATTCCAACAATCCCAAGTTCAAATCTCACTCACCTTAAAAAATTATACGTTTTCTAAATATTTTTTTGTCTTCCTAAAGTGGACATAACATATTAAAATTAGTAAAAATGAACCCATAGTAGTCGCGCTGATAGACAGCGCCCTATACCGCTGCTATAGAACATCTATAATAATATTACACCATTATACACTCTTTTCAGGTATACCATTGTTATACTTAACTTATTTTAGTCGTGTTAGTACTTTTAAAGAGCAGGACTCCATTAGCTTCATTGTAACGGCACGTAATGGTCCGATCGCAGTAACGCAATATCCGCTGACGAAAATTACTATGATTTACTAATTTTATATGCATTAAAGATAGATAAGTGTTTGGTTAATAAAATAACCCTTTTATGAGATAAAGAAAATATACAATAATATATACCTACATAGGTAGATATTATGAGGCTTTTCGTAGTGAAGGGGCTGCGTGCGACTGGAAAGTCAGACAGGTAATGATGTCGATGCCTACTCAATGTAATGAAATGTTTAATATTTTCATTTTCTCGCTTTAGTAATAAGGCAAAACACGGCGTTTAATTACGCTTTTAAACCCGCATTGTCTCAAATTCAGCGGTTAGTAGAGAACGAAACGGAGTGTCTTAATGCTAAGTTCCCAAGTTCCCTTTGTCTACCCTGACATGTGCGGAAAAGTGTAAGAAAATAAAAAAAAAATGTGTAGCTCAAGCGGGTAAAGCCGTGAACGGGCGGCTTGTATACGCTTCGTTTATTTAACGCTCATATAAAAAGTAAACAATACTTAAATTAAAATATAGTATGAATTTAACAAATGAATGATTCTGTTTGTGATACAAATAAAACAGTGTTTTCTTTTTTAATTAAGATTTATTATTAAAAAAACAAGTAAAAAATTTCGATTTGACAGTATTGAAATATGCCTTGATGTCGTATAAGGTGCAGTGGAACAACGTTTGACTGTAATTGCGATGATTTTGGGTTCTATCCTCGTTCGGGGAAATATTATATTTAAATCATTTCTGCTTTCGCACTCTGGTAACGGAAGCAAAGCACGGCGTTAAGCATTACTAAACACGCATTTTCTCAAGAATGGCGGAAAATTAAGAGGTGTATTGATGTGGTGCGGAGTATATTAACACTAGGGTCCCAGGTTCAATTTGCCTCTTCTAATGTGTGATGGAGCCTGAAGCTAAAAAAAATCCAAATGTCTGATTATTATATTGTTTCTGCTTTAATTCTTGAAAATTTTAAATACACAAGGCATATTCAAGTACAAAACAAGGAGAAACAAAATTATGTTAATTTTTTCATAGCTTTTAAAACAAATCTCAAACTAACCTCAAAGAAACAACCTCTAATATAGAACTGTAGTAGAAGAAAGCTATTTCAATAATGATTACGGTTATATAAGCTTCCTATTGCTTTATGCTTTAATCTGCTGATTAGAACGTCATGGTTACATTACTACCACGCATTTGTGTACAGACAGCATGTTAAAGAAATTATTGAAATTTATATTAATATAAATATTTATTTATTAATTACAGGTATTCAATGTATTACTTTTATTTAGCTTTTGTATCCGGTACATTACTATGTGCCCAGGTTCCTATAGCCTGTCCTATTAGGATTGGCAAAGGGAACCTGGGAAGTTAAAACTCTTTGCCACTTACTTTCTTCATTTCGTTCTCCACTTTCCGCTGGATAGTGAAGACAATGCATAAAAGAAAGTTGACAGACCACTTACAAAGGACAACTTACGGGTCATTATCAGTACATTATAAATTTATGATATTTGTAAAAACTGGTTGAATTTTACTAGCGCCTGTTAAAATCTCAACTTTTACTTTAGATATATTTCATATGTTTACATTATACTTCTGACCTAAGTGTGATATTGAATTATGCTGCATATTTCAAAGTAGCGTAAAAGTTACGTGAGCGTTTAGCTGCTCATCCATATATTTATGCTCTAGGATAATTCTGCATAAGCATTCTAAATAAATATATTTTTTACATTTTTAAATTCTATTGTGCTTGTTCAAAACCGTTTACTAAGATTCTGTTGTCCGGCCGCCAATTAATCTGTCTGTATATCTGTCATATAGTTAGTTATTTTTTTTTACTGATTATGTGTTTCTGTTGCTGAAACACTATAAGCCAGAATAAAATACATATTTAAGAGTTCTGCCATACAATAAAAGTGTTTCTTTCCCTGATTTTAAAGATAATGGTAGGTATATATATATATATATATATATATATATATATATATATATATATATATATATATATATATATATATATATATATATATATATATATATATATATATCCTTTGTGCACGAATCCGATTTGTACTTGGCCGGTTTTCCGTGTTGTAATATAATTATATATTACAACACAGAAAAACCGAATAATGATACCGAAAAATATAATTTGATTTTTGAAACCATTTATCGTGTACAGGATTCTATAAAAAATAATATCTGAGCCAGAATAAGGGTGTATATACACAATTATAGATATTCTTTTTATTATAAAAAATCAACTTATTAATTTTAGTAAAAAACCCAAAAAAATTGTACTGCGAACAGTACATATGATTTGATATTTATATAAAAACAACTTATCATTTCACGTTGCATTGCAACCGACGTGTTACCAACGGAGTCTCAATCGCGTGAGCGCTGATCCCACAAAGTGTATACTTAAGATACTCGCAGCTTAGATTTAACTTACTAAGTATTGTTTAATAAAATGCTACTGGTTAAAGAAAAACATATATATATATATATATATATATATATATATATATATATATATATATATATATATATATATATATATATATATATATATATATATATATATATATATATATATATATATATATATATATATATATATATATTTAAAAGGTAATTTCTATTTTTTTTTATGGGAAAGACTGAGAACGAGCGTACGGGTCACCTCATGGTAAGTGATTACTGCCCACGGTCCCACGTAGCTCCAGAAGAGCTATAGGAGCGTTACCGTCTTTTAAGGTGGATGGGCACCGGGGCCCGGCATTACTTAATGCGAAACGCAGTAGCCAAAGCCACCACTTAACGCCGGTTTTAAATGCCGAGGGTGGTAACAATCTGGTCGAGTCTGCCCATGCGTGTTGCCATTACTGACAACGTGACTCTCCCACACGTACTTTAGACGACTCTTACGACACCATCAGTACCAGGGTGATCCTAAGCTGGAGTCACACTATGGTCATCGCTTTTGAAGTAGCGGAGTTTGGTACTTAACGCCGTGTTTTTTTATGTTACTGGAGAGAAGAAATAAAATAATGAATCTTCTATAGTGAAAATGGGATATATATATATATATATATATATATATATATATATATATATATATATATATATATATATATATATATATATATATATATATATATAACAATATATAAAAATTAAGAGAATTTGATCACCCGCGTGGGCAATGAGCACAGAACTGTCCCGTTTATTGTCGAACGCTTGTTTGGTCATTTTATCTTTTTAAAATCTTATACAAATCATTTACCACTTCATGTGCCGTCGTATATTTAGGACGCTGGTCATCGCTAAACTAACTATATATATAGTTAGTTTTGAAAACTGTAAATATTTTTTTAACAATTTCACACTCCATTTATACAACACGTGCCAGGGTAGGCAGAGGGAACTTGGGAACCTAGTGTTAAGATAGTACGTTCTATTCCCTACTTTCCGCCGAATTTCAGACATTGCGTATTGAGTGGCGGTACTCAACCTTGCGCCTTGCTTATTAGAGTGAAGAAATTTATAATTTGCCAGAGTAGGGAACCCCCAACCTGTCATATTTACACTCGTACATCTTGTACACTGCCGCGCCTCCAGAAAACGAAAAATTTGGACATATATTTTTTTATATTATATCCAAAAACACACATCCATTTGAAACAAATAAATCAACATCAGTGATACTAAAAAAAAAAATACCAAGCAAGTACTATAATACAACTTTAAAAATAACTCTGAATTAAATTTATCGTGCCATTTGTTTTTATTAGTTTAATCCCACCCGCCTTTTTCACGTTACATTGTTGTGCAATAGATTTCTCTCAAACACCGAATTCATAATAAAATGTTTGCAGTCGTCGTGTTAAATGTATAGCACGATCGATGAGTTGTGGCTGTTGAAGTTAACTATAAATGGCAGAGGCCTGTCGTGGAGATGCGGCATAAACGTGCGACTGAGTTGTGGGTTTGACCCCTACTCTAGGAAATGAAATATTTGTTATTTTCATTTCTTCCTTCTTGCTCTGATAGCAAGGTTAAGCGGCGTTGAGTTCCGCAACTCAATACAATATTTCCAAAACTCAGTGGAAAGTGGAGAACGGAGAGTCTTAACTCTCTTAACTTAACCTTGCCGTCTATGGAATACAGTGTGAAGCTGATAATTTTGTTCCCGAGTAAACTGTGCCTGTGAACAGAAAACTTAACTTCAGATAGGCCATGACTCGTTGACCGTACTGTACACTGTATAGCTGTAGCTGTGTTTTTGTTTTGGTTTGGCGACATTTGGCCTAGAAGTTGGGACTTAATTTCAGTATGTTTCTATATTATTATACTGTTTTATTTATTAGCCAATGTACCAGCTTAGGTTTAGATTAGGAAATTAGGTAATAAATATAAAGGCTTGTCGAGACGCTATGGCTCTAGCGTGTAATTGTAAATGCGATAGGTTGTAAGATCGGTCCCTATACAATAATATTATTTTTTTCCTTGCTCTGGTAATAGGCAAAGCGCGGCGATACTTACTACTTACTACTCGCTTCCTTCACGAACCACCACTTTCCACGAACAAAACGGAAATGTCATAATGGGAATGTAGTATCTGAACACTAATTTTCCTCTGCATACTCTGCTATATGCAGGATGTCATATTAAATCTAGAAAAATTGTAATAAATTGAATTCTGGGTAATGTACCGTTAGTTTATATCTCCCTGTTGTGGCACAGCGCCACAAGCGCGTGATTGTAACCGACAGGTTGTGGGTTTGAGCCTCACTCGAGGAAACGAAATATTTAATATTTTCAATTTAAATATTTAATGTTTCATTTCTTCGCTCGGGTACAAGGCAAAACGCAATGTTCCGTCAACACGCAATGCCTTAAATTCGGCAGAAAGTGGGGAACGGAAGTGGAACGGAGTGTCGTTGAGACACTCCGTTCTCTAATAGGTTCCGAAATTCCCTCTGCCTACCCTGCCATGTGTGGGATACAGCGTGAAGCTGAGAGAGAGAGAGAGAGAGTTTATATCTACGATACATAGTCGGCAAGTCTCAAGCGGGGGATCAAATTTTAGGGTAAACTTAAAATTTGATACAAGGAAATGCTTATTTATAATTATTTTCATTAAAAATCTCTGTTAGACAAAGGCCGGCGTTAAGTCCCGCCGCTCAGTAGACGTAGTATTTATAAATTTGATCTGATGTCATTTACGCAATTTTGCTAGAAAACACGGCGAAAATAGAGACACTGGTCTTTTGAAGCTAGGTACCTATTGAATATAAAAGTTCTATCACTAACGGATGAGTACTTGTTATACTGTTACAATTAGATAACTATCTGGTTACAATCAATAATCCATTTATAAGGGAAGTCATATAAAAGTGTATTAATTTTTTTCTATTATTTTAATAATCTATACGTCTGATATAAATGAGCATATATTAACATGTTGTGAATGTTTTTACGAAAATAGAGGCTTGTCGTGGCGCAGCTTGTCGGCATAAGCGTGTGACTGTAACCGACAGGTTCTGGGTTCGATCCCCAGTCGATGAAATGAAATATTTAATATTTTCAATTTATATATTTAATGTTTCATTTCTTCGCTATGGTAATAAGGCAAAGCGCGGCGTTGAGTTCCACCACTCAACACACAATGTCTCAAATTCGGCGGAAAGTGGGGAACAAAAGTGGAACAGAGTGTCTTAACACTAGGTTCCCGGGTTCCCTCTGCCTACTCTGCCTCGTGTGGGATACAGCGTGAAGCTAAGTTTACGAAGATAAAGCAATAGCCTTCTGAAAATTAGAACATTTATTGTAATTAATACTTATCGTACATGTGATTTTTTGTGCAAAAAATACTTTAGGAGTGTCACTTTAAAGTAAAATTACTTTTAGCTAATTAATCAAGCGAGTTTGGGGTCATTGTGATGTAATGAGAGCGTTTGATTGTAAACGCGCTTGCTGTGGGTTCGATCTCCGTTAAAGGAAATAAAATATTTATTATTTTTCATTTGAATATTTAATTTTCAAGTTCTGCGACTCAATAATCAATGCCTCAAATTCGACGAAAAGTGGGCAACAAAACGGAGTGTCTTAACATTGAGTTCCCAAGTTCACTCTGCCTACCCTGCTATGTGTGGGATAGAGCCTAATTAATAAGTATCTATGTAAGACGTACACGCCATTATAAAAAAGGTGACACCTTGTTAACTTTCGTAAGTGTAAAATTTCAATATAATTTTTCAAAAGAATATAAAAATTGAGTTGCATTTTTGCTACTCAACAATTCTTGCACATGGCGGTCAGTCGAGAGCAAAGTGCTTTATCAGCTTCGAAATGATTTAGAGCTGTTTAAAATCACAAGAAATGGCACGTATGCAATAAAATGAAGTTATTATTATGCTATGTGAAGCTTATTATGAAAAGAAGCTTTTGATTCAGAGCTTTCCAAGAGGTGCAGGTTCAAATCCTGCCATACAATTTTTTATACGTTATCTTAATTAGTATTTTTTTTTCTAAGTGTAGATTATCTTATAAATAGTAAAAAATATTTTAATTTCCTGTTCTGGTAATATGGCAAGGCGTGGCGTTGAGTTCCTCTGCTTAACAGGCAATATCTCTAGAATTACAAAATCGAAGACGTCTAAATATCGTACCCTGCTTGTAGCGGGAAGATAAAAAAATACTTAAATTTTCGTGTTATACATACAGGTTACAACTCTAGCTAACAGACTAATATACTTGCGTATCAGAACAAGATTGCTATATCAGCAACATTGATTTAAAGCGATTTAATATTAAAAGAAATATGAGTAGGTAACTGCCGTCCCATATTCGGCCATACAGTGATATATAGCTCGCCTTCCTTGGCCGCCCTCCCAGCACGCGTCAAACAAGATAACGTCAGTCTAAAACAAAAGTCTGATACTAACATGTTATAATTTTTGTTGTTTCCCACATTTTTGTGATTTTCTTTTGAAATGTTCACTTGAAATGTGTATGTCATATTTATTTTAGTTATTTAGTGGTATAATGTATTTTGTTTTCGAAATTTATTAAGTAGGCAGAAGGAACTTGGGAACCTAGTTGTGTTAAGCTCACACTCCGTTTCCTTGACGATCACTTTCCTCCAAATTCTTACGTGTTGAGGCTTTACTTACCGTCGGGCTATGTCAGGTTATAAGAAATGAAAATATGAAATATTTCATTTCCTCAAGTAGATCGTACAAAACAACCACTGGCGATTAATGTCCTTCTATGAAATATACTTATTTACTGATATTATTACAATTTAATTAGTTGGAACTGCATATACTAATATATAAACAAATGATTTACTTTAATCATACTTGACACGTATACAAAGTTGTATTCAAACGCATTGTTCTGTATTTCACTTAGAATAATTCACTTTTATATGAAAAAAAATTAACCAGCCTACTTGAATACTTACGTTTTATTTTAAACATTTTATTATTTCGCCGATTCATATGATATTGTGAGGGTCTATTCATTTAAAGTACATTTTTAAAGAACATTGCTATTTAAAGCTGAAAGATTCCAGCTATTCAGTGTATTTCGTGAATACGAGAACACTAATGTAATTGCCTATTTTTTTAGCTTAGATTTTCTGAAATGGGCTTTTTTTCGGTTTTTTTATCACACTCTATATAATATATATTCGTATATCCTGGCCTAGGCCTGCTGTGGCGCAGCGGCTCAAGCGTGTGGATGTCACCGACAGGTTGTGGGTTCGATCCCCACTCGCCAAATAAAATATTTTCAATTTAAATATTGAATGTTTTCGCTCTGGTACAAGGGAATACGCGATGTTGTTGAATTCCACCACTCAACACGCAATGCCTCAAATTCGGTGGAAAGTGGAGAACGGAAATAGAACGGAGAGTCTTAACACTTAGTTCTCAAGTTCCCTCTGCCTACCCTACCATGTGCGGGATACAGTGTCAAGCTGAGTATAATATATGTGAGGACTGTCGTAGTGTAGGAGAAGAAGCGTGCGACTGTAATCGCGGCAAGTTGTGGGTTCAATTCCTACTGTAGAAAACACTCTCTCACTCAGCTTCACGCTGTGTCCCACTTTTATATGGCAGTGTAGACAGAGGGAAATTAGGAACCTAGTGTTAAGTCACCGGAAGTGGAACGGAGTGTCATAACACTACGTTTCACTTCCGTTCCCTCTGCCTACCCTGCCTTGTGCGGGATACAGCGTGAAGCTGAGAGAGAGAGAGAGAGAGTGTTAAGACACTCCGTTCCGTTCCGCACTTGACTTATTCACTGGAGAAAATAAAATATTTAATGTTGTTATGGTAATGAGGCAAATCACGATGTTGAGTTTTCGTATCCAACAGAATTGGGCGGAATGGGAGGAAATATTTGTTTAAAATAAAAACACCAATAAAAAAAACCTTTTTTTTTTAAATATACCATTTAAAAAAAAACAGTAATTCATCATATAAACCAATATATCAATTTGTAATATGTAATGGATGTGCCAAAATACAGGAACATTAGCCCGTGATAAATGATAACCTAGATATGAGGGAAGGTAAAAAATGAGGAGGATATCATGTCCGACCGTAAATCACGTTGGAAGTGTACCGGTGTGTTTGTACTTATATTGGCATGGGATAAGACGTCGTTTCTTTTTCAGTGGTCGCTAGTTCGATTTCTGTTTTTTTTTTTTACATTTATGTTTAAACGGCAGAAATAAAGAAAGGCATTGCTTGTAGCGTTGTGTAAGCGCCGCCCACTGTCTCATTTTTAGAGCGTTGAAATTAAAGTAAGTCAATTACCTCGAGTAGGAATTATTAAAAGTCAGGAACTGTGCAACGATGTGGTATATAAATAAATGTTATCATAAAAATCTTATTTGATTTAATAAAAGCTATAGAAAGAATTACTTATAGTACCATTAAAAAGTGAAATTTTTGTTTTTTGTCTAATTTAACTCTCACATTGGTATATTATGATAGAGGAAGTTGAATAAAAGGCATATTGACTTAATACTGTAGATATAGTTCACATTGCTATCAATTCACTCAGCTTCACGCTGTATCCGCACAGGTCAGGGTAAGCATAGGGAACTTGGGAACCTAGTGTTAAGACACTCCGTCCCACATCCGTTCCCCACTTAACGCCGAATTTTTACGCATAGCGTGTTGAGTGGCGGAACTCAACGCCGCATTTTGCATTGTATCAGAGCGAGGAAATGAAAACATTAAATATTTAAATTGAAAATATTAAATATTTCATTTTCCTCGAGTGGGTATCGAACCCACAACCCGACGGGTTGTTACAGTCACACGCTTGTGCCGCTGCGCCACGACAGACCTCATATTGCTATCAAGACAAAGACAAAAGGCGGAACCAAAATGCAATATTTTTAATCCGATCAGAAATTGAGGAACGGATTCGTGTATTATTCAGTATTTCATAAAAAGCAAGATATAGTTAATTTTATTAATTTATATGTACGTTTGTATGTATATTCATAAATATGTTAATAAAAAGTAACCATATTTCGTATGTTTTTCTGTTTCGCGATACATCCCGCACACGGGAAGGTAGGCAAAGGAACCTTAGGAACCTAGCGTTAAACACTCCATTCCCATTAAACCACTTCCGTTTCCCACTTTCCGTCGAATTTGAGACGTTGCGTGTTAAGGCCTCATTTTGCTGATAAGCCTAAATGGATCACTCATACTCAAGTACCACCTAATACGTACATGTCCAATAGCTCACCGCCTTTTTCGAAGTCAGTTAATAATATATCGGTCTTTTTTTTAAATATTTTACATAGAATTTCAGTGAAAAATCATTATTTAAAAACAGACTAAAATCCTTGAAATATGTACTAATTCGTATCTCAGAAGGTTAATGCTCTTCCTTTAACCGCGTATCATCCTCCGCATTCACATAAACGGCATCGATCTGTAATTCCCACTGTACGTTTACTTAGAAACGTCTTCTATAATAATTTAATAGAGTTTATCGATGTTATCAAGCCCATAATATAATTGTTAGAAATGTCTATACAATGCTTGAAAGTTCGACCGAAGTGCTTTGTAAATGGCCAATTTTCAGTGGGAGGACATGAAATATGATATTTTTCCTTTTTATTGTTTTTTATGGAATTTATCAGGCACGAGGCATTTTGTGACGACAGGTTGTGGGTTCGATCCCTACTCGAGAAAATGAAATATTTAATATTTTCAAATGAAATATTGCATGTTTTTATTTCTTCGCTCTCTCGTAATGAGCTGAGTTGAGAGAAGTATTCTCTCAAGAAGTCTCCAGTGAAAGTTTTTCAATTTCTGAAAAAGAACGAAATTTGTTCTTAGAAGAAGTAAAGCGATAATTTCAAGACACTCAGTTTTGCACACATTGCTCTGTTTTTAAATCAGTGCAAAATAAAAATAATTCAATTGTGTGGGAACCGAACTTCTAATCATTGCGTTTAAAGTCAAAAAGTATGATAAGACGACCAATTGAATTATGTGTACTTTATAGCTTCACGCTGTGTCCCGCACGAGGCAGGGTAGGCAGAGGGAACCCGGGAACCTAGTGTTAGGACACTCCCTTCCACTTCCGTTCCCCACTTTCCACTTAATTTGAGGCATTGCGTGTTGAGAGTTATAATAAAGTAAATATTTTTTCAACATGTTATCTTTTGACTCTAGAAAGAGAATTTTATTTGTATGGATAATTTGTGCACGTTTAAATTCCAAGGGACTGTAAAGGACTTTACTTGAGACTATGATATATTGGATATTATCATTTCTTCGCGCTGGTAACAAAGAAAAGCGTGGCGTTGAGTTCCGTCACTTTACACATAGTATTTCAAATTCGGCGGTAATTGAAAAACAGAATGGATTATGTTAAGCTTCTCAGGTTCTCTCTACCTACCGTGCCTTGTGTCGGATACAGCGAGATGCCAAGAAAAAGTACAACGTTTTACAACTCATCTCTCAGTGGATTCGGGTTAAATTCAAAGGCACTCGCCATAGATATAGAATTTTCTTGAAAAGTGGAAAAGATTGTTGTTGTAGTTCTTTCTTTATAGCGTTCGGAGCGTGCCAATTTAGCACTAATCACTTCGCTAATGTCATTTTGTATATAGAACACCAACGAAAATAGGAGTAAGGTACCACAAGTTAGAAAAAGATCGAGATTTGTTTCCTTTCACCTTCACACTTCGCATGGCAATGGCAGGGTAACCAAAAGGAACTTGGGAACCTAATTTTAAGACATTTGGCTCCATTCTCCACTTTCTACTGAATTTGTATCATGATGTGTCGTGTGACAAGAAAAATGTAATAATATAAAAAAACAGATATGACTGTTCAATACATCTAAAAATATTGCTTAAACAAGTAAAAAAAAAAGGATTTTTCATCAATTTTTCCAAACAAAAGGTCCCAGATTCAAGTGCGTGAAGCAACCAGGAGTTATGTAAAGCTCAAAAATAGCAAGCCTTACCCCGCTTTATGGCTCGGTCGTAAAACCGATCCGCCGTCGCGTGGGTAGCGTTTTCACGTTAATTTATGTTCAAAATTTCGCTATTTTCACCCATTTTATAATATTTTTTTTATATATGTATATAAATTGTATAGAAGAGATGAAATTGGATTGCAGCTTGATAGATGATCGTGTTGTGATGTGGCTTTGGTAAATTAGGATATAAATAAGCTACGCTATGTTTTTTGTAAGCTTTTGATGGTGTTATTTCTTTTTTTATAAAAAATTTTTACTCAGCTTCGAGGTAGGCAGAGGGAACTTGGGAACCTAGTGTTTAGACACTCTGTGCCACACACTTTCTGACGAATTTGAGGCATTGTTTGCTGAGTGGCGGAACTCAACGCCGCGTTTTGTCTTGTACCAGAGCGACCAAATGATAACATTAAATATTTAAATAGAAAATATGAAATATTTCATTTCGTCGAATCGGGATCGAACCCACACCCTGTCAGTTACAATCACACGCTTGTGCCGCTGCACCACGACAGGCCTCTACAGCGACGTATCAGTTATATTTTTTATTTCCAATAACAAATCTCAATATGAATCCTGTCCCTTGCTCCTCATTAATTAACTACTGTACCATGTCTACTTACTGTCCATCTAATTCTATATGTTTTTGCTTAATAATATTACGTTGGTATATTGCTGCGAGCTGTGTGGTTGTACCTTAAGTAATTAATGGTGTAATTATTATGATTAGATTTTTTTTTGTATCTTTACGTATATATTGTTGTGGCTTGCTTTGTAAGGTGGTTGTGGGTTCGAAGTCTGCTTTAGGGAATTTCTATGTCATATAAAAAAAGTGGCCATAGTAATTAAATAAAATTAGATGGCAAATTCTTGATTTCCGCTGTATTCTTACCGGGGTAGGTACAGGGAACGGATCGCCAAACGCTATGGTCTTGGCATACCTCTTTTAGTTCATCCATTTTCATCAATGTTAGGTAACAAATTCAAATATATTTTTTTACTATTCAAAGTAATAGATACTTGTCTCTCTTACTTATTTTATTAAGTATATCAGTGTAACTCAATTATAAATACAAAGTAAAAGTGTTAAATACTGTCACTGAAACACCATAGAGTAAACAAATCCCATAGCGACACAAACAAAATGGTGAGAAAGCTCGAATTATTCAACCAACCATCTCCATCTGTGGCGAGAATCTCCACAAACTCTCATTGCAAGAGGTTTTCTCTGAGATATAAATAGGCTGTGTATTTTCGAGTGCCCTACATGACGATGGACGTACTCTATGCTTTCACTCATTCTAGCTCGCGATGAAAAGTAAAACAAATGTTTTCATTTCATTTAGACAATCGTGTCAAGTTTAAGGCTTATTTGTTAATATAAAAATTAAAAAAAATAATAATATTTTTTATGCTATGCAATTGTATTTTTCTTATAATATAGAAGGTTAATGGTTATGTGGCTAAGTGGTTTATTCTTCTTCTTCTTATTCTTAGCTTCACGCTGTATCCCGCACGAGGCAACAAGGCAGGGTAGGCAGAGGGAACCCGGGAACCTAGTGTTAAGACTCCGTTCCATTTCCGTTCCCCACTTTCCGCCGAATTTGAGGCATTGCGTTTTGAGTGGCGGAACTCAACGCCGCGCTTTGCCTTATTACCTACACTAAGTAGTTTATGAAAAAGAAAATAGTGATTTATATTAGTACATTGCAATTAAGTTCTGGGTCAACTCTAATATATGAAAAATGTGTACTCCCTGGAGAGATAAAAGAGATCTTAAGACTTCCCCTCCTTCAGGTTCCCAAGTTCCCAAGTTCCCTTATTATCTTAATATGTGCAATATTCAGCGTAAAATTATATAAAATGTATATTGACATATTGCATCACTGTGGCTTTCTTTGTGAAATGGTTGGAGGTTCAAATACCGCTTTCTACGCTGTACTGAACGACGCTTCGTTATCTTCAGCTACCGATATATATAGCGTTTGTTTTATTTAAATCGAGTTATAAATAAAAAAGTTATCAAAAGTTAATTTAATTTAAAATATTAAGTTCGACATATTATTTGCTACAATTTTATTCGTATATATTGTTATTTTCCGAAGCTATCATTTTTTAAATAAAATATTGAATTCAGCACAATTACTATAAAAATTGTATTAATTTGTCTATAATTTCAGTTTTCAATGTATAGATATTGTCTTTAAAGTGATAATGTTATTAGAACAAGAAAGTAATTGAGATTAGTAAATAAAATGATATAATTCAATGCAGGCGAAGACACGGGTTGGTCGCTAGTAAACTATATAATTTCTACGTACTACACGCTTAACAAAAATGTAGAGACGACCTCGACACCGTTCTTTTAAATCTTGCTTGTCATCAATCACTGTATTATTTATACATCGGAATCCTTGTATTTATATCCTAAAACAGGTATCTTAAATCTTATACTGAGTTTCAGCTTGAGGCCTGTCGTAGCGCAGCGGCACACGCGTGTGACTATAACTGACAGGTTCTGGGTTCGATTTCCAGTTGAGGAAATGAAATATTTAGTGTTTCATTTCTTCACTCTGGTAATGAGGCAAAGCGCGGCGTTGAGTTCCGCCACTCAACACGCAATGCCTTCAAATTCGCGGATAGTGGGTAACGGAAGTGGAACTGAGTGTCCTAACACTAGGTTCCCGGGTTCCCTCTGCCAACCCTGCTTCGTGCGGGATACAGCGTGAAGCTGAGTTTCAGCTACTCGGGAGATTGCGATTGAGTGTTGAGTTGCGGAACACAACGCCAAGGCATATCTCACAAGAGAGGGAAAATTAAATTAGATAATTGCCACAAAGTGGTTTTCAACCGTTACAATATTACTTTATAAAAAAAAAACAAAACTTTTTAGCTGCTTTTTATTATTACCGCTTGGAGAAATAATTATGTTCCTTACTTAGTTAATAAGACAAAACATAGCGTTAAGTTCCGTCCAACCAACACGCAATGTCTCAAAAATTAAGCGGAAGTAAGGATTAAAAAAATGTTATACCACAAAACTGACCTATATTTTAGTATATTAATATGTACTAATACATCACGAAAGCCTTCTATGAATAAACATAAAAACCAACAAAAACACACCATTTCAAAGAATTCTTCTTAATATTTCTAAAATGATTATTCACACAGTGGCTCTCACTTACACGTCCAGTGGCCATGCAAATTAAATTACAATGTTAGTAGTTTCTTTCACAATATTCACTTAATAATATTAAAAGCTGAAAAGCGGTTCGGTGTAATGGAAGGATAGGTCTTTTCGTTTATATAAAAAGTAATTTTATTATCTAAATACTTTGGGCAAATCTTCTGCTTGTGTTTTTTACTTAATTTGGGGTTCCGTGGTTAGAAAATTGTAGATGCTTCTTATTTTGTTTGTCATTGGTATGTATTTTTGGGACTTTTTAATGTTTATTTTTCCACGCTGTATTCCGCATATAGCAGGGTCGGCACAGGTTACTTGGGAAACTAGTGTTAATACACTCCGTGATGTTCCGCACTTTTTTAATATAAATATCCAAAAAATATCTATATAATACACAGGACTAGTCTTCGCCAGCAGCTTTGTTTGCGAAGCCTTTAAAAAAAATGGGGAAATTATGATTCTTACTCGTTTCCAGGGGAACTTTAGAAAAATCTCCCGAGGTTCCTTGTCCTATGTATATTGCATGTTTAAACTTCCTAAATAAAGTCATTTCATCTGAAATCTGTCAGTAAAAAAAAATCGGTCTTGAGACTAGCTCGTTCAACCAAATAAACTCTTTTGTCATATTATTATAGAAGTATAGACAAATAATAATAAGGAAGGAATACTTTATATTTCAAAACTAACTCACACTTGTCACTTTTTAAAAGTAAAATATATCTAACGCTTATATTTTGCGGTACATCAATAGACTGGCCTTTTGATAGCAGAGCTTTTTATCAACTTTCACATTAATATTACTTAAAAAATAACTATTTAAAAAATAAAAGATAAAAGCCGGATGAAAGCTCCAGTATTGTGGTTATAACATTAATCCTTCTATTAATTTAAACTTTAAACCTGTTTCATAATAAATTTCATTTGATCTAATGGATACTTTTAATTATGAATTATAAAGGAATACACATACATAAATATTATGCAAATACCGGGTTTTTAATTAGAAAAGTGTTTAACTTAGCTTAATCAGTTAAGTAAATACTTCATGTTAACCATGAAACGTAAATATATAATGAAATTCATTCAAATCGATATTGGTAAAGTAATTTGTATATCTAATTCAAACATTCACGTACAAAATGTGCGGTTTTCAACGCGGTCTGTACAGGGATGACCGATGTATGGAAAACTTAATTGCTTTAAAATTAATACGGTTTTGTCAATTTTGATAATTATTAATGAGTGTTGCCACTGTGGTGTAGTTTGGACGTTAATTGCAAATGTTGTAGGTTTGAATCCTTGAAAAAATGTATAATTTTTATATTGTATAAAAAAATACTTTCGACTGATATACTTACGTCTTATAAAGCGGGAGACGACGTCTTATATATACTCGATTAATCTGGTTGAATTTGTTTCATTTAAAATGTGTAATAATCGCGAAAATCAAAGATTTTATTATATGAAGCAGTACGAATTGGAAAATGTGAATAAAACATGTCGATATCAATACACGCGATTAATTCGGTTAAATTTGTTTCATTTTAAAAGTATTTTAACATGAATGAAAGAGAATAAAAACTGTGTCACTGTAACCGACGGGTTGTGGATTCGATTCCCACTCGAGGAAAAGAAATATTTAATACTTTCAATTTAAATATTTAACGTTTTCATTTCTTCGCTCTGGTAATAAGGCAAAGCGCGACGTTGAGTTCCGCCACTCAACACTCAATGCCTCAAATAACACATTTAAACACACAACACATTTATTAAATTTTTCTTTTTGTTATTTTTTCTTTTTTTTCGTATGACATGTTGGTGTGGGAATGATAAATCATAAATAATAGATATTTATAAATATCTACAGTTTACTATTCCATAAAGCTGTGAGAAGAAACTACTTAGACTCATAGTGTAGATGCCATCGCATTGCAAGATCAGAAGCTTGGAGCAATGCTTGATACTTGCGACTATTAACTCTTAAGAGGCTATTTTTAATGTGAAATAACGTACAATTACCCGCTTTTGTTAACTTCAAGTTGAATCTCGGACATGACAGGGTAGGCAGACGGAACGTGGGAACATAATGTTAAGACACTCCGTTTCGTTTCCCAACCACTTTCCACTGAATTTTAGGCATAACGGTTTTGTGGTGAAATTTAATGTTACGTTTGGTATTGAAGAGCGAAGAAATGAATATAATAAATATTTCTTACCTCGAGTCTATAGTCATATATCTACTTCAATTCCAAATCATTCTTTCAGTTCAGTTTTACGCACATTTTAGAACTAAACTTATGGTAGACAGGCTGAGATCATTCACTGTGCTGTAGAAGAATTCCATTCTATTTTTTTTTTTATTCAGCTTTACGCTGTATCCCACACATGGAAGGGTAGACCGAGGGAACATGGGAACCTAGTGTTAAGACACTTCGTTTTCATTCACCATCTTTCCGCTTAAAAGAATTCAACTCAAGCAAAAATCAACGCATTGCTTTTTCTTGTTCCCAGAGCGAAGAAATAAAAATATATATTATTTAATTATATCGAGTAGGGATCGAACCCACAGCCTTTGTCATTTATGAACCTACACCATAACATACCTTATACGTCTGTTACATATATGGAAAACAATTTGATACACATAATAATATATAAAATGAAAATTTTAGAAGTTAAGCAAAGTGTATTAGCCATCCGCCAAGAAACGGCCATTTGATGTCGTCAGATCGAATTATCCCGTCTGCTGCGGCACATAATTGTTAGCTATCTGCATTTCAGCCAAGATTCCATAGGGGGTAGGGCAATAACTAGATGTTTATTTGCTCTAGGATTTCTTTAAAATTTGATAAAATTGGTCTACAATATTACTTAGTTACATCTTCTTTTATTCACGCGCATTGTTTAGTGTCGTCATTTAATGCGATATGTCTTGGAGATGAGGTGGACGGTGAGAATTTGTTCTTTTATGTAAGAAGAAATAAAAAAGTTTTATTTTGCCGTATAATTAATGTTTTTAAAAATTGATTAACAGATAAATGGTATTTAGTCACCTTTCTCAAGTATGCGCTATTTTTATTGAAATTGAAGATGCAGCTATAAGTATGTACCTATAAGTATAATAAGAAATAATAAGAAATTATTGAACTTTCTCAAATAAATTAGGTATATACCCAGAGTAATTATACCATGATGGCATTAAATAATAGAAAGATATATACAAAATGATACTGACCTTCTTGAGTTCCGCCACTCAATTGAACGGAGTGTCGCAACACTAACTTCTCAAGTTCCCTCTGCCTACTCTGCCATGTGCGGGATACAGCGTGGAGCTGAATAAAATTGGAAAAAAATACTTTGGTGTGCAATAAAGTAAAAATATTCTATTACTTTACTATGGCCTATTTCGTGGCCATTCAGTGTTGCTCGAGCTGATGTCAGAAATTAATTACATTCATAATGAAAGCGTGCGTTCAGTTCAACCTTTGTCCAAAATACCGCCCCGCCTCTGTTTTCTAATCTGTACGAGTATAGAGGTGGCGCTCTTGGCATCCATTTATTAGACACGTTTGCCAAGTTAAAGGTTACAGTATGGTGTTTTGAGAAACTTTAGGTGTCACTATGAAGGAACTGTGTTTTTAATTATTTAATTTATTGTTTACTTTTAAATTGTAGAATGTATTTTATGGAGTAAGTATGTTGTAAATGTAATGATAGGCAGAGGGAAACTGAGAACCCAGTGTACAGACACTCTATTCCCATTGTAACATTGTTTTTTGAGAGGCGTAACTCAACGCCGCAGTACCTTACACTATACATGAGGCCAATCATGGCTTCGTGGCTTTGGTGACCATATAAAAATCTCTGAAAAATGAAAATATTAAATATTTGAAGAGAGAAAAATGAAAATATTAAATATTTCATTACTCAAAGTGGAAATTGAACTCACTAGCTGTAGTGATAACATTCAATGTTGGTGTCCTTTATATGGTCACCAAAGCCACGAAGCCACGATTTGCCTCATGTATGGTGTAAGATGTCACATAAACACAACTTAAAATTAAATGTAAAATATATATCAGAGTAATATTTTATTAAGTCTGCGTCTTGTATCAAAATTGGGTGAAGAATGGGGAACTGAGTGTCACTTTTCATAATTTTTCATTTAGTTTTAATTTTTTACTGTGAAAAATAAATCCAAGCTACCTTTAGTAAAGTCTTTTTCCATATAAATTAGTCCATTGCAACGTAAAGCCTGCCTAATGCTTAAAAACGTAAATTACAATGCATTTTATATTTGAACTTGCAAATTAGAGATGTAATTAATTCGTGCTTGTTTAACAAAAAAAAATATATATATAAAATAACAGGCAGCGAAATTGAAACAAATTTGTGCCACGGACGCTTAATGTGTACATTTATTTGTTCAGGTCACCTAAATCAGGGGCTTTTGCCATCCACATTCAATTAGGTTTGTTTAAAAGTTCCACGGGGACTATTTTTGTTATTCTGAAGAATGCTTATTATTGTACTGGGAGATTTATTATGGTTTACCTACATTATTTTATTTTCTAGTTTCACGATATTTCTCCTACATAGCAGGCCTGCTGTGGCACAGCGGCACAAGCGTGTAACCGACAGGTCGTGGGTTCAATCCCCACACGAGGAAATGAAATATTTAATATTTTCAATTTAAATATTTAAAGTTTTCATTTCTTTGTTCTGGTACAAGGTAAAACGCGGCGTTGAGTTCCGCCACTCAACACGCAATGCCTCAAATCCTGCGGAAAGTGGGGAACGAAAGTGGAACGAACTGTCTCAACACACTAGCTTGAAGCTGAGAGAGAGAGAGAGAGAGAGAGAGAGAGAGAGAGAGAGAGTAGCAGGGAAGGTAGAGCGAGAGCTTAGAGTTAGGAGACTCACATCCTGCTGGGGCACTTCCCTTGTCCGCTTTCCGATGCATTGATGCTTAAGACATTACGTGTTGAATGGTGGAATTAATAAAATGTAAATATTAAATACTGCATTTCCTCGGGTCTTAATTAAACCTGTAACGTTTACAGTAACACGTTATTAACTTTTTTTCTCTTATATATCCAGATAATAATTTCATAATCTATCATATAATGTTCTGAGTGTAAATATTATTTTTTTAAATAAGATATATTTTTTGCAATTTTGCATAATTATTTACTTAAAATCAACTTTCACATGTTAAAAACTGAAACTTTCACGCTGTATTCCGCACGAGCCAGGGTAGGCAGAGGGCACCCGCGAAACTAGTGTTAAGACACTCCGTTCCACTTTCCGCCTCAACGCCGCGCTTTGTCTTATTACCTAAGCGAAGAAATGAAATATTAAATATTTAAGTTGAAAATATCAAATATTTCATTTCCTCGACTGGGGATCGAACCCAGAACCTGTCGGTTACAGTCACACGCTTGTGCCGCTGCGCCTCGACAGGCCTTCCTTTGTTTTCATTTTTCATTACAGAAAAACTTTGAAATTATGAAAATTTCATAGAAATATGAATAACTTTCATAATAATAACCGCAGGAGCGGTCTGTTCTTGTCTTTGTTCATTACACGGTTACACGGAACTTTAAATCTGCTTGTTTAGGTTCGCTAAATCAGCATTTTAAGACGCCTCTTGCGCCCAAAAGATATGAATTATTTTATATGACGTTGCTCTTGTGCATAATTGTGCTTTTAATTACGTATTTTTGTTTATTTTTTCATATTGCAGTGTATAATATATGGATACATACTCGTATATAAGGTCATTTTGGCGTTGTTCTTTATGGTGGTATTATAATCGCGATTATAGTAGGTTGGTTTGCGATTATAGTTGGCTATGGGTATTTTTTTGATAGTCTGGTAGGACTGGCCCAGAGTAGTGTTAAGTTACGACGTTAAATCAAAACGGATTACGGATACAAAGTATGACTGTTTTATTTGATAACCTTTACTTCTGATTAGTAAAGTTAAAAATATATTTACTTAAAAATAGAGTCATCAAATAATTTTGTATTTTATTTTATATGTCAAAAATCTGGAGAAAATTACAATTTTAGACTATATATTTTTATACATTTAAATATAAATTATTATCAACAGTTTCACGCTCGGATCAATGCCCAGGACTGGGACTACAGGGGCACCCACTTTACAATGAACTCGCCTTCACTGTGTCAGCCATGTGTAGAAAATATATTTAAATATAAGAATTGACTGTCAATCACAGAATAATGTTGCCATAGCAAACATATTACGGCATATTACAGATAAGTAAGATTGAACTAAGTACTTGTGTTTGAGTCTCTTGTGGAGACAAAAAAATATTATAGAAATACATACATGCATATATATGGAAAGAAAAGAGTAAAAAAAGGAATGGATTTTTTTTTTAAATATCTACTGTGAATTTTATTTATAAACTATTATATCAAGGCTAAGCGCGGTGTAGAGCTTCGCCACTCAACACGCAATGCTTCAAATTCGGCGGAAAGTGGGGAACGGAAGTGGAACGGAGTGTCTTAACACTAGGTTCCCGGGTTCCCTCTGCCTACCTTACCTCGTGCGGGATACAGCGTGAAGCTAAAAAAAAGAAAAATAAAAAAAAAACAATTATAATAGATAATTCACGACCTAATTTTACTTTATTCATTATCTACCTTTAAATTACGTGGTTATAATATATAGGAAACATAAAAATTATAAGCTTTTACTTTATTAATATAAAAAAAACAAAATAGCCTATATTCAATAAGGTCTTAAGAATCGTTTCTTTTTTTTTTTTTTCTTTTTTTTTTTTTTTTTCAGCTTCACGCTGTATCCCGCAGTAGGCAGGGTAGGCAGAGGGAACGGAAGTGAAACCTAGTGTTATGACACTCCGTTCCACTTCCGTTCCCCACTTTCCGCCGAATTTGAGGCATTGCGTGTTGAGTGGCGGAACTCAACGTCGCGCTTTGCTTAAGAATCGTTGACTTACGTAAAAATGTTAGCACTGCCAGGCTCATGTAGGACTTAGGAAAGCTAGCTAGGTAAGCTGGAAACCACTCACTCACTCACTCATCTTCACGCTGTATCCCGCACATGGCAGGGTTGCCAGAGTTAACTTAGGAACCTAGTGTTAGACATTCCATTGCGTTCCCCGCTTTTCGCACTTCCGAAATTGAGGCATTGCGTGTTGAATGGCGGAGCTCAACGCTGCGTTTTTGCTATAATACCAGATGAATTTTTTTTTTTTTTCTTTCCCCGAGTTGAGATCAAACCCACAACCCGTCACGTTTACAGTCACACGCTTGTGCCGTTGCGCCACGACAGGCCTCAACCACCACCGCAACATTACTCTACCAAACTAAATAAAACCATAACATACCAATATTTATCTTTGCAATTTATATCATATTATCCAATCATGTTGACAGATATTACTAACAATATACATTATTGAATGTACTGAAATTTTATTAATGAATATAGCTGCTTGTTCAAATATGATTATCGCTTATTTTGTTGAAAACATGGGCTTGGTGGCGTGCTTATGCTTCACATTTACCCTATCGGTGATAGTTTTGCCTGGAGCGTCTGTTTGACTGTATTCAATTAGTCGAAATTTATATTTAATATATAAGGGCCTGTTATGGTGCTGGAGCACTTGCGTGTGAGTGTTAACATGGGTTCGATCCCAACTGGAGAAAATGATATATTTAATTTTTTCACTTATTCGTTTTGGTAACAAGGCAAATCGCGGCGTTGAGTTACGCCTCCGTCTAGTCTAAGTTTCCACATTCCCTCTATCTACTCTGCTATGTGTGGGATGAAGAGTGTATAGCTTACAAAGAAACAAAATAAAATCACTACAATAATTTATGTTGGAAAAACGGAGTGCCTGGCCACTTAGTTTTCTTCTACTAAGATATAACACTGTACTTAACCTAAAAAATACTATAGAAACCTAAAAAATACTATAGAAAATCCTATTTTTGTAGGCGTGTAAGTTTTTTTTAGACGTTTATTTATATCCTTTTTTCTCATTTGAATGGATTTTTATAGGAGCATGTAAAAAAGTGGTCGCATTTATAAAGATTATGTATAAGCCTGTTTAACTGTACAATGTTTGTTGTTTAAATTTTTATCTGTACGTTTATCTTTTCCAAGAGATATTATTTCGAGCTATTTTTGTCGACTTTCTAACAATTTGAATATTTACGGTTTCTACTGTGAAGTTGAAAATGTTGTTTCTTTTTATGGGTATGTTATATTGGATCTACATATGTACATATATTACTTTGTAGGTACAGGGAACTTAGAAACCTAGTGTTAAGGCTCCGTTTTATTCCCTACCATCCGCAGAATTGAAGGCATCTTATTCAGTGGTGTAACTAAACACCGGGCTAATTCTTGTCATCAGAGTAAAGAAAATTTAAATATTAAATATTTCATTTCTTCGAGTGGGGATCGAAGGCACATCCTGTTGGGGTTACAGTCACACCACTGTGCCCCTGCGCCACGACAGGCCTCAGTATGTACTTTAGGTGGCAATATATAGTATTTATTTCAAATGTAATACATAGAAGCAATTATTTACATATTCCAAAATTATACATATACATATATTTGTATACAGACAGTAACATATATACATACGTATACATATACACACATTATGGCTTCAATAGTATCATCTAGCTGGTCTGATGATGGAGCCAGGATCTAAGCTATTTTAATTCAGACTCAGCCAGTTTATTCACTTTTAGAAAAAAGGAATATTTAAAAATATTGATAGGTATTATTACAATTTTTGCTCTTGTTACATGTTTGTGTTTAACAAATCAGTTTTTTTTTATATATTTACTAAATATGTAACTAAGTATGTATTTATTCTTGCTTAATTCTATGTTTTGAGTAACGAAACTAAACGCCATGGTTAAATTTGAAGTTGAACTCAGTTGAAGGAATTTATAAACTAGATAAGTCCACAATCATTATATATCCCAATAACGTTACGACAGCGTTTAACGCCGCGCTATTTATACATTAAATATATAATTAGCTACAGTTATTGTTTATTTAAAATGTCTATAATAATTTGGCACCAATAAAAAAAATGAAATATTATTTTTTTCTCAACTTTCCTACAAGTGCCAAACAAGTGTTAAAATTTAGACGATATAAACCTGTCAGAATAAAGTGCAAACATTTATCAACAAGTGAAACTTGGCGCTGTTCCGTACACAACTTTTATTTAAGCACTGCCTTTTTAACTTTTTTTGTTGATTAATTGTATACAATATTATTTTTATTTCTTATCCTGTTAGGTAGAATAAGAATCTTTGTCTTCTCGTTCAGTTTATTGAAAAAAAATCCTTATTAATACAGTCCTTATTAATACAGTCCGTATTGGCGCTGGGCACAATTGTAGGACAGGTTCACCCCACTCGAGAAAATATAATATTTAATATTTTCAATTTTTCGATCTGGCATTAAGTTTTGTTACTTAACATGGAGTCCCACTGGAGTGTTTTAACACTAGGTTCCCAAGGTGCCTTTGCCTCCCATGCTATGTGCTTCACACATCTAGGGTGAGCTAAAAGAAATTCATTACTTAATGGATTAACCGTGCAGGTGCAAGACGCTGCAGAGACATAAGCTCTTATAAAATATGGGACTGTGACTACGAGAAGGCTTACGTTATATAGGTAGTATTTGTAGTTAATTTATTTTATCAAGTACGTATTGAACGCACACTGACTTCGTCTGATTATATGGCTGATATAATCAGACGAAGTCCCATTTTACCACGACTGCATCAACTTAGTAAAAATTAGGCAAAACTTCAACACGACCACAGCTTGATGCTTTTGCTTTTATAATGTTATTATTACTTATAAAATTATAAATTTGATTTTCATTTAAAAATCAAAATATCAGTTCTTAGCTTCACATTATATCTAGCATATACTACGATAAATAGAGGGAACCGGGTTATATGTACATTACAGGCCCCTACTTCCCCCAACTTTTTTTATGTATAAGACAGGGCAAACAAGCGTACGGGTCACCTGATGGTAAGTGATCACCGCCGCCCACGGCCCCGTGTAGCACCAGAGAAGCTACAGGAGCGGTGCCCGTCTTTAAAGTGAATGGGCACCGGGGCCCGGCATTACCCAATACGAAACACAGTGGTCGAAGCCACTACTTAACGCCAGTTTTAAATGATAGGGGGTGGTAATGGACCGGTCGAGTCTGCCCATGCGTGTTGCCATTTCTGACAACGCGACTCTCCCACACGTACTTTAGTCGCCTCTTACGACACCATCAGTACCAGGGTGATCCTATTCTAAGCCGGAACTCCCGAGAACCGGCTGAACTCCTTAGACATTGGTTGGGGGACGAAATGCTTTGTCTTATTAGCAGAGCAATAAAACGAAAATTCATTAACAGTCAGGCCTAATCCTGTTAACAGTCAGGCCTATAAACAAAAAATATTCATATATCTATTTCCCCACGGAATTTAAAGCAAATACAATACGTCCCGTATAACTCAGCCTCCATTATCAACAAACAAACATATTTCAAAACTTTTTGATAGAACACCGATGTCGCTCTGCTTTGCTCGAAACTGTCGTTGCCAAGACCCACTTGTTGATTGTATTAATTTACAAACATTTTTTTTTTATATATATTTTCATTTCCACGTGATTTATTCAGCTAGGACCACTCGATATTCGTTTTTAATTTGTGTGCCAGATTTTGTGGTGGACGCAATATATGAATTAATCGCTTCAAAAGTGATTTATTTTAACTTTTTGGTTTTACAAATATCTATTATGTTATAAAATCCAATAGAAATCAATGTAAATATATATATCCAATAGAAATCAAATGAAATATATATATAAAATCCAATAGAAATCATTGTAAATGTTTTTTTTTATAGCTGTTTGCATTTTTATTTATAGGAATAAAATAATTGTATAAACTGTTGATAGTAAAGAAACGAATTCCGAGTAACGGCTATTGACTTTATTAATAAGGGTGAGACTAAACACGGCGTTGAGTTACGTTTTCTGAAATAACGATACCAAGATATACTTCATGAGCTAGAAAAATAAACTAAATTTATAAACATATAATTTTTACTCATTTCTCTAATAGAAACTTGTCTTAGCACAGTAACACAAGCGTGCGACTGGAAATACGACATGTTGTGAGTTCGATTTCCACTCCAGTGACTGTACCAGTCAACTGTTAGTTCCCCTCTCTATCCACCGTTGGGTTCCCTCTCTGTCTACTCTGCTATAAGCACGATACAAAGTGAAGCTAATGATAATAAAAGTATGCATTGCATTTGCAATCTGACACTGCTAATTCTTCACCAAGATTAACTTTTTCCTCATACTAAGCAGAGAGCAGCAGTGATCTCAAAGTCGACACAACTCTACGAAGACACTCAGTTCTCTACTATCAGATGAGTTTCCATATCTATTTCCATTCCATTTGCATTTCCCATAACCGTCAAAAGCTGTGGAAAAAAAAAAAAAAAATGTTACTTTAATCTGCCTACTACACTCATTTCCAACAAAAGATATATTCGGAGTTATCGTATTTATGATTGATACCTGGTCTGTAGTACAGTAGACGTGACATCGTAAAGCTCGTCTGGGGTATATAGGGCACGCTTAGTAGCTTTCATAAATTCAATGTAAGGGCCACGTAAATTGCGTATTTGGTTGTATTAAATATGTTTAACTGTTTTATTGTCGTTTTGTGGGTAGAAGAAAATTTATTCTTTAATTTAAGGTACAGTAAGTTAACAGAAGTGTTCAAAATATCGGTTATAGTATGAACTTAGTGTGAGGATAATCATGAAGGTGCGGGTTCAATTCCCACTCGATGTAAAATGAATAAAACTTAGCTGCACTTGCTTTATAAAAATATATTAACAAAATGCGACATGGCTTCCGCCACTCAACACGCAATGTCAAATTCAGAGTAAGGCTTGCTTAGGTAAAATGTAATTATATAATTATCCTACCAATCAAAAACAAAAAGAAAGTACTCAGCTTTAGGCTGTATCCCACACATGCTAGGATAGGCAGAGGGAACATGGGAAAATAGTGTTAAGACACTCCGTTCCACTTCCGTTCCCCACGCTGAATTTGAGAAATTGCGTGTTGAATGGCGGAATTCAATTCCGCGTTTTGCCTTTTACCAGAGTGAAAATATTAAATATTTCATTTTTTCGAGTGAGGATCGAACCCACAACCTTTCGGTTACAGTCACACGCTTGTGCCACTGCGCCACGACTGGCTTCTACTACTACGACGTTAACTTAGTTCAAGAATAAAATTATAGAAATTAAAATTATGCTATTAATCTACTGTAAATATATTGGAAATCAGAGCCGGGCGGCTCTCTTATATGAGTGATAGCTTATCGCTAAAACCAAGGAACTTATGTAATATATCTAACACCATGTTAAGTTTAATAAAACTTTCGGGTCCACTCAATATCAAAGTATTTCATAATGAAGAATTTTTCATATAAGAAATGTTGAATTCGTGACCTCTACAAAGGGAAAAGGCGTTGACATTCATATTCAAAGTATGCTTTCTACTCATACATAAAATTCATAAGGAAATCCAATCTTTTTACAGGAAGCCTCAGTTGGTATATGAGAAATAGGAAAGTATGCCAATATTTATGGTAATGCAGATAAAATATCTGGTCTCTAAGAATTAAAAAACCAGTCAAATGTGAGTTGAACTCTCCGTTTGGTTTGTGATGGAACTAAACGCCTCATTTTGTATACAAGACCAAAGAAATGGATATAAGTATATATATATATATATATATATATATATATATATATATATATATATATATATATATATATATATATATATATATATATATATATATATATATATATATATATATATATATATATACTTATATCCATTTCTTTGGTCTTGTATACAAAAGAGGCGTTATATATATATTTATATATATATATATATATATATATATATTATATATATATATATATATATATATATATATATATATATATATATATATATATATATATATATATATATATATATATATATATATATATATATATATATATATATATATATATATATATATATATATATATTATATATATATATATATATATATATATACATATATACATATAAACTTGTATATCCGTTTACGACGAGCTATAAATGTCTGTCCTACATTCGTGAACAGGTGTTACGGAGGGCACAACATGCGATCTTAGTGTATGTAAATAACTAAGGGGTGTAGAATATTATAATGTTATAGTATAATATTATTTAGTTGTAAAATTAAGGTCATGTTGGCGTGTGAACAACACGTGACTGGATATGCAATGGGATAATTCCATAGTTCAAGACTGTAGAGCGCTTTAGCCATGAAAGACAAAGCACGGTGTTGACTTCCGCCACTATTGGGTTTTTGGGATGAAATTAATGACCCACTCGCTTCATCGCCCGATTGAAATGCACTTATTATTTAATAACATCCAATTACTTTTGTTTTATATTAACATTATCACTATATACCGTATAGATAATAGTCTTAAAAGTGTAATTTAAATTTAATGTATATTAAAAAATAAAACTTTTTTTTTATTTATTAACCGATTCGAATGAAACAAACACTACGTTGAAGGATGATTGCCAAAATATAATAGTGAAAACTCTATTTAAATCTGGTTAGCCGTTTCTGTGATTATTGTGTACAAACGTACAGACAAACAAGTAAAAATTTAACATATCACTATTTTGGGCCCTATAAAACTAATAAACGTTTTTTAATATGTCTAGAAGGATTTTTTATATATCTTCCATGTGCAAGACGATGATCAATTAAGTAGATTCAAATATTATTTAGTCATTTATACTTTATTGTGAAAGTTTCCTACTTATACTGGCTTTATTTATTAAAGTGGAATTTAACTGTTGCAACTTCTTTTGTTTTATTTGTCAGTGAAACTATAGCAAAAAAAGAAAAATTTTAAAAAAAATCATATTTATACAATATTTTTACGATTCCGGTGCCTCAAATGGTAAAAATGGAATCCTTTTATTCATTGTTTGTTGAGTAGAAGCTAAAATTATTATCAATTATTGGGGTCCTAAAGAACAAAAAAAAAAATGCTACAAAGTCAATGCAATCTAAAGACACGAGCTTTTGTTTATGCTACATTGTGTAAGAAATTTGCCGCGTAATCAAAACCTACTGGGAACATTTCGTGTTCGATGAAATCTGACACGAAGTCAGAATTTTTCCTTTTTTTTTTAGCTTCACGCTGTATCCCGCATGAGGCAGGGTAGGCAGAGGGAACCGGGAACCTAGTGTTAAGACACTCCGTTCCACTTTTGTTCCCCACTTTCCGCCGAATTTGAGGCATTGCGTGTTGAGTGGCGGAACTCAACGCCGCGTTTTGCCTTATTACTAGAGCGAAGAAATGAAACATTAAATATTTTAAATTGAAAATATTAAATATTTCATTTCCTCGACTGGGGATCGAACCCAGAACCTGTCGGTTACAAGCACACGCTTATGCCGCTGCGCCACGACAGGCCTCTACTAGATTAAAGTCTATAACTCAATTTAGTTTCAAATTTAAATAATAATATATAATAAAAAAAAAATGTGACATGGAAAATATTGTATTTGTCGCAGACTATACTCCACAGGCCCTTCATGGTAACAACATATGTAGTTACTTAACAATTATTATATACACACAAAAGAACTAAAATTGTGGTGATTGATATTTTCAAACTATGGATATATGAAAAATCTTTTTAAATATTTATAAATATCATTGATCGCCGCTGCGCCACGACAGGCCTCAAAGTGAGAATTTATAGCAAAAATTAAGGGAAAAATCTAAGTGACAATTTATAAGTATATCATAGACAAAAATCTCTACAAACTTATATTTCGAATTAATTTCATACAAAATGTGTCGATACACTCGTAAACTTATGCTTGTCAACTTTTAATAATTGTACTTATCGTCGTTGACCTACAATCCTGAAATTAGTACAGAACGGACGATTTTTACAGCACTATAGTTTGATTAATACGTGTCTAGCATCCAACGTGTCGGTAATGCCTTATACAAGGTACCCCATGGGCATATCCTATACCGATACACTGTAAATTATGTAAACAAAGGTAAAATTTATTGCTTATTACATTCTAAGTTACTGAAAACGGATATCACGTATAACTGAAGCTTACCAAATTTTGAGCTCCCCAAGGAGTGTCTTGTGTAGCAATTATAATGGCCATTGTGAATATGTTTAGGTTTACTAAATGATGTATGGTGTATAAAGATGGAATTGGATATGAAAATTATTTAATTACTTTTGTTGTTATTATTATTAAAATAAGTCAAGAAAAGTTAAACGCACTTAATACGCACTCAATACGCAATGGCTCAAATTCAGCGGAAAGTGGGAAACTAAACAGAGTGTCTTAACACTGGGTTCCCAACTTCACTCCGTCTACCCTGCCATGTGCGGGATACAGCGTGAAGCTGAGTATGAATATAAATACAAAGCAATATCAAACATAAAGTGTTATTCAATGTGTAACAAAACGATCGTCCCGCCAAGATCTCGAAATGCGCGTCGCCATCTTGATAAGCGTTTAAAATGGCGGGCACGTTTTATTTTTCTGTCGAATACAGCGGACTAAGATATTGTCAGGTGAATCCAATGTATACAGAAAATTGTTTTCTATTTTATTCACTATGTGACATTTTAAAGAGAAAACTATAAGATTTAAAAGAAAAAAAAATAAATATTTAAAAGAAACATATTGTTTATTGCTTGTGAAGGATGAAAAAATATTTTGTTTAATGGAAGTTTATTTATAATCTAATAAATATTGAAACATTGGCTAATTCATAAACCATATAAGAAACTATTAAAACACATATAACAACAAAAATTACAACGGACTCTAAAAGTAAATCCGAAAACTTTCTAATATATCATTACAAAGTTTTTATTTCTCTCAAGAGAGATAAGTTTTTGCTGTAAAATACGACGGTGGAAGAAAAATGAGTGTAAAGAATACTTTTATATTAACTTAAAACCAATAAAGAACATTATTCTAACATCAAGGTTTAATTTTCTAAAATAAAATGATACACTAGAATATTAATTTATTCATCCTTAACTTAATTTAAACATTAATTTGAATTGAAAAATTAACTATATTTAAAAAGAATATTTACTAATTCCGTTACGGTAATAGTTTTAATGTTTTTCAGATTGTACTTAGTGTAAAGACATTGGGTTTTGCACGGCCCTTTTAATTTCTGAGAACGTAGCGGAGCTTAACGCCGGGCTTTATCTTGTTATCAGAACTAGGAAATAAAAATACTCATACTCATACTCAGCTTCACGCTGTATCCCGCATATGGCAGAATAGGCAGAGGGAACTTGGAAACCTTGAGTGTTAAGACACTCCGTTCCACTTCCGTTTCCCACTTTCCGCCGAATTTGAGGCATGGCGTGTTGAGTGGCGGAACTCAACGCAACAACGCAACTCAACGAAATAAAAATATTAAAATGATAAGACATTTGCTTCCGTTCTCCAATTTACACCCAATTCTTGAAGCATTGCGCCAAATTGTGGCTAAACTCACTGCTTTGTCCCGTTAGGAGAACGAGGAAAAGAAAATATTATAAATACCATTAATTCCAGTAGAAATAGAACTTACAACCTGTCACGTTCACAACCATACACTTGTGCCATTGCGCCACGAGAGGCCTCTAATATATATATAAAATATATTAAATTTATTACAAAGAAAAATCTAAACAACAATCGTAGACAAAATCCACTTTGAAAACTCAAAATAGCAAAACACAATCTTGATAAGCGTTTAAGATGGCGCACACGTATGTATGTACGGTACGTAGTCTTTTTCTGCTGAACAAGAACTTGATGTACGGCGCTTGTCATTTCGCATTAGTTTAGTGAAACTGCTAGTTTTATTTACCGATTTTCAAGTTGGATTGATATAATCGCTTGGGTTTTATGATATAAATAAATATTTTGGAAGCTGTTTGTTTCTGGCTGGACTATCGTAGCGCAGTGGCACAAGCGAGTGACTGTAAACGAGAGGTTGTGGGTTCGATCCCCACTCGAGGTAATGAAATATTTAATATTTATAAATTAAATATTTAATGTTTTCGTTTCTTCGCTCTTGTAACAAGGCAAAACGCGGCATTGAGTTCCGCTCAAATTCTGCGGAAAGTGGGTAACGGAAGTGAGACGGTGTGATTTAATACTAGGTTCCCAAGCTTCCTCTGCTTACCCTGCCATGTGCGGGCTGCGGGATACAGCGTGAAGCTGAGTGAGTGTTTCTGGAGTTATAGTAAGGAACGGAACGGAGTATTTTAACACTTGGTTCCCAGTTTCCCTTAGCCTAAACATATTCGGCCTTGTGCGGGATATTGGGTAAAAATAAAAAATCACGTTGGCATCATCTTAGCTTCACGTTGTATCACGCACATGGCAGGATAGACAGAGAAAAGTTGGGAACCTAGTGTTAAGTCACTCCGTTCCACTTCCGTTCCCTACTTTCCACTGAATTTGAGGCATTGTGTGTTGAGTGGCGGAACTCAACACCGAGCTTTGTCTAGTTACCAGAGAGAAAAAATTAAAACATTGAATATTTAATTTAAAAATATTAAATATGTCATTTCCTGGAGATTGATCCCACATCCTGTCGTTTACAGTCACACGCTTGTGCCACTTTGCCACGACAGAAAATTCACATAAATAAATATTTGATTTCATTCTATTAACATCGCGTGCAATGATTTTAAAATAGAAAACGAAATTTAAAAAATATTTACTGAATACAAAAAGAAACAATTTCAAATAAGCAAATATATATTCAGTATGGTATTTCTTTAAGGTGTTCAAACAAATGTTTATGTCGAGACTATCATAGGATTGTATATATTATTAGCGACTCGCCCGCGGCTTCGCCCGCTTGAATTACATTATTTTATTTACAAATCTCAATTACTCTCATGTTCTTATAAAATCATTACTTTCAAAATATCTGATCTTTCAAAATATATAACTAAAATTTCAGCGAATTATAATACAAATTTTGTAGATTTTTTTCCGGATTAAATACTTTAAATTGATAAAATCCACTCAGATTAAAATAAAACTCTAAATGTTGTTTGCCGTTTCTGAGATTAGCGCGTACAAACGCACAGAAAAACATACATATAGACAATAAATTTTGTAATCACTATTTTGGGCTACTATTACTTTGTTACATTAATAAACGCCCATGATATATTTTTTTAAATATCTTCGATGTACGGAGACACTAATCGATTACATTAACTGTAAACACTACAGGTTGTGGATTCGATCCCCGCTAATAGGAATATATGAAATATTTTTTCAGTTTTCAAGTTTTCTCAGTTCACGCTGCCGTGTGCGGGATACAGCGTGAAGCTGAACTATCCTTTCATAAGTGTGGAATAACACTTTAAACATACTAAAAATATCTCAGGATTATTGGTATAAATTGAAAACGGTCGAGTTCTAGAGAGCTGTATAGTATCCAGCTAAAATACTTATACGATCTCCTTTACAGACAATTTAGCCGCTATTTGATGAGAAATCGATAGCAAAAGCTTCAATTTAAATGTGCCAGTAAAAATTTAATTAGAATTAAAAATAGTTTATTAGACTATTGAATATTTTTATTTTGTATATTAAAATTTGTTTTGCGGAATATTTTGATTATTTTTTGACGTTGTATGCCGAAAGGCATGGCAGACGGAGAGGACTTGGGGCCCTAGTGTTAAAACTAAACTTAAATTTAAAAAGCGTATAAAAATTTTTCGGTTTTCCAGAGGCGCGGGTTCAAATCCTGCTTCGTTCAAAATTTTTATACGCTTTTTAAATTTAAGTTTAGTATTTTCTGTCCTAAGTGTGGAATAACACTTTAAAACATAGTAAAAATACCCTAGTGTTAAGACAGTCTGTTTTCTTTATGACACTTATGTTCCCGACTTTTCGTCTCCTCGCTATGGTAACAAAACAAATCGCGGCGTTGAGTTTCATCACTTAACTCAATAATGTGTTATGTTACCAAAATGGTTGAAAAATAGAGAACAGAGCGTCTTTGTGTTAGCTTTTCTCTGCTTCACTGTTGTATACGGAATACAAATGAATACTATAAACGTAACTAATTTTAAACCTGGCCGTTTTGAAACATTAATTTAATATCGTTTCTTTGAACCCGTACTTACAATCTATATGTTTTCACAGAGATATTCTTTTTTTTACATCACACTATATATATCGTACATAGCAGGTAGGTAGTCGGTACCATGGAGCTTAGTGTTAAAACACTTTATTAAGATACTTCGCTTCCCGCTTCCTGTCGACTAATAGATAAATTCTTGTAAAGAATATTATTACAAGACATATTCACTATATTATTGACCATCCAATACTCACGCTTACGATAAATTCTACACAAAGTTTCAAGCTTTATTGGCTCGCAAAAGTTCTCAATTAAATTTATAAATACGATAAAACGGATACTAATTCGTAACAATTTCCATTCATTATCATTTATACAGTTGGCTAATTATAGAGACTTTGGTACGCTTTTCATTCTTTCAAATATCGCTCATGTGGTACTATGGCGTAATTTAGCAAAAAAAAATGCGAGTCAGATTCGCTCACCAAGGGTTCCATGCCAGTTTCAAGGCAACGGAAAAAACAACTTTCACAAATTGAAAAGGTAAAATTTAAGGCGTATGAATTATTTTTTAGTACACGTTTATAACTTATAAGTTTCATTGGTTTTTATATAATTTTATAATTACATAACTGTGGGTCCACTAGATTACGTATCCCGATGACCGGTGCAACAAAAATGATGCAAAATTGCTCATATCTTTCATGATTACATTGACTTAGAAGCTTGATTTTTTCTGCTTTCCAAGGGACTGTAGACGGGAATAACTAACTTAACTTAACCTTACTTAGCTTCACGCTATATCCCTAGCGGGGTAGGCAAAGAGAACGGAGCGCCAAACGCTACGGTCTCGGCATACCTCTTTCGCCTCGTCCACTGTCATCAACCTCTTCATACATGCCCTTGAATAACTAATTATTTCAGATTAAAATAAAACTCTAAATGTTGTTTGCCGTTTCTGAGATTAGCGCGTACAAACGCACAGAAAAACATACATATAGACAATAAATTTAGTAATTACTATTTTGGGCTACTATTACTTTGTTACATTAATAAACGCCCATGATATATTTTTTTAAATATCTTCGATGTACAGAGACACTAATCGATTACATTAACTGTAAACACTACAGGTTGTGGATTCGATCCCCGCTTGAGGAATATATGAAATATTTTTTCAGTTTTCAAGTTTTCTCGGTTCACGCTGCCGTGTGCGGGATACAGCGTGAAGCTGAACTATCCTTTCATAAGTGTGAAATAACACTTTAAACATACTAAAAATATCTCAGGATTATTGGTATAAATTGAAAACGGTCGAGTTCTAGAGAGCTGTATAGTATCCAGCTAAAATACTTATACGATCTCCTTTACAGACAATTTAGCCGCTATTTGATGAGAAATCGATAGCAACAGCTTCAATTTAAATGTGCCAGTAAAAATTTAATTAGAATTAAAAATAGTTTATTAGACTATTGAATATTTTTATTTTGTATATTAAATTTGTTTTGCGGAATATTTGATTATTTTTTGACGCTGTATGCCGAAAGGCATGGCAGACGGAGAGGACTTGGGGCCCTAGTGTTGAAACTAAACTTAAATTTAAAAAGCGTATAAAAATTTTTCGGTTTTTTAGAGGCGCGGGTTCAAATCCTGCGTCGTTCAAAATTTTTATACGCTTTTTAAATTTAAGTTTAGTATTTTCTGTCCTAAGTGTGGAATAACACTTTAAAACCATAGTAAAAATACCCTAGTGTTAAGACAGTCTGTTTTCTTTATGACACTTATGTTCCCGACTTTTCGTCTCCTCGCTATGGTAACAAAACAAATCGGGGCGTTGAGTTTCATCACTTAACTCATAATGTGTTATGTTACCAAAATGGTTGAAAAATAGAGAACAGAGCGTCTTTGTGTTAGCTTTTCTCTGCTTCACTGTTGTATACGGAATACAAATGAATACTATAAACGTAACTAATTTTAAACCTGGCCGTTTTGAAAAATTAATTCAATATCGTTTCTTTGAACCTGTACTTACAATCTATATGATTTCATAGAGATATTCTTTTTTTTACATCACACTATATATATAGTATATAGCAGGTAGGCAGTCGGTACCAGGGAGCTTAGTGTTAAAACGCTTTATTAAGATACTTCCGCTTCCCGCTTCCTGTCGACTAATAGATATATTCTTGTAAATAATATTATTACAAGACATATTCACTATATCATTGACCATCCAATAGTCACGCTTACGATATATTCTACACAAAGTTTCAAGCTTTTTTAAGTCCCCAAAGTTCTCAATTAAATTTATAAATAGGATAAAACGGATACTAATTCGTAACAATTTCCATTCATTATCATTTAAACAGTCGGCTAATTATAGAGACTTTGGTACGGTTTTCATTCTTTCAAATATCGCTCATGTGGTACAATGGCGTAATTTGGCAAAAAAATAGCCAAGTGCGAGTCAGATTCGCTCACCAAGGGTTCCATGCCAGTTTCAAGGCGACGGAAAAGCAACTTTCACAAATTGAAAAGGTAAAATTTAAGGCGTATGAATTATTTTTTAGTACACGTTTATAACTTATAAGTTTCAATGATTTTTATATAATTTTATAATTACATAACTGTGGGTCCACTAGATTACGTATCCCGATGACCAGTGCAACAAAAATGATGCAAAATTGTTCATATCTTTCATGATTACATTGACTTAGAAGCTTGATTTTTTCTGTTTGCCAAGGGACTGTAGACTTGAATAACTAACTTAACTTAACCTTACTTAGCTTCACGCTATATCCCTAGCGGGGTAGGCAGAGAGAACGGAGCGCCAAACGCTACGGTCTCGGCATACCTCTTTCGCCTCGTCCACTGTCATCAACCTCTTCATACATGCCCTTGAATAACGCTTCATAATTATTTCAGCTTGACACTTTTACGCGATGGTGATAAGAATGATCTTGATACAAGGGCAGATCGACAACATAGTAATCCTATAAAAGTTTCGTTTTTAGTTTTTGAGTTGCGTAAGTCTAAATATATACATGGGCATAAACTTGTGACTGTTAACATGACTCGGTTGTGAGTTCGATTCCCACTCGAAGAAATAAAATATTTAATATTTTGAAATTAAATAAAGCGTTAAGCTCCGCCACTCAACACGCAATGCTTTAAATACGGCGAAAGTAGCAGAAAACGGAGTGTTTTAACACTAAGTTCCCGTGTTACCTCTGCCTACCCTGCCATGTGCGAGATACATCTTGACATACCTGTAATGTACTTTTTAATGTTGTTTAAAAAACAATCTGTTATCTCCACAATTATAGATTACCTTTACATCACTGTGCCATAACTCTGTCTAGTATCTACCGGAGCTGAGTTTACATGATATATTGGGAAGCAAATCACCAATCGTACAAGCTCAAGGGAAATAGTCGAAACGAATAAGGAGTTGGCTTTCTATTTGGTACTGCTTTCAATTCTCCTGTGTTTTATAGTGTATGCAGTATGTTTGACAACATACTGTGTCCATGTACTGCTTTAAATATATAAAATGTATTTTATAAATACTTTGGACTTGGAGGGTTAGGCTATCTATTTAATAATCAGCTTCACGCTATATCCTGCACAAGGCAGGGTAGGCAGAGGGAACCCGGGAACCTAGTGTAAAGACACTCCGTTCCACTTCCGTTCCCCGAATTTGAGGCATTGCGTGTTGAGTGGCGGAACTCCACGCTGCGCTTTGCCTTATTACCAAAACGAAGAAATGAATCATTAAATATTTAAATTGAAAATATTAAATATTTCATTTCTTCGACTGGGGATCGAACCCAGAACCTGTCGGTTACAGTCACACTCTTGTGCCGCTGCGCCACGACAGGCTATCTATTTTATAATGTATTTCCTAACTCCGGTAAGAAGACAAAGAGCGACGTTGAAATCCGCCACTTAACGCAATATCTTGAAAATTGGTCCAACAAAGAGTCCACTTGTAAGTTGCTTGGATACAGCGTGATGATGAAAAAGTGTACATACATGTAAATAACTTTCATAGTCGGCTTTGCCCCGGTTTAAGCTTTCCTCGAGAATAAGATAAAATATTAAGGGAATATTGAGGCCTGTCGTGGCGCAGCGGCACAAGAGTGTGACTGTAATCGACAGGTTCTGGGTTCGATCCCCAGTCGAGGAAATGAAATATTTCATATTTTCAATTTAAATATTTAATGTTTCATTTCTTCGCTCTGGTAATATGGCAAAGCGCGGCGTTGAGTTCCGCCACTCAACACGCAATGCCTCAAATTCGGCGGAAAGTGGGGAACGGAAGTGGAACGGAGTGTCATAACACTAGGTTTCACTTCCGTTCCCTCTGCCTACCCTGCCAAGTGCGGGATACAGCGTGAAGCTGAAAAAAAAGAAAAAAATAAATTAAGGCAAGTTTCAAATAGTAAATTGGTAATTAATCTCACAGACACAGGCTGCTTATGTTTTTTCTGTTTCACCATCGAACTAACTACACCACAACTAACTTGGTAGACAAAAATCATCCCTTGTAATAGGCGACTGGACGTCACCAACGCGACAAATATTACCTTTCTGGGAGAAAAGGCTACCTGGTACTATATCAGCCTACATAAAGACCATAGAACATTTGGATGATGTCGTAACGCAGTTTGATCAAAACTGATTCTAATTGTGATGGTTATAGGTTTAATTTCTACTCGAGGAAATTAATTAAATTGATTTTTTCTCGTTCTGGTGGAAAGTGTGCTTCCTTTTTTGACTCAAAAAGAAACAACAAACCATTACATTTCGTATGTAGTTCTAATTAATGTAAGTGGCGGGGTACACTCGTACCATTAAGACTTCGGTAAACGTCTTCATGGAGTTAAGTAAGTTAATATTCTCTGCTATAAAACAAATTATATAGAAATGTTTGCAAGTAAATTGATATATTTTAAAAGTTAATATGTTTTGTAAAGAAATTTTGTTAAATGAAACGACTATGACATAACGGAGGAATCGGTTTTTTGCGAACATTAGGCACACGCGGAAAGTTTTGATAACGCTGTATCCTGAACATGGCAAGGGTAGACAGAGGGACTTGGGAACCTAGTGTTAAGACACTCCGTTCCGTTTTCCACTTTCTCCCACTATTAAAGCATTGCGTGTTGAGTGGCGGAACTCAACGAAAACGTCCTGATGTTTTTCTGATAAAATACTTTTTTTTGGATGTGGAACATTTTTCAAGTAGATTTTTAGTGAGAAAAAAGTCTATGCAAAATGTAAATATTATAAAAAAAATGATAGAAAATAAAACCTTCATTCTGATTCACACAAGTTACTTCTACCACGTTCAAGCAAAAATCCTCTATTTTACATCACTGACCGTACACAAAATCCGTGCTCGCGATAAAATGCTTTTATACATTCCACTCAAATAAACCCCAAATTTATTTATTTACCAGCAAATTTTACTAGAAACTAATAAATACGAGCGTATTTTTCACGATCGCATAATAAATATCAATGGAAAGGTAAATCCGCGGCAGTTATTTACGTGAGAGTGGTTCGTGTGTTTCTGCATGCGAGCACGGGCGACCGCATCGGCGGGGGAAAACCAGAAAGTTTTACCGAAATTTCAGAGATTCACGAAGTTTGTCAGGAGTTTAGGAATCCAAACGTTCGCGGCATTCGAGATATCCAGCGTTGCGAGCGTTTTATTGCGTCTATAGTATAGTATAGTATAGTTATAGTCACAAAAGGAGTAATTGCTATTGTCGTGTTTTGTTTTCTTATCTATTTTGAAGTATTTATATGTGTTTAACGTACGTGGATAAGTACTTATACTTATACATATGTGCGTCTTAACAGATCAAATGGTAGGTTGAACAAAAAAACGGTCTTGTTGAAATATATATTGAAAGAAGTTAGTAGATTTTTTTTCGTTTTTAATTTAGATATGTCAAGAGAATGACAAATAAGATTTATGAAATATGAGTGGGTGATACCTTCGGGAACGCTTTATAAGTGACACTTTTCTCCAGGTCAAGTAAAAAATCCTGAGGACTCCTTGATTATGCATGGGAATGACAACAGTGTGATCCGAGTAAGGTATGCAAAAACCGCTAGGAAAAAATGTGAACTTCACAAATAAATAAATAAAAAATGTAATTTGCTTGTTTTAGATAATCTGATAATAATGAAACAGAAAAAGTTAAAGATTATATATAAACCAAATTTTCACAAAGATTTTTCACTTCTCAAATTTTTCGGAAAGTGAGGGACGATCGTGTCCTACTGGGAAAGGTTCCCAAGTTCCCACCAGGGTAATAATACCATTGCCATTATATAATCGTAACGCTAGAATGTGATTATCAATAAAATATTATATATAAATACATAATTTATAAAAAATATTTTATTTCTTCATACAATTAATAGTACAGATATGATATATAGAACGAAAACATTTTCATTCTAAGCCACAATTCATTTGTTCATTGAAATATCAACGCATTATAAAAACGGCAAGGTGACAATGGCCTTATGTTGTTTTCTACAAAAATTATCCAAAAAATCTGCCGTTATCAGTATTTACTCACGTTTGTCAGCTGTTGTTTAATTATATATACGATATCAGTGATAAGGTAGCAATGACACACATGTAGTTGTAACTCTGTTTCGAGTTTGTGCCGGGTTGTGATATAAATGTTGGTGTTTAAGTGACTTTTTTCGTTTGACAGTGATTTAGTTATAAAACGGTATGTTTTTTTTAATTTATTGAATTTTACTATAATTGCTTATTAAAATTTCATTATTATGTCTATGGTGTTATGTAAAATATTTGTTACAGTATTTTGATTATAATCACGGATGATCGCTGTGTGATTTTAGTATTTCATATGAATAAATAATAATTGACATATATCTATATGTATATTGTAAACAGAGAATGCTTACATTTAGTAAATTATTTAGATAAAATAGCGAGATAAGATATTCTAGTGTTGTCAGATTAATAAATATTTTTCGAATGTTTAGGCAAATGTTCTTAGGTTAACCTAAAAATGTTCTTACCGTTATCTGGGAAATCGTCTATATCATTATATCTCAGAAATATTTAGTCCAATACAACCCACTCAGACTTTTATAATAATAATAACTTTTCTTTCGAAGTTAATAATTATATTATATACATATTTATTTGCGGCGTTGAGCTCCGCCACTCAACACGCAATGCCTCAAATTCGGCGGAAAGTGGGGAACGGAAGTGAAACGGAGTGTCATAACACAAGGTTTCACTTCCGTTCCCTCTGCCTACCCTGCCAAGTGCGGGATACAGCGTGAAGCTGAGATATATTTATTTTTTAAAAAATTAAACACTAAGAGTTAATAACTAATAAAAACTACAAACAATATCTTTGTAAAAACGATCAGAATCTTAAATAGATAAAACATAATTAAACACCCTAGCAATAAAGTAGATGCCAGTCAATCAGTGTTGCCATTACACAAATCACATTTACATTACAAACAAAAGCATTTAAAGTTGCCAGTGTAGAAAAAACAGCGTTAGCATTAATCCGCGCACTTTTATTCATTTCCTGCGGCCTTCAGACCTGACGTCAAACACAACAAAAGGAAGAGTGAGCGATGTTGCCATTTAATAAATTGATTGTACATTGTTATCTGTGATAATGAAATGATAATCGATGCGGCGATAACGATTGCGTGAGTTTTCAATTCGGCATTGTCGATCCCTAATTAATATTGATTAATTGGTCGTGTGGGCAACAATAAGGTTATTATTATGTGCGATTTGTCTTTCATTGCTTGGAAATTATTTTATGTCGTATGTTGTAAATTAGTTTGTTTATTTGATATCGTGACGTTTTTATATAGTCTGGTTTAGATGTTTAATTTTTAGTGGATTATGTAGAATTGGTTATTTTATAAGATATTCGTGGTTCTGCAGTACATATATTTGTCTGCAAACGCTTGTATGACAAAGCGCGGCGTTGTGCTCCATTTCTCGACACGAATTTAAAAAAAAAAACATGTGGTCTCCTACTTTCCAAAGTAAGGAACGGAAAGTCTCAATTCTAGTTTCTCACTGACTACCCTGTTGTACGCGTATGTGGTATACGGCGCAAAGCTAAAAATATTTAATAATTTCAACAATACATTTAAATAACATGTTTATTACGACAAGTTTTTGCCTATAAAAATATCATTCTTATTGATTGTAGCATCACGTTGTTTCCCGTACACGGTAGAGTAGGAAAAGGGAACTTGGGAATCTAGTGTTAAGACACCCCATTCCACTTCCATTAAAGCATCGCGTGTTGAGTGGCGAAACTCAACGCCGCACTTTGCCTTGTTACCAGAGTGAAGAAATGAATTGATGAATTTGCAAATATTAAATATTTCATTACCTCGAGTGTGCATCGAACACACAGCCTATCGTTTATAGTCACACGGTTATGCCGCTGCGCTACAACAGGCCTCCATTCTAAGCGATATTACGAAAAAAATATTCATTTAGGGCACCTGAAAACATCTACAGCTACTTTCTTAACATAATAATAAAAGAGAAACATAAAAATTTACCAGTTTAAGAGGCAATTAGCCACAACATTTATGGAAACGTAAATAATTTAAATAAATAGTATTTCCTGAAATCGACACAGATAAAAAAAAAATTGTGATTTACGAGTACCTATATACGCTACAGTTCGCACGCGAACAATTCATTAACAAAAACAATTACGGCGGTCCAGTTGTGGCGTTACTCAATTAAAATAGAATAACTGAAGGCTTAGTGCCAAAATATGTATATAATGTATATAAAATGTGCTATATTTTTTTCATTTTCACTGTAAATTAAACATATACAATATGGGTATATGGTATTCTGTTGTTTTAAGACAGAAATTCGAGGCATTACGTGTTGTGATGCGGAACTTAACGCTGCTTTCTCGTATAGGGATATTTAAATGGGCGTCAATTTTTTTTTAAATAGGTATCGAGCCCTTATTAAGGAGTTAAGTCAATTCAGTATGTTTACGTGTTTATTGTAAGTAACAAAAATACATAAAGAAATTAAATTGTTTGTTACTTACAATGGCGGGCTTAAAAGTAATCTCTTCCAGTCATCCATTGTTTTAATAATTCTATGCCTAATACTCAATGATTTTATTCTTTTCATTATAAAAATTGGAGACTGTATTAGAGACTAGATTATAATTCGAATCTGACATATTTTTTTTGTATAAAACACATTCAAATGTTGCCATAAAATGGCTTAATCACACAAAAATATATGTTTAACTTTATTACAGAAACCTGTGCTATTTTTAATACAATTTTCAAGGCATTGGTTGTTGAATTGTAAGAAATGAGCTCCACAATTTGTCTTTTTGTGCGATAGACAGACAAAAATTACTCATATTTTTACTAAACTTAAAGTGTTAAGTGTTCTTAGGAAGGAACAAATTTAAAAAATAGTTAAAATATTTAATAAATAGCATTTTCTTTTGCCAAACAATAATTCTAGCGAAATTTCTGGGTAGTGAAAATTTCTAAAAAATCTTCCTACGGCGATGCTAGTGACATAAGTTAGTTGTAACAAGCGTATAAGAATGTCGACGTAGCTTGATGAGAACGTATGACTAAGCGCTTGGACAGTTTCTAAGGGTCGCAGGTTCAAAATTTTATACCTTTTGAAAACAATTATGAAAATAACTCTTTTCTCCACATACAAACCCACAACAGTTGCGTGTACCACTGCGCTTCGATGGTCTAACAGTTAAAAGTTAAATAATGCTTATTATTAATAAATACCCGATATATTTTCATTTCATTCAATATAATACACATACATGTACATATCTGGTAATGCTTAACACAATATTTACCTACATTACGTAGCAGTTAACATTAACCGTCTGAAGGAAAAAGTATCGCTTGTCGTATTCATCAGAACATGGAAGTCCTTTATTTCGTATATATTTTTCTGTACATTATTCTGAATATTATATGATGATATTTCTAGATGCTAGTCGTGGGTAAAGGCGACAAGTGTGGGTTCGAATACTCGAGAAAATAATATATTTTCCTTTTGTCACTTTAACTTTGTCACGTTCTGGTAAATTGGAAAGGTTCAGTTACATCAAATATTTTGTATATTCCGCATATAAGAAGGTAGGTAGAGGGCACCTGGGAACCTACAGTTAAGTAACTCCGTTCCCATTAGTACACTTCTGTTCCTCATTTCGCCAAATTCTTAAAGCACTGTCAGTGGAGGAACTGAACGCTTGCAATCTGCACCATTGTTGCTAAATTTCAAATTATTGTTACTACTTATTTTTACTATGTTTTAAAGTGTTATTCCACACTTAGGACAGAAAATACTAAACTTAAATTTAAAAAGCGTGTAAAAATTTTGAACGAAGCAGGATTTGAACCCGCGCCTCTGGAATACCGTTCCAGCGCTCTGACCAACTAAGCCATTCGTTCTCACCGAGCTCCGTCGAAATTCTTATACGCTTGTTACAACTTATTTTTGTTGTTAGCATCTCTGTAGCGAGATTTTTACAAATTTCCGCTACCCAAAGACAACTCGTAAGAATTATCGTTTGGCAAGAGAGAATACTATTTATTTAAAACGTTTTTACACGCTTTTTAAATTTAAGTTTAGTATTTTCTGTCCTAAGTGTGGAATAACACTTTAAAACATAGTAAAAATATTAAAGTAAATAGTATTCTCTCTTGCCAAACGATAATTCTTACGAGTTGTCTTTGGGTAGCGGAAATTTGTAAAAATCTCCCTACAGAGATGCTAACAACATAAATAAGTTGTAACAAGCGTATAAGAATTTCGACGGAGCTCGGTGAGAACGAATGGCTTAGTTGGTCAGAGCGCTGGAACGGTATTCCAGAGGCGCGGGTTCAAATCCTGCTTCGTTCAAAATTTTTATACGCTTTTTAAATTTAAATTTAGTATTATTGTTACTACTTATTGAAATATTCAGAAAAAGCAAATTAAACACGTATTTTAAGATTAATAATCTATATATATATATATATATATATATATATATATATATATATATATATATATATATATATATATATATATATATATATATATATATATATATATATATATATATATATATATATATATATATATATATATATATATATATATATATATATATTATATATATATATATATATATATATATAAATATATATATATATATATATATATATATATATATATATATATATATATATATATATATATATATATATATATATATATATATATATATATATATATATATATATAAATGTATATAATATATATATCCAATGTCGTTCATGCTATAAATAAAGCAAATAACTATCTTATTTAGTAAAACTTGAACATTAAAAAACATTCACCAAAAATAAACATCCTATATATAACCAAATCGTTAACTCCTAAACATTAGCACAAGCAGAATTGAACTGCCAAAGAACGCAACGGCACGTACAGCCGCCAATCACGTCGCGGCAACAAACAAATATGCGTTTTATTGTGCAAGCTGCACACTGCACATGCCTTTAACGAGTTACAACTTTAAGTTCGTCTTTGTAATTTTAATTTTCTTTAAAGTTACTAATAAATTTGTATGTGTTTTGAGGGTATTCGAGGCACATGTGAGTGTAAAAGAGACATGTTGTTGATTCAATTGTCACTCGAGAAACTTGTTAAATTTATTATTTCCTCGCTTTGGAAAGAGGGCAAAGCGCGGCGTTGATTTACGCATTTCAACATTTAATGCTTCAAAATGCTGCGGCGGAAAGTAGAGAACAGAGTAACTTACATCTCACAGATTCATTTTTTCAAATGGGGATCGAATCCACAACATGCCACGTTTACAACGACATGCTTGTGCCCCTACAGCAGATCTCAACTCAACAAATTACTACAACTAATATCTTACATATTTAATATTACATAAGTAGTACATATTTATTACTCTATTGTAAAAAATGTGAAATATTATTCACTTAGTTTACATGAAAAGTTTTTGATAGCTTCAATATGCTTCTTTCCGCAAATATATTTAAAGTTTACTTTTATTTTTGTAACGTTATTGAATTATGAAATTGTGTCACAGTGTCTATATTTTACTTTTATCATATCAAAGTTGAAATAGAATTTAAGTTGGAAACGAAAGTGGAATGGAGTGTCTACATATGGGAACCTAGTGTACGGTTCCCAAGTTCCCTCTGCCTACCCTGCCGTGTGCAGGATACAGTGTGAATCTGATGTTTTAATTATCTAGCTCTGGCTAACTAAATAAAACGCGATAAAAATTTACTAACTGCCACTCTACACGCAATATCTTAAAACAATGGACGGAATGAGAAACGGAGTGACTTAACACTATGTTCTTTAAGCCTACTCTGCTGTGTGCGGAATATAGGATAGAGCAATGAAAAATATTAATATAGTGTAGTCGATATACTCGTAGATAAATATATTATGTATGTCCAGGTAACCGCGATGACTGAAGATTTGATTTCTAAAAGAAAAAAAGAATTATTTTAATTTCCTTGATCCAGTAACAAAGAAAACCATCGGCGTTAAGTTTCGCTTCTCAAAAAAGTGTTTCAAAAGTCAAAATGGGGATTGGAGGTACATAACTTTCCCTTACTTTCCCTGTTTTGACCCTACTACTGTACGCGAGATGCAATTTGTAGCTTTAAAAGGACTAATATTTTTGGTTAACATACATACATACACTCAGCTTAACGCTGTATCCCGCACATGGCAGGGTAGGCAGCGGGAAGTTGGGAACCTAGTGTTAAGGCACTCCTTTCCTCTTTCGTTCACCACTTTCCGCCGAATTTGAGGCATTTCGTGTGTGAGTGGTGGAACTCAACGCCGCGCTTTACCAAGAAGGTAAAGCACGGCGTTGGGAGAGTGATCAAATGAAAACATTAAATATTTAATTTCCTCGAGTGGGTATCGAAACCACAACCTGTCCTTCACAGTCACACGCTTGTGCCGCTGCGCCACGGAAAGCCTCATCATATACATATACATATGGGTAGTATAAATATCTAATATAAAGACCTTAGTGTTAGCCTAATTCCAAAACATTGGGCATAAAATATTGAGAATTGTTCCCACTAACTAAAGAAATATAGCAAATTATTAACCAATTCCATGCCAATATTAGCGAATCCAGTCAGCTCTGAACAGTAAAGTAGAACTGTAATTCTGGAACATAAGGCGCGGGACACGTCGTGGCAACAAACTTTGTTCAATGTGTTATTGTAGGCGTCTTTAAAGCCTTGGTGTGCCTTTTTGTTCATGTTCACTTTGATGATACATTTGCTAGTGCTTTAGCAACTCAATTTTTATATATTGATATGTATGTTTTTATTAGTTTTTCGTTTTTATCTATTTTCACATTGTTAGATAACATTAAATATTGTTATCATTTGTAGTGAATTAGGACGAGAATACATTGTTTTTTTTTTTATTTAAACTGAATTTATTATTATGATCTTTTGTGATTTTTTGGTAATAAGGCAAAGCGCGGCGTTGAATTCCGCCACTCAACACGCAATGCCTCAAATTCAGCGGAAAGTGGGGAACGGAAGTGGAACGGAGTGTCTTTACACTAGGTTCCCGAGTTCCCTCTGCCTACCCTGCCTAGTGCGGGATACAGCGTGAAGCTATAAAAAAAATAATAAAAAAAACTTTTATGAATAAATTATTTAATATATTTAGCATTTTTTTGAAATGTTAATAATGTGAATTTTATTTTAACACTCGTTAAATATTCATGAAGGCTCTTTCCAAGAGCCTATGTATGGAATCTTATTAGTTAAAAAGGTAAGAAGTTCAAGTTAATATTGAAAAAATAAAGAAAAATACACGGATGATAAAAAAATAATCTGTAATGTTAAACAATTTAGAAAAGAAATACGTGTATTATTACCCCTGGTATCAAAACTACAACTTATAACTATTATAGACAACTCTGTCAAGACCATTTATCCCAAGATCACGTTCATCTAATTGAAAATAATATCAAATATCTAAATTTACTGTACCTTAGATATTGAAAACGTTAAGCTTCTCAGTTAATACAAATAAAATCATTTACGGATCTTTTTTGGTCTATTTTAACTCTATTTATCGTACTGTACTTCCCGTTGGCTTACAATTTGAAATATGGCAAGAAATGACAATTTACAGTTTAAGAAAAGAAAAGTTCTAAAACATTGAACATTTGAATTTATGTAACAGAAAAAAAACCATTACACTTAAAATTGTAAGTAATATCATACAAACTTACATCTGTCAAGTTTTATTAATTGGAAGTTAGAATCCCGTTGTAAAGATTCTCGTTAACCTGAAGTTGAACGGAACGGAATCCTCCGTGGGCGACTCTGACTTACACTAGGCATTTTTAGTGTTTCATTCTATATTTTCTCATTAACACGTGCAGATAAACTCTACCTTAGTGATAGTTTAGTAACAATTCTCATACAGTTTTTATAACATTCACTCACTCAACTTCGGGCTGTATCCCGCACATGGCAGAGTAGGCAGAGGGAACTTGGGAACATAGTGTTAAGACACTCCGTTCCATTTCCGTTCCCCACTTTCCACCGAATTTGAGGAATTGCGTGTTAAGTGGCGGAACTCAACGCCGCGTTTCGCATTGTACCAGAGCAAAGAGATGAAAACATTCAATATTTAAATTCAAAATATTAGATATTTCATTTCCTCGAGTGGGGATTGAACCCATAACCTATCGGTCACAGTCACACGTTTGTGCCGCTGCGTCACGACAGGCAGGTTTTATATCATTAATGGTAAGTAACCTTGGGGAAATTATAATTTATTTCACTAATCGATGACAGTGTGTACTATTATAGTACTATGTGTTTGAAGAATAATTAATATTTTATATAGCTTCGCGCTGTGTTCCATACACGTTAGAGTCGATAGAGGGAACTTGGGAACCTAGTGTTAAGATACTTCGTTTATGTGCCGGAACTCAATGCTGCGTTTTGCCTTGTTTCCAGAGAGGAGAAATAAACATGATAAATATGTCATTCCCTCGAGTTGAACCCACAGTGCTAGTAATACATAGTGAAGCGTTGAGTTACGCCATATAATTTGCATTTTTTTAAATTTATCGTGGATATTGGAGAACGGATTGTCTTGACATCGAATCGTCTATAAGGACGCACATAAAAATAGATACTACGGACTAGTTGGTAGTGATATTAAAAATCTAAATAAAATATATAATTATTTAATTGAATTGTAAATATAGTATATATTACTATATATAGTATATATATAATTTAATACTCAGCTTCACGCTGTATCCCGCACATGGCAGGGTAGGCAGAGGGAGCTTGGGAACCTAGTGTTAAGACACTCCGTTCCACTTCCGTTCACCACTTACCGCCGAATTTGAGGCATTGCTTATTGAGTGGTGGAACTCAACGCCGCGTTTTACCTTGTAAATTTATTATTTTGTTTTAAATAACTTTACAATATTCTTAAATAACTTTACATTCTAAGATATAGCGTATCCATTTCTGTGCTATTCCGCGTAGCACTGCAAGTTTGATGAGGGTCGTCCGGGACACGTGTCAGCTTATTTGTTCTACAACTTACACAGTTCACGCTTATTACGTAATATATAAAATCTATATACGTATAGGAATTGGGAATTTTTAGGCTTTCTCACAAATATTGAAGCAAAGTTTTTATTTTAAAGTAATTGTTATATTATTTTATTTATAACTATTCCATTTTTTGTTTGTTTTTGCTGCAGCTTTCAGCTTTATCATTGACGTAATGTCGATAGTCAACCGAGATAACTTTTCAGATATGATTAGCTTTTGCTGGTAGCTTTTATAACTTTTTGGTTTTTGGCTAGTGCTGTGATATATGTGCGGGATAGGTAAAGATAATTTGGGAAACTATCTTCATTACTATACTTACGTTCTCCACTTTCTGGGGCCGCTGGCTTGAACTCGTCCGCTTGTACTACGCCACGACTGGCCTCTATAATCTTTACCAATTTTGTAAATTTTGTTCAGCTTACTACAAGTAAATCATGAAGAAGTATCATTTATATTGTACCTTATTGACTTATGACGTCACATTTTTGGCCTTCATGGTCAGTGCTACTTTAACCATAGATCTTGACAGTAATTATTTTTACAAGACAGCTGAAAGTAATTTTTGTTAAGTCACTGTAGGTCCTTACTTCACTTCGAAGCTTAGAGGTATTGTGTGTTGACGGAACTGAACGCCGCGCCGCTTTACCAGAACGAGGAAATAAAAATATCAAATATTTCATTTTCCTGAGTCAAGTCCACTGCATGTCGCCTTTACATTTGAATGCTTTTGTTGGAACCACGACAGGCTCAGGCGAGCACTAATGCAGCCTGATTCTTACTATCTTGAGGGCTGAATACTTCTCTGATAGTTATATCATATAAGTTTTTTTTTGGCCTGTCGTGGCGTAGCGGCACAAGCGTGTGACTGTAACCGACAGGTTATGAGTTTGATCCCTACTCGAGAAAATGAAATATTAAATATTTTCAATTTAAATATTTCATATTTCACTTTTTCGCTCTGGTAAAAAGGCAAAGCGCGGTGTTGAGTTCCGCCACTCAACACGCAATGCCTCAAATGCGGCGGAAAGTAAGAAACAGAAGTGGAGCGGAGTGCCTTAACATTAGATTTCCAAGTTCCCTCTGCCTAAGCTGCCGTGTGCGGGATACAGCGTGAAGCTGAGTTGAGTTTGAGTTATATTATATAAGTAGTTTTGTTAACCTCATACTGCCGGTATAGTAAAGTTGGTTGTCTATTTAAAATAAAACATTTTTATACACTGATTTAGTAGTATTTTCAATCACTAATAAATATACTCGTATCTTATAAATGATTTTGGTTCTATCTAATTTACAAAACAAATCAACGATAATAGAAAAAGGTTATGTAAAAGTTCGAGGTCAATTTGGAGGGCATGTATGAGGAGGTTGATGACAGTGGACGAGGGGAAACCCCGATAGGGAAAAAGCGAGAAATATTTTTTTTTTTTTTAATTTTTTTTTTTTTTATTTTTATTTTATTCATAAAACCAACAGCTTATAAATATAGTATTAACATATAATATACAATAAAAAGTATAGCCAATAACAGGTTTCACTACATTTAACATATGAGTGTTATGGAGATATCGTTGAGATAGTAAGAAAGAATACAAAAAATACAAAAAATTACAAAAACTACAAAAAATTACGGTCGCAATCAGTAAGTACAATGTTTTACAGGAATTTTAATAATAATATTCAGTTATTAAGCATTTTTTACACGAACGTATATAGTTAGGTAATGTTATATTTTATAAAATAATTATTAGTATGTTATAGGATAAATAAATACAATTGAAATATATAAATACAATTACATAATAGTATATTTTATTTATTTTTGTTTTTGTAAGTCCCATAGTATCTTTATAACATTACTTTTAAATGTTCTTTTTGAGTTTGTGAATAAGGCGACCACATTAAACAAAATATTATATGTATGAGGCAGCCTTAATAATAACGAGTTTTTGAGATAGTTCGTTGTATGACGAGGAACCTCTAACATAGAGGCATTACGTGTTCGATATTTAGGAGTGCGGAAAAAAATTTTGGATACCAAAGGTGGGCAATCAATTTTGCTGTTTATTATATCGTAAAGCAGACCCATATCTAAAAGCATGCGTCTCTGCTCCAAAGAAAGCATTTTGTGTCAGTGCAACCATCCTTATAAGAATCAAAATATTTGCGACAGCGAAAATTTAAGTGCTTAATAAAATTTTTTTGTATACGCTCTAGGCGATTCTGATAGATGTTATATTGAGGTGACCATATTGGGCAAGCATATTCTAAAATGCTCCGTACATAAGCAAAATAGACAGCTTTAACGGAAGAGATTTCTGTAAACGGCTTACATACGCGGAGAACAAACCCGAGACTTTTATACGCTTTCATTATTATCGATTCTATATGATCGGACAATATCATTTTTTGGTCAAAGTGGACCCCCAAATCTCTCAAACTTTGCTTTCTATTAATATATTCCCCATTGAAGTGATACCTATGTATGATAGGCCTTGGTTTCCGCGTGAAAGAAATGCATTCACACTTGTTTGCATTGACTGTTATATTCTAAAATTATATTCTAAACCTACGAGAAATTAAAAGTGACTTATCTGGCACTGATAATCCAGACCCTGAACCTTAAATTTCCTTTTACACTGCTTTAATTATAGATTCCCAATTAAGATACATTTATAAACGTTACAATTTTCATTTCCCCCAGTTGTGTGAAATATTTGAAATTCGCATTTTATTTCTATGTAAGCTCTGACCGGAAATGTGGCGGTACACAAAGTTAATTGAATTTAAGCGGTTAATTGTTATACTAAGTGTTACATTAACACGTTGACTGATTTTTATTTCAACTAGCTTTTTCAAAATGTGGGTTAAATTTTGCTCTACGAATTGTCATTTTATTTTAAATTGACCTAATTTTTTAATGTTAGGTTTTCTGAATAAAAGTAGGCAGTCGATTTTCCATAACCTAGTATTAAGTTACTCCGTTTTTTATTTTCCAGCCGAATTTGAGATATCACGTGTGTTTAAGACGTTCTGTGGCGAGACTCAAAGCTAATATCACGCATTACTGCTTGCTTTACGCGATATACAGCGTAAAGCTAGAAAAGGAAAAAAAAATAAAATATTTTTTTTTGTTTCAGAACAAACCTAGCGTAACTTAACCTCGCTACAATGGGCCAGTCGTATTAACAACGGCGTCACGATCAATCACGGTGGCGGGCTACACGCGTCATGTGTACGCGGGCGGCGCAGGCGCATACCATGCGCGCGCGCCCGCTGTACCACTCAATGCAAGTAAGTGGGAAAGCCTTACTCTCTGAGATTAATTTAATATATAGCATAGGCTTAGATAACTTATTGTAAGGATATTTCTTTTTATATTTAGTTATAAGTCTGTTACTATGCTAGGGGATTAAGATACTTCTATGTTAATGTGAAGAATAAAAAAAAACCTCAAGAAATTAAGCCAGTCATGGCGCAGAAGGACCATGGTAATGGTTGCAACGTAAACACGAAAGATTGTGGGTCTCTCTGATAACAACGCAAAGCACGGCGACCACCGCCGTTCCGCCGCTAAACAAGCAATGCCACAAATTCGGCAGAAAGTGAGGAACGGATATGTCGTAATGGGAATAGAATGTCTTAACATTTAGTTCTCAAGCCCTCTTTTCTTCTCTGCCTCCCTGCCATATGCGGGATATAGCGTAAATCCGAAATAAAATGAATAAAGTAAGCAAAAGTCGGGGCCTGTCGTGGCGCAGCGGCACAAGAGTGTGACTGTAACCGACAGGTTCTGGGTTCGATCCCCAGTCGAGGAAATGAAATATTTAATATTTTCAATTTAAATATTTAATGTTTCATTTCTTCGCTCTGGTAATAAGGCAAAGCGCGGCGTTGAGTTCCGCCACTCAACACGCACTGCCTCAAATTCGGCGGAAAGTGGGGAACGGAAGTGGAGCGGAGTATCATAACACTAGGTTTCACTTCCGTTCCCTCTGCCTACCCTGCCTAGTGCGGGATACAGCGTGAAGCTGGAAATAAAAAAAGTCAAATATATGTCTATTTCAGTGATGTTTGTTTGATGAAGTATTCAGAGCTACTAAGTTATTTGATAATAAGTAAATAAATTTTCGCGACTTTCTTCAACTCAACCATATTTATTCTATAATCGTAATACCCGAAAGATTGATTGATTGACATTTATTGCCTTTTTTATTATACTAAAAATAAAAATATTCCTCTGGAGTAAGAATCGAACCTGTAGCCTTCTTAAAGTATTTTAAATACATACATACGTAAGTACATATATTTATGTATATACAAAGTTGAAATTAAACAACCTATTAGTGATGACCTAGTCACGAGTGTTCACGTTTCGTAACACGTCAACGAAAATTCGATCTAAACGTTCCTAAAGAAAAACTTTGGACTGTGTAACTTTTACAATATAAATGCATGACCTATTTAGTTATTTAGACAAGTATTTGCCATTTTATATATTAGTTTCTTTAATTTTTTTTCTTCGCTTTTTTTAGCTTGACGCTGTAACCCGCACGAGGCAGTGTAAGCAGAGGGAACCCGGGAACCTAGTGTTAAGACACTCTGTTCCACTTCCGTTCCTCATTTTCCGCCGGATTTGAGGCATTGCGTGTTGAGTGGCGGGACTCTACCGCCCTTTGCCTTATTACCAGAGTGAAGAAATGAAATATTAAATATTTAAATTGAAAATATTAAATATTTCATTTCCTCGAGTTGGGATCGAACCTAAAACCTGTCGGTTACAGTCACACGCTTGTACCACTGCGCCACAACAGGCCTCATTTAACTTTTTGTAATATTTTAAATAAGATTGGGTCATTTCTAACCTTTGACTCAAAAAAGGGGGTTATAAGTTGAACTTTTTGTGTGTCTCGCTGTGGCACCGTAGCTTCTGATTGATGTACCATTTGAGTGCAGTTTTTTTTATTTAAAATCCTTGTTAATCGCGGTGGTTTTTAGCTATGTTTTATCAAAATTGGTTTAACATTCATGGTAATTGCTAAAATAGGTATGGTTAAATAAATTTAAAATGAGAAATCTGGACTGTAAATACGACAGATTTCACATTCAGGGCCGACTCAGGGAACAAGGCAATGCGCGGCGTTGAGTTCCGTCACATAATTCGTACTATTTTTAGGAATAATGTGTAACTTAAAAATATTTAATGTGGTAGAACAATTAAAATAACAGATTTTCAAATGTACATTATAAGTGTATTCAAAATGTCTAACACCCAGTGGACGGAGTAGGGAAGAATGGCGAGTAACTTCAATAAATTTACCAATTCTCAGCTTTATGCTGTATCCCGCACATGGCCGGGTAGGCAGAGGGAACTTGAGAACCTAGTGTTAAGACACTCCGTTCCACTTACCTTTCCCACTTTCCGCCAAACTTGAGACATTGCGTGTTGCGGAACTCAACACCGCGTTTTGTCTTGTACCAGAGCAAAGAAATGAAAACATTAAATATTTAAATTAAAAACATTTTATTTCCTCGAGTGGGGATCGAACCCACAACTTGTCGGTTACATTCACACACGCTTGTGCCACTGCGCCACAACAGGCCAAAATTTATCGACTTTGACTCAATATCAGGCATAGATATTTTACTTTTTTTTATAGTTATGTATTTTATATGAATATTATAAATACATTTTGTTTAAATTGCCGATCTCAGGAATTACCGGTGCAAATTAAAAAAATATTTTTTGTGTCGTTTTATTGAGTAAACTCTTTGAATGTACATGTCATACAGAACTCTTAATTATTTCCTTTTCACTGCGAGAGTGAAATCGCAGCTAAAATTTTGTATGTACACTAGTTAATATTGTAGATAGTTGTTTGTATCCAATACTAAAATAACAGCCCTAATAAGCTCTTCTTTCGTTTTTCGTCTCGGAAATTTTATTCCAGCTTCACGCATAGATATCTCGTTCTGATAATTAGTTAAAAGGCGGCGTTGAGTTACGCCATTCACACAATCATCAAACACTAGCAATGCGTTAAACTTATCTAGATAATTTAAAGAAAACAACCTATATTATAGAAAGACTTGACAAATCAAGCAGGTAGCTTTTATGATATTGGCAAAGTACGCCCTTTGTCCGACGCTTCGATCGAATATCCTATTTTACGTTAAGTCTATATTTAAAAATTTTACTCGTTAGTTAACAAATTCTACGATATCTTCATGAAAGATATAAATTACTATCGGAAGGAAAACGAAAATCTTTATTACATATTATAACAATTTACAACATATTTTAATTAATGCCCGATTGTATATCAATTTAGTAATGATGTACCTGGCCTTAATAAAATATTTAGGACATTGTTATAATTTGATGGATTAATTGGTATGGTATGGTTCTTTGATTAAGGCGTTCCGAGCGTGCCAGTTGAGCACATATCACTTCGCCAATGTCACGTTGAATGGAGAAGACACGAAGGAGGTTGTACGGTAGAAAAAATAATATTACACAATAGGAGAATACATATTAAAAAAAGAAGATCAAGTTAAAAATTGCCTTCACCTATAACAAAAAAAATAATACATATATATTAAAATAAATATATACATTATATACACACTGGGTTAGTAATAAGAAATATATAATACAAAGATGTTAGTCTACAATTTAATATTATTATATCTAATATATTTACATAAAAATTTACATAATGGATTAATTATTTAATTGTTAAAATATGGTTTGACTGTTACACTATGACTGTGAATTTAGTTCCCAATCGTGGGTACAATTTTGATTTTTTCTGCCATACGCTTTATTTCTGCCTCACGTATGGCAAAATAGAGAGAATTGATATATTTAATCAATGCATGAATTAATTAATAATTACAGTTAATTTCCCAATTTGCTGAGAAAAAATATTATTGTGTAAATAAGTATTGAGTTCCATCACTAAACGCGCAATGTTTTGATATCTACGAAACTGGATTAAATGAATACCTTATTTTTAATAAGTTTATCAAATTAGTGATAACGTATACGTATTATGTAAACATACAACCTACGTCCAAAACAAAATTTTGGGATTTAGCTTTACTTGAAGCCAAACCTTTTGAAAAAAGGAAAGTCCGTGACCACTAAGCCATAGGTTATAAAAAAATATATGGAAATTAATACACGCGTGTTACAACTTATTAATTTTGTTTGTGAGACTTTAACAAAATTTTGCTACCAAATAATAATAGCTTAGAATTATCAAATTAAAAGAATTAAATGACCTTAATATTTTACAATTAGAACTCATAAATATATTTTTTAAAAATAAATAAATTTTAAAATAGTAAAATTCGAAGCCACCTTTCTTGGAAGCTGTCCAAGCGCTCTAACCATTAAGCCATACGTCCTTATCGCCAATAGCTAAAAATCGTTGATTCCAATTACATCTAAAACGTTTAATAACGGCTTGTAAGCATATCCGAGTACCGTACAAAGACCATACATTTGAGCCACAAAGTGCACGCTTACGTTACGTTGTAACGGTCGCAATATCGCATTCCAACTTCACGTATTGCTTCACACTTGCTTTATTGGACCTTACCGGAAATACGTAATTTCAAGTGAATATTGCCTTTTGGATTAATTGGTGGTTAATATGTACATGTATATATTGGGGAGCAGTGATGCAAGTGGTAAGTTGTGTGTTTGATAACCACTATTTAATATTTATTATTTCTGTGCTTTGGTCGATGTTCAGTTTCGCCACTCAACACGCAATGCTTCAAATTTGGCGGAAAATACTGCCATTTCAGAAGCTGAAAAAAATGTATTTAACTATTTTTTACTATGTTTTAAAGTGTTATTCCACACTTAGGACAGAAATACTAAACTTAAATTAAAAAGCGTATATTCGTTTGAACGAATGGCTTAGTTGGTCAGAGTGTTGGAACGGCTTTCCAGAGGCGTGGGTTCAAATCGTGCTTCGTTCAAAATTTTTATACGCTTTTTAAATTTAAGTTTATGTATTTAACTAGTTTTTACATGTGCCCACGATATCAAACTTCATTTGCCACAAGCCAAGAACCAGTATTTACGAAACTGGAGGGAGGTCAGATAAAAGATACGGGGACTCGAAGGGCATGTATGACGAGGTTGATGACAGCGGACAAGGTATGAGAGAACGGAGAGCTAGGGATACAGCGTGAAGCTTAAAAATAAAATACGCAGCTGATTCGATTTTCAATATAAAGCAGTCAGTGTTAAACGGAGCTGTGGGCAGTGGCGATCACTCATCATTAGGTGACCTGTAGATTCGTTTGCCTTGTATTTTCCATAAAAACGTGAAATATATAATACTTCCAAATAAATATTTAATATATTAATTTATCCAATCTGGTAACAAGGTTAAGCGTGGCGTTGAGTTCCGCTAATCTATACGCGATGCCTCAAATTTAGAAAAAAATGGGGAACGCAACGGAGTGCTCTAATACTTGGCTATCAAATTCCATCTGCCTATAAAAGTAAACTTATCTTAATGTTTTTTAATAATTACCACTTTTGAATATTTATTCAAACAAAACCAGGACACATTGCTAGTTATAAATAGATTACATAACAGATATTAGCTATAGTCCTTAAATTCAAGTTTCTCCGGCGTCTAAGGATAATATATGAGACAGTATAACGTCGTATACATTCCCTGAATAGTTCTGAGCAATTTGAAACGCAACGTTCCACGATTGTAATGACAGTGAGTTTTTAATTAAATCTATTGTGTTATCGAATTCGCTTGTTTCAATTTTAGTTGTTCATAATGAGGATTGTCGTGGCGCAGTGGCATAACCGTGCGACTGTACAAGACGGGTTGCGGGTTCGATCCTCATTGGGGGAAATTAAATATGGAGTATTTTTATTTCTTCGTTCTGGTAACAAAGCAAAGTGCATCATTGAATTCCGCGCATGCCTCAAACGAAGTGGGGAACGGAACGGAGTGACTTGACACTAGATTCCCAAGTTACCTCTGTCTACCTTGTGATATGAAACAAATAATAAGAAAAAAAAAATATTTAAAAAGCTAAAAATATAGGCCAAGAAAAAAAAATATAATATGTCAATCGAGTTATTTATTTAGAAAAAATAACATCATCATGTCTCTGGTGGAAATCGAACTAACTTACATAGAATTTCGTTGCTTCGACATTCTTTCTTCTTTTACAAAAATATCCCTACATTTTTTTTCTTCACACTGCATAGGCAGGGTGTGCAGAGGGAACTTGGGAACCTACTTCTAAGACACTGTTCCGTTCCCCACGATCCGCCAAATTTGAGACATTGTGTGTTGAGTGGCGGAACCACTTCCAGACCATCGCCACAACTAAGTAATAGTCCATACATATTAAAAATATAAAGCTATCTGAAAAACGACTCGGTGTACATTAAAAAGACAAAGCAAACAATAAAAGTAATAACCCATTGCGAGAATAAGGAACTTATGCGATCCTATTTAACTTCCCAAGTCATTATTGTCGCTGTGTAGGGTTGCCAATGGGCGCGTCTAGACTTGAATTGACTTTTTATACCCGTTACGTCTTGTGATATTTTTTTTTTCTAGAATCAGTTTTATTTTTTTTTTCTTAAAGTTCACGATGTATCCCGTACATGGTAGGGTCATACATCGTGAATACTTGGTGATCTAGTGTTAAGACACTTCGTTTCGTTCCTCATTTACGATCGAATTATCGAATTTGAGGCATTGTGTGTTGATTGGTGAAACTTAACGCCACGCTTTCTTTTTTATTAGAGCAGTGAAGTTAGATTTTAAATATTTTTGTTCCTGGAATGGGAATTCAATATCAAATTATCGAAATCAAAGAAAAAAATATTTAAAATCTAACGTGGCTTCAATTGAAGCCTTGTGGCTTCAATTGAAGCCACGTTAGATTTTTTGAAGATTGAAGCCTTCTGTTCCGTTTACAGTCGCACACTTGTACAGCAAACATCGGATTAATTGGGATATAATATCTGACTTTAAGACGCGATGGTTGAGACTATACCAGATTAATATCTTATATTTTCTAATATTTTTTTGCACACCAATTTCTCAAATTTGTTTTTTTAACGTCACACTGTATCTCGCACACGGCAAGGTAGGCGGAGGCACTTGATAACCTAGTGTTGAGACACTCCGTTCCGTTCCCCACTTTCGCCAAATAATTCTACAGTCATTATTTTAAGCCAAGCCATCGGTGACTTCATGTTATTCTTAATAAAAATATATACAATAGTACAAATTTTAAGCAATTAAAAAAATTATAATATTTATATAAAATTTAATTATTAAGAATTTATAATATTCATCCCTATTTTATTGTGGTATGTTCAATCTCCTCGCTACGACTCTAAAGGGCTGCTTCAATTGTCCGCCCCCTATACTTGTTACAAATATAGTAAAATGTCATCGTGTAACCTACGCTTAGTGACATTCATAATTTATTTGAGAATATAAATATTTCGTGGCAAAGAGTGGGGCCTTTCGTGGCGCAGTGGCACCATTGTGTGATCGTAAACGATAGGTTGTAGGTTTGATGCCCACTCGAAGAAGTAAAATATTCAATTCTCAAATAAAATATTTAATATTTGAATTTCTACGCTCGTATAACAAATAAAAGCGCGGCGTTGAATTCCGCCATTTAATACGCAACGCCTTAAATTCGGTGGAAAGTGAGGAACGGAATTGAATATCTTAACACTAGGTTCCCAAGTTCACTCTGCCTACCCTGCTATGTGCGGGATTCAGCGTGAAGCTGAGTATGTAGCAAAGAGTGAAACTGCAAATGCGAAAGTTTATTTGTTCCAAGAAACTACTAATTCGAAGAAATCAAAAACATCATTTAACAATGTCTTGACCCTAAAGGTAACTTACCAAGTTTTGGCAAGGTGCTCGTAGTTCTGAGCCTGTTGAGCCTGAGGAGCTACGGCGCCAAAGACATGTAAACAGGCATATATATATATATATATATATATATATATACATATGTATATATATATATATATATATATATATATATATATATATATATATATATATATATATATATATATATATATATATATATATATATATACATATATATATATATATATATATATATATATATATATATATATATATATATATATATATATATATATATATATATATATATATATATATATATATATATATATATATATATATATATATATATATATATATATATATATATATAAATTAAAAATATTTTGTACCGTATAGACCATTTATTGAGGAAGGCTGTAGACTATATCTTATTAATCGCGTGATGTGATCCCATTACTTCCGGTGGGAATTACCATGGGCACATGTATGTCATATACGACTTAGCTATTTGACTTCAAGAGTGAATTAAATATATGTAGGTATACATATGTATATCTATGTGGAGGCCTGTCGTGGCCCAGGGGCATAAGCGTGCGACTGAAACTCGACAGGTATGATGGTGACTCGAGAAAATGTAATATTTAATATTTAAATTTTTTCGCTCTGGTTACATGGCAAAGCACGGCGTTGAGTTCCGTTACTTAACACGTAATATCTCAAATTCAGTGGAAAATTAGGAACAGATGTGTTTTAATAAGAACTAACGTTAAGACACTCCGTTCTCATTAACCTAGTACTGTTGGGAACCTAAGTGTGGTTCCTAAGTTCCTTCTACATCTTTATATATACAACGTAAAGATGAAAAGAAAATAAACTGATAGCAAAAAACATACCGTTTCTTCAATCGTCTTAATGATCGGAGAATACGAAGGTAACTAAAGACCTCCCCGTGGATGCCAAAAGGAAATCGAGTTCTAGCCCTTGTAAAATCCAGACACAAGTTCAAGTACCGCTGCGTTGGAAGTGTCTACTTGAAAATTTCTTTTAATTTGTTTGTAGGTCCTTACCTACCTTACTAACTGTCTCAATTTTACAAAATTCAGATTAAAATTACTTTGATCCTAGCAATTTGAACGAATTAAATCGATGAATCGATATTTTTTGCAATCCTATGTGGGTTTTCATTACCTCGGTCTTTTTAGACAAAATACGGTGCTGAGCAGCGCCAGTCTATACATGTGATAAGCCAGTTTGAAAAGTGGCAATGGAGTGCTTTGAGTGTTTCTGCCTAAAATAATAGTTGTAGGTTCGATTTCCAGTAAGGGAAATGAAAAATCTTCATGTAACTCAGTAACTCGATAACGCCACGACAGGCTTCAATCACGATAGAATTATTATTATCTCTATATAAGAAACATAGCTAATGCATATTTAGAGAATATTTATTACGTTAATGTGGTAACGACAAAGAGTTAAGTTACGTGAAACAGTCTTGACTATGTACTCTTTGTCTAATACGCCGTGCTTTTTTGAATCTTAGAAAGATTTATATTTAAAACAAAAGTTCAAAGAGATCTAAACATTAGAAACAATGAAAAAAAAATTTTTTTTTCTTACTTTTGTAACATTTATTACATAACTTTCTAACGTAACCTTAATTTGCCAAAAACAAAATGGAAGATTTACGTAAAATATTTTTTTTAATAATAAAAAAGTTAAGTTACAACTAGGCAAATTAATTTTGCTTGTACAAAATTAATTTGCCTAGTTGTAACTTAATACCAAAAATGTATATACGCAGACTCTACAGAGAATTTAACATTTCTTCTTTATAATATTAAAATTACAATATTTAATATGGAGAATTAGAACTTACCGAAGAAATGCGTAAGAGACGCTCAAAATACTTTAATTATAGTTAACCTGAGTGAATAATTTACACAAATTATTCTCGAAAAATAATTGAAGGTATCTGTAAATTATATTGAAGTGAAATATCTTCTATATACTAGAACTAGACCTAATCCAGCAGCTATCTTGTTCAAGCTTGAGTTTTCATTAAGAAAATTAGTTACTGTTATTTGCATATATTTGCATAGCTTCGAAGGCACCTGGGCAAATATTAAATAAACTTACCCTTTTAAGTAACTTAGTCGATTAGTTTATTAAGAAAGAGGTCACAGCTTCAAATCCTGTTGAAGTTTTGAAAGTTAAGAAGTGTTTTATAATTCTATGCGTTAGCCAAGTTAAGATATTGTATGATATTGGAACTCAACGTATCTTGTTCTACTTATTACACTCGTCCAGAAAAATAAGTATTTTGAAATTTAGATTGCATCAACAACTATCTGTCTTACAGTTCATAAAACATAAAATATAAAAAACACTACGTTTAAATATTTATGTGGTATAACTATATATTTTTAGAGTTTTGTTTTAAAAAGAACTTAGTGTCTAGACACTCTTTTCGGAGGTTTATTTATTTTTCTGTAGGGAAGCTCACAAGTGTATTAGATAAGAGCTGTGCTAAATGAATATAATACATCCAAGCCAATACGTATCTAACCAACAACCACCTTAATAACAATTTTAGACAAACAAAAACGTAGTGATTGGACACTAAGTGACCACTTTTAAGTCACCTGGGATTAAAAAAAATCCCTAAAACCCAACGAGCGGAATTCACGATGAAAAGAGAAAGAAGGTCAATTATGAAGAACAAAAGTAATGAATAAAGAAGCGAGGACGCGACTGTTGCTCTGTGATGTAGTTCTAACATTGAATGTTTTTAATTTATTCACTGTACGTAATTTACTTGGGCGTGGAAAAAAGTTGGGTGGTTTTTCTTTTTCTTTTGTAAAATCTTTTTATTTTAGCTATACAATATTTTTATAGGCGTGTCATAGTGTAGCCGTTAGATTGTGGCTTTGATCCACATTTGGAGGAATGAATCCTACTAGTAAAAGTTTGTAGAAAAACTACTTAGATGGATATAAAAAACTGATTTAGATAAAATTAAGAGAGAGAGAGAGAGAGCGAGACAGAGAGACATAATTAGAGAGAAATACTTTTTATTTACTCAGCTTCACGCTGTATCCCGGACATGATAGGGTAGGCAGAGGTAACTTGGGAACGTAATGATAAGACATTCCGTTCTACTTCCGTTCTCCACTTTTCGCTGAATTTGAGGCATTGCGTGTTGGGTGGCGGAACTTAACCGCGTTTTTGCCTAGTACCAGAGCGAAGGAATGAAAACATTCAATATTTAAATTGAAAATATTACATATTTCATTTCTTCGACTGGGAATCGAACCCAGAACATGTCTACAGTCACACACTTGTGCCGCTGCGCCACGACAGGCCTTTCTTTTTTCAAGTTTTTATATGACATTTTTGAAACAAAACTGATGCCCTCATGGCGTAATGCAACAGTTCATTTTGTAAACGCTATGAGTGGAGTTTCCGGCTCCACTCGAGAGAAGTTCTATAATTACTTTTATTTTCTCGTTCTTTTAGACACTGTAACGACTCGAAAAGCGGCGTTAAGTTTCGCCATTTAATACCTGCTTAGAGTGAAGTGTATTAACAATAGATTCTCTCCGTATATACGTGCGGGAAACGCTGTGAATTTTTTATTGCTTTTTCAACACGTTCTTATTTATATAAGTAAACCTTAAAATCCTTGACACTATTATATCTCAAGGGAACACTCTTGATTTATGATGCGTAAAAACTTAAAGTAGTTCTTTTCAATTCGGCCTTTTCTCACTATGATTGATGGCCGATTACAGTTCAACCTAATAATGTTATCGCCTGTACTTTAGAGCCCAAAGAGCTTTCTGCTTTCAATTAGTTTTGTAGTTTATAAAGTTTATATCAATCGGTCTGCTTCACGATGTATCCCGCACATTACGGGATAGGCAGAGGGATCCATTCTACACTTTCCGCCGAAATTGAGGCATTGCGTGTTGAGAGGCGGAGCTCAACGCCGCGTAAGTCACAAGGTTTTAGTGTTACTACTTAAATACTTTAGCTGTTGTTTTGTATTAATTTCGTTGGTTCGTTCGTTGATATATTATTTGAATACTAGTATTTGTATGTAGATCACGTTATAAGTATGTTCTTCAAAAAAGTATGTTTTTGGATTCTAGAATTATAAGATAATAAATAATGAAAGTAAAGAAAGTGGGGAACGGCAGTGGTAACTTTCCCAGATTTTAAAAGAAAAATTAATAAAAGCTTTTAATATTTAATAATGTATTTGATTTGATTTTCGCGATTGTTACACATTTTAAATGAAACTCTTTTAACCGGATTAATCGCGCATATTCAATGGTAAACTGACTGTCTACCCGTGACCACGGACTACTGTAAAGTGTTTCGAACCGTCGGGTTTCCAAAAAATGTTTACCATTCAATATACGCGATTAATCCGTTTAAAAGTGTTTCATTTAAAATCTTTTATATTTATTTTATGTTATTAAGTATTCTGGTCATATTTAGACTATTTAAATAAAAAGAAACATTATAATATCAACCGTTTTAATAACAAAAATCAGTAGACAGACAGAAAAGATTGACATTAAATTATTATACATATTGTACTTAATAAAATTGAGTACATACTTCAATAATAAACGATTGTAATGCAAATTAGATCCTATTGTATGAGAAATAGAGTAGAAATTAAATAAATAGAAAAATATCTAAACGACTTAATAGGCTACGCACGTTTTCTAATATGATAATATCAACCAAAACACAACCTTATTCTTATTGAGCATAGCCTTTAAATTCGAATGGAAAAAATATTATTTAAGAAAATTAATCCCTAAATGTATAGAAATAAGGTCTAATTCAAATTATTTCATCTTATTTTCTAAGGGAAAAAGACACCATCGTTTTGGTATTTAATTTTGAATTCTATAGCGTCCTTATGCTTTGAGTTGTCAAGCGAAATTCAAATCTATTTTGTATGAAATAAAATTCAAATTAAAATACCTTATTTTAACCTATTGATCCCCAAAACGGCATGTTCTGGAAATGATATGGGTTTTGGACCCATAAAATGTATACTGTTCTATGAATAAAAGTTTCACTTTGATATAAATGATAAATCAGCTTCACTGTATATCATTGCGTTTTGAGTGGCGGAACCTAACGCTGCGCTTTGCCCTGTTACCAGAGCTAAAAACTGACTTTGTACAGCCTTGCAACTATAACAATATGTGTAATAGTTATTGTAGTAATTTATATCATCATGAGACATAGCTAAGGAAAATTCAAAATAGGCGGAAAGCGGGGAACGAAACAGAGAGTCTTAATACTAGGTTCTCAAGTCCCCGTCACGTACAGTATTAAAAAGATAAAATAGAAACTTGGCAGTAATAAACAGCTAACGTATGATAACATTGAGCTGATGTGATGATGGAGTCAGGATCTGAAAAGTAGCACTCCTCAGATTCAAAGTGAACCACTCAGGCTTACGCTCATATAGTTTACAGTATCGATATTTTTAAATTATAGTTTTATATTTTTTTTATTTATTTAAGTCTACATAATTTTTTGTATAAAGAATTATATATTTAACATAAATAGTGGGTAAATAAATAAAATTAATCATCTTTTCACATCCTGAATGTAATTACATAAGATACCATAGTAGCACAGCCTTTAATTAACTCAGCTTCACGCTGTATCCCGCACATGACAGGTTGGGCAGAGAGAACCTTCATTATTTACCCTACTGTAGTGGCGGAATTCAACGCCGCGTTTTGCCTTGTAACTAGATCGACGAAATCAAAACATTAAATATTTAACTGGATAATATTAAATATTTCATTTCCTCGAGTGGAGATCGAACCCACAACCTGTCATTTACAGTTACACGCCTGTTCCGCTGCGCCACGTCAGGTCTCATTGAAATTAACACGCTTATTAGATCAATTTCCACATAAGAAAAGGAATTTCAGTAATCCGTTCTGGTATAACGAAATGTGGCGTTGAGTTGCGCTTAAAACACTATCTCGGATTTAGCGGAAAAATTTGAACGTAACTTAACACTGGGTTCCTTTTGCGTACCCTACTATAATATGTAACTCTTCATCTCCCTTCAACTCGACGAGAGCAAAAGTAAACATAGCTAATTTTATTAGCTCACCGCAGAACAGCTATAGGAAATTTTGCATGTGTCCAAAAGGTCGTTAGTCGCGTGCGTCGAGCCGGAATAATTGAATTACAGCCACGGTTATATTATACTGGGTCTGTTACGCAATCGTGCACAGGAATATGGTCTCTATTGATGTAGTCTGAATAGAGAGTCAAAAATTAATTGTTTTGTTGTGTTTGCTATTTTCATTTTTGTTGTAATTTTTGTTGCATGTCATGGCGCAGTGGCACAAGCGTCTGACTGTAACCGACAGGTTCTGGGTTCGATCCCTGGTCGAGGAAATAGATATTTAATATTTTCAATTTAAATATTTAATGTTTCATTTCTTCGCTCTGGTAATAAGGCAAAGCACGGCGTTGAGTTCCGCCACTCAACACGCAATGCCTCAATTTTGGCGGAAAATGGGGAACGGAAGTGGAACGGAGTGTCTTAACACTAGGTTCCCGGGTTCCCTCTGCCTACCCTGCCTCGTAGACTCGAAACAGCGTGAAGCTGAGAGAGAGAGAGAGAGAGGGAAGTGAAATATTAAAAAAAAATGATTAGGATAGTTTCGAATAAGTCACAATGATTAATTATCTAGAGGCTTTTTATTGGCTAAATTCCCTTTGTATTTTTCATAGACAAAATTTCATAAAGCACTTCACGCTATTTTTTGCATAGCTGGATATCTAATGTTGAGTAAGACACTCCGTTCCACACTACGCAAACGTTTTTTAACATAAGTACCGTTATTTAATATATATATATATATATATATTATATATATATATATATATATATATATATATATATATATATATATATATATATATATATATATATATATATATATATATATATATATATATATATATATATATATATATATATATATATATATATATATATATATATATATATATATATATATATATATATATATATATATATATATATATATATATATATATATATATATATATATATATATATATATATATATATATATATATATTATATATATATATATATATATATATATATATATATATATATATATATATATATATATATATATATATATATATATATATATATATATATATATATATATATATATATATATATATATATATATATATATATATATATATATATATATATATATATATATATATATATATATATATATATATATATAACAATATCAACGGTACCAAAAATATACAATAAATATTGAAAATTTCAATTCCTAAGTCAAAAGGCTAAAACGTGCCATTTTTTACCAGTAATTTGAGGTAACAGTGAACGAAACCAAAAAGCTCCGATCACGGTTTTAAAAAAACCGTTAAAAATAACACGTGAAAAGCATTAAAGCTGTAGTCGTTCTACAGTTGGAAATACTAAAAATAGTGCTACGCATTCATCTATGAAATCTTTACATAGAATAAAACGTAGCTCATCGATTCACGCAAATGACTTGACAACTAGTCCTCCCGTGCAGTTTTGTATGGACTTTAAGACAGAAAATGGAAAATTGAGTTGCTATGGGGCGCAATGGGGTTGTAGGTTCATTCTCCAGAGTAAATGAAATAATTAATATTTGCATTTCTTCGCTCTTAAAATTAAGAAAGCGAAGCGTTGAGTTACCGCAACTTAAAACGCAATGCGTCTAAATACGGCGGAAAGCGGAGAGAGAGTGCCCGGTCACTACGTTACTAAGTTTTCTTTGTCAAGTATGCTATAATACAGCGTTAAGTTCAAAAAATCTTGTATTTTTACCTTTCCTTTGGATATATTTAGAAATCGTTACCAAAACTCTTTTACACTTCAACACAAATTTTTAGGTCCAGGGGTTTTCTTCTGTCTATTACTCAGTAATCGCAGAATTCTATATACTCAGCTTCACGCTGTATCCCGCACGAGGCAGAGTAGGCAGAGGGAACCCGGGAACCTAGTGTTAAGACACTCCGTTCCATTTCCGTTCGCCACTTTCCGCCGAATTTGAGGCAGAATTCTATATAATATTAATTATTACGTATTGATTACGTGAAATATTTTAATGTGGTTTTAATTAATAGTAACGTGATAAGGAATAACATGTATATACACGCATATCACACGAAAGAGAAGGTTAACTTACTTTCAGAACTATAATGTATTAATGTATTACATTGGGCTGTATAGTTAGAAATTGGATGGCGGGACACAACGCTGTGTTATGTCTTGCTTAAATTGAAAATTTTATTCAATAATTTGTTCCTCGATTAAATTAAAGAACAGTGATGAGAAAACTCCAAAACCAATTTCCAGTAGAAAAACGTAAAACAAAAAATCCCAAATAAAAATAATCAATACGAAAATCCTAATATTCAGAAAATATATATTTATTAATCATCGAACCTGCGTCCCAAACGTGTCAATGACAATAGAAAGAGATTTATTAGATATTATTATCATAACAATAACAGCGATGTTAAGTTTGTTTGGATAATACGATTGTATACGCTTATCTTTTTGTATTGTAAATAAAATGTATAAACTCCCTTATATGTTTAACATCCGCATAAACTCCGTAACTCCATAAATATTTATAAGCTCCGTAATATATGTAACATCCGCATTTGGACCGTACCTATTTGATTCAAGTAAGCAACTTAAAATTTTGAGTTAGCTACATAATAAGTGGCAGAAATCGAAGCGCGACGTTCAGTACAGTTTGTACACTGTTACCAGAGTGGTTAAATAAAAATATTAAATATTTCATTCGCCAAGTGAATCCAATCAAAATTTTACAATTGCGCTGTGTCATTGTGTCACGCCGGCCTTTAATATGTTTTTTTTTTTTTTTTTTAAGTTATAGTTATTATGTGGGACGGATTGGAGTGTCTTAACACTAAGTTCCTAAGTTCTCTCTGCCTACCCTGCTATGTGCGTGATACAGCGTGAAGCTGAGTGAGTTAGTAAATATTTGGCCATCGTGACATAGGTGGCTCGATATATGTAGTCAACTCGATGATTGTGAATGCCTTTTAATAACCTTTTAATTATTTCCGCTCTAGAAAGATGAAGAGCTCACTCTGCAACAGCACTCAATACAATTTCTCGATTAGGAAGAAAGTTTGGGTTCCATTTGCCATCTTGGGGTATACCACATAAAGTTCAAATAACAACAATGATAGACGAAATGCGTGAAGTAAAAAATTACTCCATTAAAAATAATATTTTAAATATTATCAGTACATTTATAGGTTATCATTAATCAAATATGTGTGATTAAATACTAATTAACAGGCGGCTTCGCTTAGTTAAATATAAATGAGTAAATAACAATTAAATAACTGTACCTAAGTGATAAGATCTTTGGTTTTTACGATTGTTATATACATATATTTAAAACTTTGCAGTAGTCACGTGTCGCGGGTAGGTTACATCAAATTGTTCAAAACATCAGATTTTCAGAAATGTTTAAATTTGAAAGTTTCTCGATTAATTCTGTTAAATTTGTTTCATTTAAAAATTAATGTTTTTCAATCTTTTACGCCTACTCATTAAATGGTCAACGAAAAAAAAAATTGTAATTCGCATCAGTACTTCCTGAATTTAGCGTGATCAACCAAATGAACTAATTAGCTATATAATAATACAATGTATTTAATTATATATATAAAAAATGTTTTTGTATTATAAAATCTACGACCCCGTGTAACAAGAGAGAGCAAGAGAGAAGCTATAGGTTGACGGTCTGTAAAATGAAGGAAGATGCGATTTTGAAGGTACATGTATGGTAATCTTTGATCTATGAGTAAGTTTTAATATAAAAATAAATGCTTTTATTATGATAGGCAAATTAAACTACATAGTTTAGATATAGATATATATGTACTCAGTTCTCCACAGGCGCACATATATACATCACACAAAAAATATAAAAGAGGCCTGTCGTGGCGCAGCGGCACAAACGTGTGACTGTAACCGACAGGTTCTGGGTTCGATCCCCAGTCGAGGTAATGAAATATTTAATATTTTCAATTTAAAATATTTAATGTTTCATTTCTTCACTCTGGTAATAAGGCAAAGTGCGGCGTTGAGTTCCGCGACTCAACACTCCAATGCCTCAAATTTGGCGGAAAGTAGGACACGGAAGTGGAACGGAGTATCTTGACACTAGGTTCCTATAAGTCTATATATATGGTATGGTTCTTTAATTACCTATAAGTATATGTCTAGATAATAGATTTCAAAACAAAAAATGACTAAATTAGATGTTACGTCATTTTAAAGATATGTTATTCAAGGTTACTACCATTGATAAAATGTAGCTAATTAGGCTTTAAAAATAGCAAAAAAAAACTATATCTTGTAGCTGTGTATGTGTCTTGAATGATTTTTTTTTTTAAATATTTGTGCTGTTACATATTTATCGGAATTTTGTTATAACGTTGAATTGGTTGAATTACTTTAAAAATATTTTAGTTACCAAACGCTGCTTTTTTTTTAAACATATTTTAGAATTGTAAGACGGTATGATAATTAGAAAAAAATCTTTTTAAACTAGAATAGAGCCTGCGAGAGTGCCAGCACGTCATTTGAATAAATTTAGAAGTTACAGTCGATTAACTAATAACAACTAAATGTTAATATTATAATTGTTAAAATAGACATAGATGCATTGGGACCGGGAGTTCTTGAGATCAATGCGCTCAACCAAACAAACGTTTCTGCTTTAAAATATTAGTATAGAAAAGAACGACGCCATCTATTAACGAGAAATTAGAACTAAGCGAACTGTTTTACCGACACAGCCGTCTGCGCATGCGTAGAAGGAAGGTCGCGGCTGTAACACACAGACGTCACTCGGTATCTGTCAAACGTGTACATGTCAATAAGGATGCGAAGTATAGGATATTATTAATTGTTATTATATTTAAGTGTGAATTAAAATATTTAAAATGTAAGTATAGTCATTTTTTATTATTATTTTCATTTATTGTGATATTGCTTTAGTTATTTTTAGTTACAAAATAACCTTCGCGGTAATTGTTCGGACGGTGCTTAGTTATTATTATATGAACGTTTTGTCTTTTATAAGGAGTTTTGAGTGAATTAATAATAGTAAGATTACATATGAATGTGTTCATTTGGAAAAAATATATAGTATTGTTGTAAATTGTATGTTATTTTGAGTAATGTTTTCAATATCCGATATGGTCTAGTGGCTAGGATACCTGGCTCTCACCCAGGAGGCTCGGGTTCGATTCCCGGTATCGGAATAATTTTTATGCTTCTTTTTTTCATTTTGCTACATATGTTTTTTATTATTAGAGATGTCAGTGATATTGGATTTCATTATTTAGTTTATAATTTCTTGTTTAATTTTTTATTAGTTATTATAAACATTTGATTATGTAACCTACATCCCAAACTCTTCTATTTCAGATCCAAAATGAATATAAAAGCAGCTTTGGCCATTGGCATGGTCTTTGTAGGATGTTGCTCTAATGTAGTATTCTTAGAGTTAGTAGTCAAGGAAGACCCGGGAGCTGGAAACTTGGCAACATTCTTGCAATTCTTATTCATTGCCAGTATTGGTTTTTGTGCGGTCGGCAAGTTTGGTACTGCCAAAAGGCAGATACCTTTCAAACAATATCTCTTACTAGTAGGGTTCTTCTGGACAAGTAGTGTTGCCAACAATTATGCCTTCGATTTTAATATATCAATGCCGCTTCATATGATCTTTAGAGCTGGCTCCCTCATGGCCAATATGGCGATGGGCGTTTGGATATTAAAGAAACAGTATCCAGCTTTGAAATATTTAGCTATTTTCATGATATCGGCTGGAATAGCAATATGTACGATACAATCTAGCGGTGATGTCAAAGCACCAAGAGAAACTCATGAAGATGCAGCTGAAGAAGAGAAATTGAAGTTTATCGATTGGTTGTGGTGGTGTTTGGGTATAGCCATTTTGACATTTGCGTTGTTTGTCTCCGCAAGAATGGGTATTTTCCAGGAATCTTTGTATTCCAAATATGGAAAACATCCGTGGGAGGCTTTGTATTATACACATTTGCTGCCTCTAGTGTTCTGGTTGCCCACAGCACCGAATCTAATAAGCCATGTAAAATTAGCTCTCGATACCCCTATTGTTGACTTCTTGGGAATCGCTCTCCCAAGGCAAGTTCTATATTTAATTTTATATGTTATGACACAAGGCTTATGTATAAGTGCTGTGTATGTGTTGACTACGGAGTGTGCTTCTCTAATCGTCACTTTGACGGTGACTTTAAGGAAATTTGTATCCTTACTTTTCTCTATTTTGTACTTCCGAAATCCATTTACTACTGGCCATTGGATAGGTACTTTACTTGTATTTATTGGTACTATGATATTTACTGAGCTTCTTCAGAAATGTGTCTATATGTTCATTCCTATAGAAAAGAAAGACAAAAAGAAGAAACAGTAGTATGTGTATATTTTTTTAATATTTTTTAATCTCTTCTTAGTGTTATGTTGCGCACTTAAGAAAGAAAAATGTTATTTTATAAAATATATAGAATATTGAATGTATCAGAATTTGATTTCTGATTCAATTGTTACTAATACATGACTTAGTGGTTTGTGCCTTTTTTGACTTTCAATATGTGCAAGTTCAAATCCCGCTACATTCAAATTAATGATATGTTTTATAAAAAAAACTATAATTTATTCAATTTTAATAATTGTGATGGAATTGGTGGTGATTATTGATAACAAATTATAAACGCTGATAACACATACGTCTTAAAGTAATTGTTTTATATTATAATTTATTGACAAATTAAACAGATTATATATTTAAATGTAAACTTATTTGTATTATTTAATTATAAGCTTATTACAGAATTAACTAAACTAACTTAAATATATTATATAATATGTAATAGTGTAACATAGATACAAAATATTGTCAGAAATAATAGTAAAATATGTCTTACCGTACTTATGATGCAAGATTTAATTCCCAGTCAGTAATATATTTCTAGAATTAATAGAAAGTGAGGCCTGTTGTGGCATAGTAGCATAAGGGGAGTGGTCGTGAGTTCGATCCCCAGTCGAAGAAATTAAATATTTCATATTTTTAAATTTATATATATACTTAATGTTTTCTTTTCTTCGCTCTTGTAACAAGGCCAATTTGCGTCATTCATCTCATTATGCCTCAATTTCGTTTGAAAGTGGGGAACGGAACGGAGTGTTTTAACACTAGGTTCCCAAGCTGCCTCTGCCTATCATGCCCATACATGGTAGGCAGGGAAGTACAGCGGAAAGCTGAAAGAAAAAGAAAATAGGGTAATAAATAAAAAAAAATAAAAAATAACGGTACAAATCAATTAATTAATAACAATTATCTATACTAATGATATATTTTTAATTTTTTTTTGTGAGCATCCTTGGCCTAATACTTAAGATAAGGCTGCTTGACGTTGATATGTAATTGGCTTATAGCAGCATATTCTTATCAATCATTTACAAGAAAAGAACACATTTTGTTTTATTATGTAAATATATTTATTTAATTTTTGTATTAAAATGTATATTCGGATGTCATATAGTTAGGCCGCCGTGGCACAAGAAGACAAGCGATTGCGATTGTTAGTTTGATGGTCGTCGGTTCAATTCCCCTTTGGGGATATGAAATTGGTAGTAGCGCGGCGTTGAGTTCCAATGAAACGCAAAGCGTTGACAATTCGTCAGAGAGTAAAGAGAGGAAGTGTGATTCGAACATAGTGACTTAACACTAGGTTCCAATGTTCCTTCTACTCTGCTTTGCGCAGGATTCAGTGTGAAGAAAAAATATACATATTAAATTTTACGTACAAATTGATAAAAAGATGTATTTTAATCGAAAGTGTGATTTTATTGATATTTTTTTTGTATTGTAATGATTATTGAAATTATATATTATTATTGCATTTAACTTTGTTAATTTGACATCTATTTTATTGTTTATGTTTTATAAAAGACATTGTTACAACTGCTAAGATGCTTTTTGATTATTTGTTTTGAACAACTGCTTGGTGAATAAATTAATTATAATTATATTGTCTGTTTCAATTAACCTTCTTAATAAACACTATTATTTTATATATGAGGTCTGTCGTGGCGCAGCGGCACAAGAGTGTGACTGTAACCGACAGGTTCTGGGTTCGATCCCCAGTCGAGGAAATGAGATATTTAATATTTTCAATTTAAATATTTAATGTTTCATTTTCTTCGCTCTGGCAAAGTGCGGTGTTGAGTTCCACCACTCAACACTCAATGCCTCAAATTCGGCGGAAAGTGGGGGACGGAAGTGGAACGGAGTGTCTTTACACTAGGTTCCCGGGTTTCCTCTGCCTACCCTGCCTCGTGCGGGATACATCGTGAAGCTAAAAAAAAATATATATATATCTATTTAAGTAAAGAAATTGAATTTGTTCAAAGCTTTAAACAAAAAACATAGTTACATCTTATTTAATTTAACATACAAAATTAACTTTCTCAATTCATTTACAAAATTTGCTTTTAAATTATATTTTTTCTATAGAAGTTGTAGTTGAAATGATAAATTTGTTACGTAAAAAATCGTTCTCGTGCGTTATCAATTATTCATTATATCGCATTCTGATAGCGTTTAATTGTGAATGTCATGGTGTTAGGTTAAATTTTTAACGTATAGTTTTTATTTTCATGCTCCGTTTAGACAAAAAAAAGGAGTTTGTGGGTTCGAATCCAATTAGAGGCAAAAAATATTTAGTAATATTTTTTCCTTGTAGGGACAATAAGGCAAAGTGCAGCTCTGTTTCGTCACTCAAAACGCGATATTAAAAAAATATATATAGAAAAGACAAAAATGTTCAAGACCTGGGCGCAATATTAGTATATTTTTTCGTTGTATTGATTATATTTTGTTCGTAGAATTAGCGTTTTTAATGGGATAATCTATACACGCTCACAAATAGTTTGACCTAGAAAATAGGTTTTTTCTTCGATAAGAAAGAAATTTTGCTTGTAATTTACTTATTTATTGTTATTTAATATAGCCTTGTTAAATTTGTACTAGAAATAATAGTCATTTAATATTTAATGTTTTCATTTTTTCACGCTGGTAACAAGGCAAAGAGCGGTGTTCCGCCACAAAATATTTGGCGGAAAGTGGGAAACGGAACGGAGTGTCATAACACTAGGTTCTAAAGTCTCCTCTGCCTACACTGATCGTGGCGGATGCAGAAGAAAACTGTACAGGAACAGAAAAGAAGTAGCATAATAATAAATTACTGTTATAGTTCAACCATTTCTTTGGCAACTTTGAATATATAGATGACTGGTTCAATTCTACTTATATTTATAATTGGGAGTTCGATTCCCAATTAGGGTACCTATGGGGTTATTGTAATTACCTTGTTATAGTACAATATCAGAACACGTGGATGATCCGCTAATCACAAGGAATGTGTCTAAGTTAGAGGATTTTCCCCTTATACTTGACTTAGAACGGGCGACAGATTAGAGATATTGGCTTTTTTAGCTATTGAATTGTTACATTTTTATGATTTATAGTAAGATATTTGTGGTTTGGAGGTACTCGTAGCAAAATAAGTGTCTTAATAGTTAGGTTTTTTTATATATTCCATGCAAATTCCTGCAGTTTAAAGCAGAAGTAAGCTGAAACTATAAATACGAATATTCCATACTTTGCAAAAGATGTAAAATATATGATACATAAAAGGAAAAGATTAAAAAAAAAGCGAAAACAGCATTTCTAGAAATACCACCCAAGTAAATCTAGTACAAACGAATACTGTAAACAGGGAATACATTGTACCGACGGGCAAAACAATAAGATTTAGATAGCCACAGCTATTTCAACATAAAAATACAAAAAAAAAAAACGGTCAAAACATAAAACATTTGTAGCGCCAAAATATCTGAAAGCAGCAGTAAATTTTGGACATCTAGGTACTAAAAGTGGAAACATAGGTGTGTATCGTATGGCACTCGAGTTACCAACGCTTTTGGTAAGAATTGGGCGTATTTTAATATATTTTAAAGTGTTTGCATATTTTGGGTTTCGAAGTATATTTTATTTTAGATTTACTGTATAGCAGGATAGGTAGGCCAGTTAGGGATTCTCGATTTTTACCCAACTTGTGTGTTTAGTAGCGGAACTCAACGCCGCTCTTTGTCTTTATAAATATTTCATTTCCTCGAACTCGGGATCGAACTCATAACCTGCGGAGTTTACAATCATATGCTTGTGTACCTACGCCACGACAGGTCTCAGTGGATCCTTTTTGGAATATTATAAAGTTAGTTTTACTATGGACATTTTAAGCTGGAATATTATTAGTATTAGTTATGAGATATTGCGTGGTTAATGGCGTAATACAACGCCGCTCTTAGTCTTTCTTCCAGGAAGATAAGCGTAGTTGTTTCCTGAGCTATAATCGAACACACAATTGCCTGTGACACATATTTTTTATTATTATTCTTCATATTTAGAATTAGAAATATATACATAATAATTGTGGTGCAAGGATACAACTGTTGACGTGTCACTATATATGGGGTCAACTCCCATTCGTGGAGTGATATATTTATGATTTTCATTTCCTCATTCTAAAAACGAGGCGATGTGCGGCGTTTAATTCCGGCATTCAACACGTAATACTTAAAAAATCAGTGGTAATTTGGGAACAGAAATATCGTAATGGGAACAATAACTATATTAAAACTTTACCCTCCGCTTACCCTGCTACGAGCGAGATACAAGGGTGATGATAAAAATAGCCTATTAAAAAAATATGGAATACAGAAACATATTTTCACGCAATATTCAATTCTTAATTTTAGCCAATTTTTTATACATATTCTTAGCAAAAATCGAGACTATTAGAGCAAAAAGTGAAGGCGAGTTATATAAAAGAAAGAAGATTCCCACTTGAAATCGGCGAACAATGCCGGGTCACAGGCCTGTTCGTTAGCGGCAAGTCATTAGGCGTGTATAATTTTTTTTTTACAATTTCGCGCCCTGGGTAGAGCGGCTACCCGAACCTTGATATATAAGCAAAATGGTATAACTGAGAATATTAAATAATATACATACATATGTACATAGATTTTGGCATAGCTCTTGATTGTTAAAGTGAGGTTGGTACGTGCGATATTTATTCAGGGGGTTGAAATATTCCCTGTTCTGGTAACGAGGTAGAGCGCGGCGTTTAGTTCCGTTACTCAACACGCAATATGTCGAATATTAGGTGGAAAAGTTTGTTAGTATTTCTAAAAGTATTTCGATTTAAAACAAATATAATTTTGGGAAACAGATGTATTTTTCCTTAGAATATTCCATTAAGGATCCACTGACACCTCTCGTGGCACAGGGACGCAAGTGTGTGGTTGCGAACGTGACAGTTTACGGGTTCGATCCTCGCTTGAGGAACTTAAATATTTCCTTTCTTTACTCCAGAGCGTGACGATGCTTTGTTTACTAAGTAAACTAAAGATAGTTAAATAATATTTAGCTCTATATTTTATTTAAATATTAAATGATTTCATTTATTCGCTCTCGTAACAATGTAAAAACGGCGTTGAGTTCCGCCACTTAACACGCTATGCTTCAAATTCGGCGGAAAGTGGGAAACGGGACAGCGAAAAGCTGAAAACGAAACATTTTTATACTGCATATTTTCGCACAGAAAACCACATTAATAAAATAAAAAAGAATAAAAAACATAACATTATTATTAAAATCCTCTTATTCAAAGTAACCAAAGTATATCGATATTAAATATCAACATAAAAGGGTCCTCATACGCCCCCACGGTACCCTCATCAATTTTCATGCCTTGTTTTTTTTAACCCTTTTACCTCTTTCCACCCTTCTCGTTTAGCGCCGGTCAAATGTATTGATTTCAAATAATTATGAAGGGCTGTCAGTTTAGTTTTTTTTTAATAATTTATAGGTAAATATGTTTTATAATTATGTTTCGAAAACGACAGGTTGTTAGTTCGATTCGAAGGCAAAGCGCGGTGATGAGTTCCGCCACTCAATACACAATGCCTTAAATTCGTCAGAAGCCGAGGAATGAAACGGACTGTTACTCTAGGTTCCCACGTTCCCTCTGCCTATCATGCGATATTGATATTGAGATATTGTGTGAAGCTGAAAAATGTTAGCTTACGTTGCGGAGTGAAGTTCCATTCAATGTTTGACAGTAGAACACAAGTTAGGCAACGGAATGTCTTAAATTTGAACATAAACTTCTACCCTACTTCTTTAACCCTATTATGCGGTAAAAAATATGTAACTTTTCCTTAAACATGTAACCTCGTTACAAACATTTATATAAATATATGAACAGATATGAAGATGAATGTAATCTCTTACCTAATTAATGCTTTGTTATGAATGAACAAACTGTGTTCAAATAATACGTACATACGTAGTGCATTAACAACTTTAAACGGAAATTAGCAAGTGCAAGGTTTTATCTAATTAGAACTTTTCGAGACACCTTGCTAGTGCAGTGCTATAGTTAAAGTGACAGTTGTGGGTTCAATTTCTATTTAGGGCAATGAAAGAATTAATAGGTTCATTTACTTAAGACATAATGCCTCGAGAATTTGATGAAAAGTGGTGAACGGAAATGTTTTTATCGAAACATTAGGTTCCCAGGTTCCCATTGTATTCTCTGCTATGTGTACGCCTAGTGATATAGCGTCTGCCTTTAAACGGCTGTATAATTGAGTTCCACTCGGAGGATTAAATAATTTACTAAAAAAAAACAGTCAAAGCAAACGGAGTGTCACGTTTAATCTGTTTAGAAGAGCGAGGAAATGAAAATAATTTACATTCATATAAGTTCTCAGGTCTGAAATATTATATCTTTAATGAACATAAAGTTGTTTTTATAAATGTTCCATTTTTGTACTATTTTTCTGGTGCATTTTTGCTGAGGCAATAAAGATATCTTTGCAAGCAAAGTTTTTCGATAACGCTATTCGCATGTTAGATTCTCGAAACCGAACACGAAATTTTGAGTTTGTTGGTAAATAGCATTATGTAATAAATACAAAAGTCCTAATTTGATGCATTGCTTCTCGAGTGGCGGAACTCAACGCCGCCACTTGCTTCCATTCCAGCTATGAAATGAAATATTAAATCCATAAATATAATAATATTTAAATTGAAAATATTTAATTTCCAGTAAATCGATTCGAGTGGTTTCAAACTTATAACTTATCACCTACTTGTAGTTATTTGTAGCATTCAGTTTGAACATATTAAAAAAAAGGATTATATAGCCTTCAATTTTATATTAACCCAGGATTTGTCAAGGTACCGGTAAAACAATAAAGCTAGCAGGAACGAGGTGAAAACTGCCCGGTTTTTGGCAACATTCGTCAAGAATGTCTGCACTGCCGGCGTAGAGGCTTGGGCATACTAAAAATTACAGAGAAACATACAAAAATAAACCTTACGCCTATTGGCATAAAGTTAAGCAGACTGCAAAATTTATAAATGCAATTCCCGAACAACGGTCCAACTTGTTGAAATTCCGTCGCCGTCCGGTATACGGAGTTGCCAATTTGGATGGTCTGGCTAAGATGAGTCTAGCCTTTATAGCCAAAGGGTTAAGGCGGTATTCCCGTACTTCTATATTTAGAAACGTTAAATAGATTCCACCGGAGCAAAGGAGGAAAGAAATTTCGCAACTTAAGCTTTTGCTTGAGCACCCACTAATTTTGCCCAATCGTGGATAACATTTATGGCACATTTTTAGTATTTTTTTTTAACTTCACGCTGTATCCCGCACATGGAAGAGTAGTGTTTTGATACTTGGTTGTATTTCACAGTTTCTATCGAATTTGAGGCATTGCGTGTTGAGTGTTGAAACTAAACGCCGTGCTTTGCCTTCTTACCATAGCGAAGAAATGAATATATTAAATATTTCATTTCATCGAACCCACACCTGTCGCATTTAAATTCGCACATTTGTATCTCGGCCGTCGTTACAACCTTAAATTATAAGTTTTTTGTCTTGTTAATCTAATTCCCGGAGAGAATCTTTTTGGAAAATAAACTCAGTATATTTACTATGTGGTTTTGCTCTCGCCTTGCCTGCATAATTTATGTACTGTTGACCATGTATGTACCTAAAGTGGAATTGAACACGTTCGTATAGTAAAATCTTTTTAAGAGAGCATAAAAAAAGGATTCAGATGAAATGAATGTTTTACTTTCACAGATCGGATAATATGGTGAAGTCCTTCTTTATTTTACTTTTTCTTGGATTTTTGTTCGGGAATGTCTTCGGGATTTATATTTGGTCTAATAATAGTAATGAATATGAACTGTGAAGATTGGATTAAGATTTATGTTTATTTTAAAAGGAAATGGTAACATTTTTTAGCTGTAAAAAAATAAAGCAAGGTGTAAAGGTTACTTGAAAACCTATTGTTAAAACACTTTGTTAACATCAAGACATATTATTTAAGTCAGCTTCTGTATCCCGCACGTTCCACTTGGGTTCCCCACTTTTCGCCAAATTTGAGGAATTGCGTGCATTGCGGAACTCAACGCCGCGCTTTGCCTTATTACCAGAGCAAAGAAGTGAAAACAATAAATATTTAATTTGAAAAAAAAAAATATATTTCAGTTCCTCGATTGAGGATCAAATCCACAACCGGTTCGACCCCAGTAATTAACGACCCCTATATCATTTATTTTTAATATACCTTCCATGTAAGAGTACAGACACTGATCAGTTATAGAATTATTATAAGTATAGATAAGAGCTTATCATTACCTTGTTATTATATAATTAATTTCTTTTACAGATGGCGAACCTATCAAACTACCAGAAAATTTGGAAAGTCTTCCTCGGGCGGAGCACTTCGCCGCCCAAAGACATCGATGGAACACCAATGAGGTCAGGATAGTCTTACATGCATATTAATTTCCTATGATCTGTATTGAGGCCTGTCGTGGCGCAGCAGCACAAGCGTGTGACTGTAACCGAGAGGTTCTGGGTTCGATCCCCAGTTGAGGAAATGAAATATTTAATATTTTCAATTTAAATATTTAATGTTTCATTTCCTTGCTCTGGTAATAAGGCAAAGCGCGGCGTTGAGTTCCGCCACTCAACACGCAATGCCTCAAATTCGGCGGAAAGTGGGGAACGGAAGTGGAGCGGAGTGTCTTAACATTAGGTTCCCGGGTTTCCTCTGCCTACCCTGCCTCGTGCGGGATACAGTGAAGCTAAAAAAAAATATCTGTATAGATTTATAATTTATGTCATCATTAACAGAAACTAAGTTATATTTTCTTCTCAAGGACGACAAAAAATTGTCTTTGGAATATTTTTCTTTTATCATAAATTCTTATGATACATTATAAGGTCAAACTTATATATTAGACCTTTACCGTTAATAATAAATCTTAGGTTTTGGAGAACCCTTAGTTTGGTTGTAGGTCTTGATACCTTTTAAAGATATAAAATAAGGTATGAATTATAGCATTAGGCACCAACAAATTAATTTTGAAATTTATTATACTCATGTATATTTGAGAAATACACATTAAATTACTTTAAATACCTTTCGTACTTTTTTGTGTGAGATGTTAGTGAAAATACTAAAATAAAAGTGAAATTAATTGGAAGAATCCAACCGCATATTGTTTTTCTTGACATAATTCTTTACTCTAAGTATGATCCAGACTTTATGACGAACAGTTAGACATGTGTGTTTTGATCTAATTGACGCTTTTTTTAGATAATATTTGCCATTTTGCAAAGACGCAGTAGCTGAGTATAAACACGATGATAGGAAAATCAATTACCGCTCAAGATTTTGATTATTATGTATATTTTCATTTTTTCCCCCTTGGCGGAAAAAACGCGATGGTGACCGACACTACACATAACGTCTTGAAAATTGAGCAAAAAGTTGAGAAAGGAGTGTCTTAAAATTAGATTCAATCTTTCTACCCTACTATGCGATATTAAAGTTAAAACCGTTATAATTTACCGAAGAATTTTCCCTTCCACAACACTATTTCAAGATAGACCAAGCAAAAACTAACATAAATAAAATATCCAACATATATATCAAGGCCGGTCACTTTCAACCACATATATGGAATTCCACCAAACGTGTATGACGTGTTAGTTTATACTTTATGTACGAGTTGGTATAAACGTCAACATTTCATTATCATTAATTTTGCTGGCGTAACAATTCACCGGTGCGCTGTGGTATAAATCGCGGTTTGTTCATACATTATTCAGGACCTAGAGTGTCCCATATCTCGGAGTTGGGCGCTACTTAGCGTACCGAATATTATTTGTATTTAATGTTATAGTTGAATATTTTTACTATATTTTTTTAAAGCATTAATTCACATAATAGAGAAAGATACTTATTTAGATAACGTATCAAAAATTGAACATAGTTAGATTTGAACCTGTGCTTTTTAAACTTGAACGTTTAATTTTTTATACGTTTTTTTAAATTAGTATGGTAGTTGAGTCTGAATAATCTGTATGATATTCTATCACAATGAAATGATTGTTCTTCTTTTTTAGATGTAAAGCAGTACACCGAAAGTCATAATAACATTGGTATAAAAGTGTCCCAAGTATTCATTGCCTACCCTACTAAGTGCGTGATACAGCGTAAAGATAACAACAAAATATCTTTTGCAAAAATCATAGTGATCATTATGACTTTGATTTTTAAATATAACGCAGAAACTATAGGCCGAACGACGAACAAAATGCGACAGGTTGCTGATTTGATACCCACTCGAGGAAATTAAATTATATATTTTCATTTCCTTGCTCTGGCATAAAAGGCAGAGCACAGCATTGAGTTCCAACACTACACGCAATCTCTCAAGAATTCGGCAGAAAGTGGTGATTAGAAGTGTCGTGATGGTAATAATCTTAACGTTAGGTTCCCAGGATTCCCCTTTTTTTCCTGATATGAGTTGAAAAATATATAGAGCTAAATACAAGCTCATTTCTAGCATACAATTTCTTTATTTAAGCAATATAACGTAGTAAGCCTTGTCTTAATTAATCAGTCGACAGGAAAAATACGTTATTAAAGAAAACAACGATAGCTTTTATCCTTATATTTTATCTTCATTCTTTCATCTTCCATTACGTTACAAGAATTTGAAATCTGAAATTATTTTAATAAATAAAATATAACAGGGCCGGCTTTTGAGCCCTAAGGCTACATTGTACCTACTCGTTCCACAAGATTTACGGTTAGTTGGATCGGACGATGTTTCCGAAGTATTCCTTTTGAAAATATCTTATTATTTTGTGGTATATTTAACAATGTACAAAGATTAAGATATTAATTATATGTTCTTGGTAATTAATTACAATACTTTATACAAATATTTAAAATACTTTATACAAAACATATACAAATATAAAAAAAACTAAGAGTAGCGGAACTCGAACGCGTGCTTCTATGCAACCGTCCAAGGGGTTTAACCAATAAACATATGGGATTTTCTGTTAAGCTTGTTTTGTATCAACTAAGCCAACACTGCATGGACAATGGACGTACAATATTCATTGATAAGCTGATAACTCTAGCAGATTAGTGGAAAGTGAGCAGTAAACATCACTGCATTACCCATAGCATTATGCTGCAAGCAATCTGTAAGGATTTCAGGCTTACCCTGGAATAGCCAAGTCGCTTATTAAGTAGCGGTCTCTACTGAGACCTGATCTCTGGAAAACTAGATTAATGTTATAGTTTATTCAGTGAAATGAGTTATGTAAATTATGCAAGAGATATTGTAAAATCAAAAACGGGTTGAATTGAATAAGGTTTGGTTGTGTCTAGTTAATGGAATTAGTTTTTTCTGCTTCGCGCTGTAATCGGCACGTTACAGTGTACACTTGTAAAAGTTAGCATATTTAGCTATTTGCATGTAAAAAGTTCAAAACTTCATATTTAACGATCGATTTGTATATGTATATAGCGGGGTAGGCTGTGGGGACTTGGGTACCTAGCCAGGTTAAAACTCGGTTCCTAATATCTTTCATTGACTTTTTTCCCCTGTCACGGCGAAGGCGGCAAAGTGTGTGACTGTAACCGACAGTGTAAATAGGGTTCGATTCCACTCGAGGAAACGAAATATTTAATATTTTCAAATTAATTATTTAAAGTTTCTCAATTTTAAATATTTAATTTAAAAATATAAAATATTTAAAGTTTCTCAATTTTCATTTCTCCGCTCTGGTAACAAGGCGAAGCGCGCTTGAGTTCCGCTAATCAACACGCAATGCCTCAAAATTCGGCGGAAAATGGGGAACGGAACTAGGGGTAACGGGGCAGGCACCCTACCATATGCGGAATACAGCATGAAGTGGAGTAGAATAGAGCTGAAATAACCAAAATCGGGACTTTTATTTTGGTATAGTTCAGTTTATGTACGAATACTAATTCCAACTTTATGATCTGTTGATCTAATCAAGTCTATCTAGAGTTTCTGGACTAATTCTGGCAAATTACTTTATTCCTAATGTAGATTTCGAGATTAATGTAGATTTTTAGATATTCGTGAATGACAATGTCAGTACTTTTTTTTTTATGGAAAAGACGGCAAACGAGCGTACGGGTCACCTGGTGGTAAGTGATCACCGTTGCCCACGGCCCCAAATAACTCCAGAGGAGCTACAGGAGCGTTGCCGTTCTTTAAGGTGGAAGGGCACCGGGTCCCGGCATTACCTAATGCGAAAAACGAACGAATTTTGCTCTTAAGGAATGCAATATATTTACACTATATTTTCTCTACTATATTCGAGATACTTCCGTATAATTTTACCGAGCAGTATACATAGTAGAAGTAGGTATATTGGGAAGGAAACTTCCAGTTTTTCTATTGGTAGGGCTGCTCAGTAAACTACTAAAAATAGGCCCAATTCCCCTAAAGTAATATTTAAGAAGAATTTTTTAGTTCAAACAAACGAAACAGATATTAAAATATATATATTTTGATATAATAATAAATTGTTTCAAAATTTTAACTATACATGACCTTGATTCTTATTACAATGCCTTATCGACATACACTATTTAAGATAATCTTGGGGAAACCCTTATCAAAAGATAGAGATATATTGACGACATAAAAGTATTGTTATTCAGCACACTTTGACCATGTGTTAAGTTCAGCGCAATATATACAGACAAGAAAGTAGCAAGTAGTTGATGTCTGTCGTGGCGCAGGGGCACAAGCGTGTCACTGTAAACGACAGGTTGTCGGTTCGATTGGAGAAAATGAAATATTTAATGTTTTAATTTTTCGCTCTGCTAACAAGGCAAAGTGCGGCGTTCAGTTACGCCACTCAACACGCAATGCCTCAATTTCGGTGGAAAGTGGGGAACACAAGTAGAATGAAGTGTCTTAATATTAAGTGCCCAAGTTTTCTCTGCCTACCCTACCAAGTGCAAAAAATTTGGGAGATATACGAATATGTACAAAGATAGACACATAGTAGACTACTAGATTTGAAGCCTGTCGTGGCACCGCTAAGCTTCTGCCCCTAAATGTAAATATTGCAGGTTGCCGTGTGATTTCGGCTTAGAATAGGATCACGCTGGTACTGATGGTATCGTACGTGTGAGAAAGTCACATTGTCAGCAATGGCAACACGCACGGGCAGACTCGACCGGATTGTTACCACCCCCGGCATTTAAAACCGGCGTTAAGTAGTGGCTTTGGTCACTACGTCTCGCATTGGGTAACGCCGAGCCCCGGTGCCCGTCCATCTTAAAGGTCGGCAACGCTCCTGTAATTCCTCTGGAGTTACACGGGACAATGGGCGACGGTGATCACATACAATCAGGTGACCCGTACGCTCGTTTGCCGTCTTTTCCATAAAAAAAAGGTTGTGGGTTCGATCCCCATCCGAGGAAATGAAATACTTAATATTTTCATATTCTTCTATATGGTAGGTAAGGAACAGAGTGTCTTGACACTAGATTTCCAAATTCCCTCAGCCTACCCTGCCAAAAACAGTATCCAGCTTGAAGCTGAAAATAAGATGAACAAAAAAAGGCCAACGTCTCCACAAGCAAAAAAAACGTATGAATAAATACTAAGAAATAAACGGCAAGTCTTTTCACTATCAAAATTACATTATTTTTATTCGCTTCGATTACTTTAATAAATGCACTTCTTTGAGAGGCTGTCGGGCTAAAATTTACGAGCGTATTTACTATCGTTCGTGTATTCGTTATTCAGTGGTATTTCAGTTGACGTCGCTTTGATGTGGAAAACAAATATTTTTCTCTATTTCTCGTTTTATACAATTGCGGTCCATTGTTGGGTTATCTTGCAGATTTTAAGCGGTTCTTGGAATGTATAGACGAATAGAAGATATTGTACCCAACTTACTATGCAGGGAGGTATTTTAGGACCCATTGTATATTTATTTACTTTAAATGTGAGAGATGGATTAAAGTGATTGAAATCAAATTAATTTATTTATTTAAGATCGTCAACTTTATTGTTATTATATTGTATTGCAAATGTAATAAAATTATTAAAATAGAAATGAGGCCTGTCGTGGCGCAGCGGGACAAGAGTGTGACTGTAACCGTCAGGTTCTGGGTTTGATCCCCAGTCGAGGAAATGAAAATGAATGTTTTCAATTTGCCTTAAATTCGGCGGAAAGTGGGGAACGGAAGTGGAACGGAGTGTCTTAACACTAAGTTCCCGAGTTCCCGAGTTCCTTCTGCCTACCCTGCCTCGTGCGGGATACAGCGTGAAACTAAAAAAAAAATTGATCGAACTTATTACCCCATAATCAAACACCACTGAACAACGTAAATAATAATAAAATAAAAATTACTTTATTTACTGGATGTATAACTTAGTTATTTAAGCAAATGAATTAATTTCTAGAACACAACGATGACACCGTAACGACGTACAACCTGTCTTATTAACACGCGTTCGTGATTTGCACGCAATGACATGATTCACGTTTTTCTATTGATATAATATTATTCAGCTTCACGCTGTATCCCGCACATGGCAGGCAGAGGGAACTTGGGAACCTAGTGTTAAGACACTGCGTTTGAGGCATTGCGTGTTGTGTGGCGGAACTCAACGCCGCGTGTTGCCTTGTACCAGAGCGAAGAAATGAAAACATTAAATATTTAAATTGAAATTATTAAATATTTCATTTCCTCGAGCGGGGATTGAACCCACAACCTGTCGGTTACAGTCACACTGATTGATATTGAATATTGAAATTATTTATATTAAATTATTGTAATATACATATATATTTACTCAAATTTAAATCGAATCCACAACCTGTAGCATTTACGTAAACTTAGGGACACAACAATTAAAAAAATACCATAAAAAGTTATAACTCACTCACTCAGCTTCACGCTTTATCCCGCACGAGGCAGGGTAGGCAGAGGGAACCCGGGAACCTAGTGTTAAGACACTCCGTTCCACACTTTTGCGCCGAATTTGAGGCATTGCGTGTTGAGTGGCGGAACTCAACGCCGCGCTTTGCCTTATTACCAGAGCGAAGGAATGAAACATTAAATATTTAAACTGAAAATATTAAATATTTCATTTCCTCGACCGGGGATGGAACCCAGAACCTGTCGGTTACAGTCACACATTTGTGCCGCTGCGCCACGACAGGCCTTTTAAGTTATAAAAGAACACTATGAATTAATAAAACGGAAATTCTTTTAGGCCTCGGTTTTTAGGTTCGCTGAAACAATAGAATGTTAATAATAGTGGCATATATAAAAAAACGATGATGTAGCTAAACGTTATTAATGATAGACGTTACCTATTTTTCTTTACGCATTTTTCTAAGTAGGTGAAGGAGAACTTAATACAAAAAATTATAGAAAACTTGTTGAGCCTTTGCCTTTAATTTTTAACCTTAATGTGTATTATATAAATAAATTTAAATGAACTTAAAGAAAAAAAAAATTGAACAATTATGAGACCTGTCATGGCCCAGCGGCACTTATCTGCAACTGTTAACGTGACAGGTTCTGGGTTTGATCCACAATCGATGAAATATAATATTAATATGTTATTGTCTTTGCTCTGGTAACAAGGTAAAGCGCGGTGTTGAATTTCGCCACTGAACACGCAATGTGCCGCCAAATTTTACTGTACCCGAAGACCTTCGTGACCCGAAGTATATTAATGCGAGATACAGCATGAAGCTAAAAAGAATGCTTTACTCTATATATAATAAATGAAACGCTATATATAAGTAAAATTTTAAGTTGTATCGCTCAAACCGCAATATCTCATCAATTGTGTAGAATGTCAAACGTAGTGTCTTAACACTTAACTCTCCTTTATCCTTCCTCCTATGGTTCCCTTTATTGCTTCTCTCAACTTACCCTACTTACTATACGGATCGAAATGTGAAGCATGAAAAAAATAATCCATAATCCAATATTATTTATTTACAATATGTACCTAGAAATTTATTAAAAAGATTATTATTATAAAAATATCGTTATAACGCCTCGCCTTTCAAGCTTCTGAAAATCATGGTAGCTATTAATGAAATGCGTTGGACGTAGATTAGCCGTGCGTGTTAGCGTAATAACTATTGCTGTACCATAGACTATATGTAGACAGATGTATAGAGTTACTATTATGTGAGGTCTAAACTTGTGGATTGCGGGCTCGATTAACGGTCGTTGAATTATTTTCATTTCTTCTTAATAATTCGTTTTTTTTGCCTACCCTACTATAATGAATACTAAAATTTAAAGACGACAATAATCTTCTCTTGTAAACGAGAATGATCGTAGATTCGACAATATTTTAAAAGTAACAACATATTATTTATATATTCTGTGGTAAATAAATTGTTACATATATAAATAAATTGTACGTTCATAATTTAAAAAAGAGTTTTTGTGAGGCCGAGGCGAGAGAATTAATTAGTTTCTTATCTCTTGTCTATTCCCTGTTAATAAAAGTGCGGCGTTGAGTTTCGCAACGCAATACACAACGTTCGGGAAACGAAATATCTTTTAACTTTTATCATTTTTTTTTCTTATTTACGTTCACATTCCGTCTATAGTAAGGAGTTTATTAAAAAAATATCGTACAAATAAATATTTTGAATGTCAACGCAACCCATTGTTAACTTAACAAAATGAATCATTTAAATTTACAAAAATTACGTAAAAATGTAAATTTTCACAGCAATAAATAAATACGTGGCAGTTTATTTTAATAGAAATGTGCATGGAAATGAAAATATTTAATATTCTCCATTGAGATTTTGGCATCATTGCAACGTTTGGTATAGCTAGGATATTTTTGTTTTGTGTATATTTTGGTTTTCCCCGGGCGGCACTTGGGCTATGATTTGTGCATATTATCTACTATCCTGGGTTAAGTAAATGAGCTTTACAAAACATTAGTCTATAATTTACAGAGCAATTTTAGAAATGAGCTAAGTTTTTAAATGAATTAATCGTTGCTATCGTACATCGTGGCGCAATAGTATATGGTATATCGCACTGATAGTAGTTGAGTGTTCAATTTTCAAGCAAAGAAATTAATTGCCCTTATTTCTAATATTTAACAAGATAAGGACCAGCGTTGAGTTACGCTACTCGATACGAAATTTCTGAATTTATTGTCTGTCTTTTTACCCTGTCGTGGCGCAGCGTCACAAGCGTGTGACTGTAACCGATAGGTTCTGGGTTCTGGGTCCCTAGTCGAGGAAATAAAATATTTAATATTTTCAATTTAAATATTTAATGTTTCATTTCTTCGCTCTGGTAATAAGGCAAAGCGTGACGTTGAGTTCCGCCACTCAACACTAAATGCCTCAAATTCGGCGGAAAGTGGGGAACGGAAGTGGAACGGAGTGTCTTAACACTAGGTTCCCTCTGCCTACTCTGCCTCGTGCGGGATACGGCGTGAAGCTAAGAAGTGTGAGGATAAAAAGAATAATATTTGTTAAATAAGACTGTTGCGATGTAGTTGACTTGCGGTCGACTTGATATTAAGGTTTTTGGTTTGGTTCTTTTTTTTATGGGAACATTTATACCTAAACAATGAAATATTTTTTCACAATTTGGACTTAATAGGCGAAAATTGTAGAACACAGTGATTTGTCACTCAAACGTCCAAGTCCATTCTACAACTAGTGGAAAAAAAGCTAGACTAAGCAGTAGTATAGTCCAACTATATATTACAACTTGAATTAAATAAACCCGATTGTGTAGTGGATAATTATGTCAAAAATGATTTATCACTTAGAAATGTAAAGGTTTTCACAGGGATTGGATCACGATATTCATAGTAATTCTATAGAAAGTTTTATATAATTGCAAGTGTTACTATTTTTTTTTCTACCAAAGAATTTGTATTTTCGCCCGCTTAAACTAAACAAATATTTCTTTAGAAATCTAAATTACTTAGGAATATTAACACTCACTCACTCAGCTTCTCGCTGTATCCGGCACGAGGCAGGGTAGGCAGAGGGAACCCGGGAACCTAGTGTTAAGACACTCCGTTCCACTTCCGTTCCCCACTTTCCGCCGAATTTGAGGCATTGCATGTTGAGTGGCGGAACTCAACGCCGCGCTTTCCATTATTACCACCACCAGGAATATTAACATTATAATTTGAATGACGATTGATGTGGTGTGTGTTGGCGCAGGTGCCCAAGCGTGTACAATAGTGCTATCAAATACGACTGAATTTAAATTTAGAATTTAAATTGATTAAGCTTTTTCAGAGCTTTGTTCACGACAAAAGCACAGACGAACAGAAAAAACTTAAGAAAAAAAAAAACACTGTTTTCATTTGACAAAACGTGGCATTTAATTTTGCCACATTACAGGTAACTCCTTGAATATTGGTCGAAGCGTGGGAAATGGAGTGTTAAGACACTCAATGTAACCACATTAGGTTCCCTCTGACAACCGAGATACAACGAAAACCTAAAAAAAACGTTCAAAATTAAATCACTTTATAAAACAAAATCCTATATATTTACAGTTCTACGTACTTCCCGTTGATATTTTAAGTAACGTGCACAAGAGCTATTAATCATTGTCTTTCCTTAATACAAACATAGATAAAACTAGACACGGGAAATATTTTAAAATCATAGAGAATTTTAAATTTAAACTGGTCGGTACTCATTTGAACATTCAAAGGGGATAGTTTCTACGACGAGTTCAAAATAAATTGTATTTATTTAAACTGGGATTACATTTATTAGCCACGAACGGTGAAGCTTGCCAAGTAAAGTTTTCAACTATAGCTATTATTATTGACTATCTGATAGTATGTTTTAAAGCGGAATGTGCTAGAGGTATTATGTATTGGGCTGTCCTTATGTTAAATTGTTGTAAGAAGTGAATAGTGCGGGTTCAAATATTTTAATGTTATGATTTATACAGATATTTCGTACGCGAAGTTTGAGGAAATGCAAAAATCAAATTTCCTTTCTTAGATCTGGTAACAAGGCAAAGGACGGCGTTGAGTTCCGTTCTTAACGACAGTATCTTGATGGGGACGGAGTGTCTCATCATTAAGTTCTAAAGTTCCATCTGCCAAAATGGTAGAGATATTTCAGGAGAAAATGCCTGATAGAGACATTGATTTTTTATAGACGATAACTTTAATAATTTACTATAGGCGATAATTTTAATTATATCTAACAAGTAGTACCAAGAAAAGAAGTAAAAATATTTCACAAAATCCGAATTACTTCACTATTATTTATGACACGGTAAACACATTAACGTGTGGACTGAAGATCTCGTCCATTATACTAATGTAGAGAAAGATGTGGTCATGTTTTTATTTTATAACATAACTTAGTAAAAATGTTTACTCTACTTTAGCCAAGGCTAGCTCTGAACATGCTGCTAGATACACTATTTTAATTTAATTGCTATTTTAATTCAAATAGGGACGTGAATCGGCGTTGAGTTACGTGATTCTACGCGGAATGTCACTGTCGGAAAAGTAAGAACTAGTTGTATACTGTGTTAATAGTAGGCTCTCTTTGCCTGTCATGCCATATGTGGGATATATTGTTTAGTAAAAAAAACTGTTTTTGCCGCAACGTCTTGAAATCTTGTGGTAAGTGAATCTCCTTCCTTCAGTCCTTTGAGAGTTTCCGCATATAGTAAAGCTGAAAAAAGGAAGACTTCTTCTTCTGGAGATTTAGAAAGTATACCTTGAGGTAGAGCATTAACTAATTCTCGTTGTAATGGTTTAGGTCTAGAGGACAAGGAAAGTAAAGAGAGATTAGTCACTAACTTCTTTAGTTACTCAATAAAAAAGGCAATAGTGATTTATAAATATTCACTCACTCACTCAGCTTCACGCTGTATCCCGCCCATGGTGGCATAGGGAACCTAGTATTAGGTTAAATATTCGTAATTATGAATAAAACATGATGCAAATTTTAGTACAATGACATATTTGAACTTTAAGAAAAGTAGCAGGAAGCATAATAAAAGCTTTTCAATATTTATTCCATATTTATTGACATAAATAACTTTCCTACTAAAAAAAACAGGTCATTGTTACGCAAAATAAGCGATATGAAAAAAAAGTAGAGTCCAAAATAAAACAAAATTGTTATAAAAGGCTCAGGTTATTAGCAGATAGAGCATTTCTAAATAGAGTGCTCGCAAAATATATTTACTTTCATCCGACGTTTTCATATTTTAAAACTTGCGCTGATCGCAGACTCAGCGCTGAATGTTTAAATTTGATATTTAAATAGATTTAAGTGGGTTTTTTAGAGATGAAATGATGTTTTTAATTCCCAAGTTGAAAGAGTTACTTGCAATTGCATTTTTACTTAGAAAGTAGTAATGTATTTACCTAAGTTTTTACCGATTTTTAATCTTTTGATAATACGGTAAGGTAAAGGTTTATATAGGTATAGGTACTAGGTACTATTTAAACCGCATACTACGAATATAGCGGGATTTTGGTGACAATAGACTCATTATTGTACTTTTAGCTCGTACTTGAAATATTTTGTTATAAAAAACGTTAATGTTTATTTCTTTTTTATATATCTTACAATGATCAAAATATACTTTCATTCGCCTTCTGCAAATTAAGTGTGATATTAGAAACTATATTTTTGCAATTATTTCTATTTTGTTTTCTAATGGACAGGCAGGAAGAGGGAAGGAAAGTGAGTGTCAATACACTTAATTTATAATGAAACCACATGTTTTTTGTATGCAATAGAAACTCTTCCACTCTGTTGCATTTTATAATATTTTTTCTGAACGGGCATCAAATCTGTGACCCTCCGTTTAAGATGACGCTGTTATAAAATGCTACAACAGCCTCATTTCTAGTACTTAAAAAAACATGTTAAACTAATATCAATATCTCTAGTCCATTACTGTGTTAAGGTAACCGTTTGATCGATCTACGGGCATTTGTTTCGGTCTGGTAGCGGCGAAAGTACAATTTGCAAGTGGAGCCTCGCGGCACTTTGTTTTAACAAAAAATATAGTAAATATGAAATAAATAAATATCATTATATCGTAGAACTATATAGTTTTTTTTTAAAATAACCTGCAGCAATGCAAATTCATAGTCAATTAATCCAATTGTTTTAGCTAAATTGATAAACTTAATGTATATGTTGAGTTTATCACGGCGCAAAGGCACAAATATATATATATATATATATATATATATATATATATATATATATATATATATATATATATATATATATATATATATATATATATATATATATAATATATATATATATATATATATATATATATATATATATATATATATATATATATATATATATATAATATATATATGTAATATATATATATATATTATATATATATATATATATATATATATATATATATATATATATATATATAATATATATATATATATATATATATATATATATATATATATAATTTCTGCGAAGTGACAATATCAGTACTACAGTATATAATATAATAGTTATTGTCTCTTCACAACAACAGGTCTTGGTTTCCTTCTAAATTGAGTTCTACAGAAGTGCTCTGTTACTTACGAAGTTTCCAACTCAAACTAAATTATGTAACGATGATTAAGATATTAATATCTGAATTCTAATTTGCTTCAAGTTACATTGAGTTTGTAATTAAAGATAGGGAAATATCTACATAGTTATTATATATAAATAAATAGTATAACCAAAATGATATGTTTAGCCTATCTAAATATCACATCGAGGTTTATTCCCTTATAATTTGGTATATAATATAAACCGTGAAAATAATTGTATTTAAATTATTTTTTTATAAAAACATGAACATGGATTGTTGCTGGATTTGAACCTGCATTTCTTTAAAAACCGTTTGGAAATAGCGGTTTTAAAAGCACGGCGATAAACTCCGCCATTCAACACGTAATTTTATACCAAGTTTTCTTCAACCGTCTATGCGGGAAAAAGCGTGAAAAGCTTCCCTCTTAACTTCTAATACTAGACGCATAAGAAAATGGAGTGATTAATAATTAGATTCCAATAGTTTCCTTCATACAACTACATATTTTTATATCAACGACACATCGATCAATACCACTCTATAATTCAATTCTAAACTTTCACATAGTAAATAAAATAAAAATATTCAAAAGCAATATTGAAAGGCAGGCATCGACATGAGAATGCCTTTGAACAAGTTATGGGAACTTTGTAAGGCGGAGTAGAAGTTACTCTAGACATAATTAAATATTATATTACATTATTCAATTTCTTTTTTTAGGGATATTTGAGTTTTACGCTTGTTGTATGAGAACGTCTTCAAAATGATGGTGAGTTTAGTGCGTACTGTAAAATAAACAGTGTTTTTTTCACAAAATTTGAGTAAAAATTAATTCAAACAAATATAATTTTAAATAAATATATAAAAGAATTTTAACAAACAACCAGTTTTTTAATAATGTCTTTGATTTTCGCGAAACATTTTTAACCGGATTAATAGCGTATATTGGTTGTTAAACATGTTTTTCGGAAACAGTAGTCCGTGGTCACGGGTAGACTCTACTACTCGATTAATCCGGTTAAAAGTGTTTCATTTAACCAATTTTTGTATATTTATACTAGTCTTCACCCGTGACTTTTTTTGCGTGGATTTAATGACATAGCATAAAAAGAACCAGTCCATATATAAAACATGGCTTTTGTATATACATATTTGTATTTGCACATTTAATATACATGGCCTTTTTCTCGATTTTGTAGACATTAATATTGATATGAAATATAAATAAGTATGCGTACATTTTTCATACATTTTTACATATGTTTCATATTAATCCCATTGCAATCATTGTGTACTACGAAATATCAACGTCAAGTGCCATGTTCAAAGCAACTTAATAACTAAATAATTCCTAACAAAAACGATAATCGAACCGACGTCAACCGTTTCCTCCCTCTACCATACAATAGTGATACATACTAATAAAATAACGTGACCTTAAAACAGTGACATCGTACATCCATCCGCTACCGTTTAGCGTGACAGCGTCTATTAATATAACGTAAACATTTTGTTTGATATGTTTTAGCGCGACGATTAATTGGTACAGGACACGCTATGTATCAAGTGTAGCTAATTTAACATACTAACGTATAGGAGATGGATGAATACTGATTGTTTGTATAGTATGGTCAATGAGTTGTGGCTACTCTGAAGTAAGGTTTTCTGCATTAATAGGGCATAGTTCGTTTTTTTCAGCTACGTGCTGTATTCTGTACGTGGCAGGGGAGACACCGTTCTAGAGCAAAGAAATTCACACACTGCGCTACGACAGGTCTCTACATTAAATATTAATAATAATCAAATGAAATTACAAATTAACAATTTTTTTTTAATTTGTGAATTCATTTGATTATTATTTCACTATGTTAGTGACACTGCTCTCTAATTTATTTATATATGGTATAAGCAAAACAAATAAACAATTTGTTTATAAACAACAGATGTCACGCTAAACAGGAAGTGGACGGTTGCGATGTCACGGGTACATCCGGTTTGAGTGAGGCCGTATTATTTTATTACGAGGGTCTTTATGGACTTTTTATGTCAAATACATGTATAAGAATTAAAATGTTACTGTAGTTAATATTTTTTTGTTATTTTAAAAGTAAACATGTTGTTACTTAAAGTTTATGCGGAACAAATTAATTTAAATGGATAGATAGATTTAATTTAACGATATTTTCAGTTTTGGTATATAAGATTATAAAAAATTATAAAAAATCTTCAGTTTGGTAAATACGAAAAATCTTATTTAGAGCAGCTTACATCAAAAATAAATTAGTTTAATTTTGTAGGTAGGATCTTTAAAACACTCCGCCGAATTTGAGCCAATGCGTGTTGAGTGACGAGACACTAAAAAAATGTGAAAATATTACATATTTAATTTCTTCGAGTGGAGTTTGGACCCACAACCAATCGTGTTACAGCTAGTACCCTTGTACCATGATAAGCTAAATCAATTTAATTAAATAATATAATTTTATCACACATAACGTTGCCTCGCTTAAATAGTAAAAAAAAAGTTTGTACACAGAAGATAATGCATAGCGTCGTGTGGTATTGCAATGGGACGTCCGATGCCGCGGGGATTTACGCTATTTCATTCAATTTGACTCTATCCGGCTCTAGCAAGCTCTATCTGGTTTCAATAATAGGAAAACCGGTCAGCAACGGATTGAAACAAATCGATTCTCTACCTTAGAGCCCGTTCAAAAGTTCACTTTGTATAGATATTGTTGGGCATCTGCCAATGTTTGTGAAAAATCAAGCCATGGATCACTTTAATGTGGCTTTCAAAATTTGCAATTTAAGATCGTAAGTTATTAGGGCGAGTGCTGTGTGTTGTTTCAGCTTATTTTGTATGATTAATATTTATATATTGTTTGTTCTGTTTGCTTACATTCTATTTTATATAACGTTTTTGTAAAGCTTTACACTAGAGTATTCCGTACGATACTTGAGAACCTTGTGTTAAGACACTCCTATTCTTATGCCACTTTTCACCTAATTTGAGACATTAATTAGCGGAAATAAGGCTACGCTTTTTCTTTTTACCAGAGCGAAAAAATGAAATAAATATGTCCCTGCACTATGATAAGCTCCGATTCTGTGCAAAGATTTGAAATATTTTTTATATTAAACTATTATTATTCTTCGCTTCACGCTGTATCCCGCACTTGGCAGGGAAGTCAGAGGAAACTTATTAATGCTTGTGTAAATAAAATGCTACTGAAATTTTATAATTTTTCTTCTTTCTTTCTTTTTTTTTTCTTTCTCTCTTTCTTTATTTCTTTCTTTCAGTACACTCTGTATCCTGCACGTGACAGTGTAGGCAGAGAGAACTTGAAAACCTAACGTTAAGACAAAACCGTTCCGTCCCCCATTTTCTGCTGAATTCGATTTTATTTTAACACTTATATTACTAATTAAATAATTTACTAAAAAATATTATATAATCAGTAATACTCTATAACTAAATAGCAATATATGAAATAAAAAAAAACTTATTTAAAAAATATCTATCCCACTAGGTACCTCAACGAATTTTAACATTTAAGAACTATACACAACCATATACATGTGTACATATATGTATACGTACACACATACATAGAAAACAAAATATTTACCATACCAGTGACATTTCAAACGCGTCTCTAAAGTGACGTACGTAGCTACGCTCGCTGTAGAAAAGCTTTTTCTTTTTACCAGCTTTTTAACAAGTCCCACGTCAAAGTTCTGTTCACAATTATTGTGTCAGGGTCGGTTGTATGTACTGTCTGTGTCTCCATACGTGTTTTTAGTTAGTCAATAATAACAAAATTATATATATTTTTTTTAAACGCGATAAATTATCAAAAAGCAATAAAATGAAAGCTATTTGAGAAAAGGAAATAATATTAAATATATTGTTTATTTATGAGTTGTCTTTTTCTAATAATGAGGTATTGCGCGGTGTTGATTACCACAAGTCGTAATGCTCCTGCTAGAATTTGGTGGCAAATAAGAAACGAAAGTCTTTAATGAATGTAACGGAAACGGATCGGGACGGAATTGTTTAATTAATAAAATGTAACACTAAGTTCCCGGGTTCCCGGGTTTCCGGATTCCCTGTACCTAAGCTGCTATGAGAAGGAAAAAAAATGCTGGTTGAATGGCTCTTCTCCTGTGGCACGATTCTCATATGATATTTACTTACTTACTTAGCTTCATGCTGTATCTTGTAAATGTTGGGGTAGGCAGAGGAAATTTGGGAACCTAGTGTTAAGATACTACGATACTTTTCTCACTTTCTGCTGAAAATTGAGGTTTTGCGTGTTGAGTGGCAGAGAACAACGCTACGCTTTGCCTCGTGACTAGAGCGAAGAAATGAGAATATAAAATATTTCATTTCTTCGACTGGGGATCCAATTCTCAGCCTATGGCGTTTTAAATAACATGCTTGTACCTCTACGCCAAAAAAAAATATTTCATATTTATTACAATGCCAACTATGTAATTCCGTAGAGGCATTACGTTGTCTCTGCCGGTCCTATTAGGGATAACCAAAAGAAACTGCTAATTGATTTAAAAGAGATCGTGGTAGATGAATACATCTGATGTGAAACGTGACAGGTGTGGGTTTGATTCCCATTTGGGGGAAAAAATCATTCATTTCAACGCTATGGTAAGAAGATAATGTCTTGAAAATTGAATAAACTATTAGTATAGTACGAAAAAGTATAACCATTTTTCTATGAAATACTAAGTATTCCTATTGATTTCTACATGAAGGTCCCAGTTACGTTTTTTCAGAGTTACGTTTTCGAGTTTCGTGCATAAATATCGTTCGTTTAATCTGATATTTCCCTATGTTGTGAATGTGAAAACTAAAAGAACAATTCATTTTCTATATTATTCTAAATTTCAAACAAAAACTGTAATTTTTTTATTGTAATTGTGTTTAAAAAATTGAAGTACCACTCAGACAATTGTACATATATATATATATATATATATATATATATATATATATATATATATATATATATATATATATATATATATATATATATATATATATATATATATGGATAGACCAACTATACTCTTATATAATCAACTCCAAATACAGACTAAACCAAAAGATCGATTAAGACTTTGCAAGCCTAATCCACGGAACACGACCTTCCTGAAAGCGGGGCTCCAAAAAAAACACGATGCTTTTATTGTATACGGCTCATTAGACGCGCTCTGAAACTTTTTTGTCAAACGACGCTATCTGACAGAGGAAATTGGACCCTAATTTAAGGGCTTAGGGTGCTTTTTAAGTAGATTGTCTTATCCAGCCCCGGGAATTGGGCCACATTTTTGTTTAGGTTAGTGTTTCTTTGTTGGACATTTTGTTCCGGCAAGTATCGAGCTGTAAATTGAATGTTGAATCTAATAATTATATAAATGTTATCTTTTGTGACACTGTTGTGGAGCAGTTGACTGTTAGTGATGATAACAGATTTAAATTCGAATTCAGGAAATATTTATCTATAGCTGTATTAGGGATATAGAAAAGTGGGCCACAAGGAAATGCTCTCTTTTCTTTGATGACTTTGAATTTTTTTTCATTTTATTAACAGGTATATTAACAGGTATCCTATTTTTACTATGTTTTAAAGTGTTATTCCACACTTAGGACAGAAAATACTAACCTTAAATTTAAAAAGCGTATAAAACGAATGGCTTAGTGGTCAGAGCGCTGGAACGGTATTCCAGAGGCGTGGGTTCAAATCCTGCTTCGTTCAAAATTTTTATACGCTTTTTAAATTTAAGTTTAACAGGTATCCTATTCTTTTAAGATACATTAACCTAAAAAACGATTTTACCGTGAAATTTATTAACATAACTTTACTTTTACTTTTTTAAAAGTGTTAATTCACACTTAATAATTTTATACATTTTCTAAATAAGATTAAATTTTAATAATGTCTTTGAATTTCACGATTGTTACACATTTTAAATAAAACACTTTTTAACCGGATTAATTTTTGGGGAACCGTAGTCCGTGGTCACGAGTCTACCAGTGATCACGGACTACTGTAAAGTGTTAGAAACGTCGTGTGTCCCAAAAATGTTTACCATTCAATATACGCGATTAATCCGGTTAAAAGTGTTTCATTTGAAAAGGTTACACTTTATTTTTTGAACTTTACGCTGTATTCCGCACAACAAAGCACGGCAGGCCAAGTGAAAGAAACTTTGTATTAAAACACTTCTTTCCTTCTACCGCCAAATTATGAAGGCAATGCGTGTTGAATGGTGGAACTCAACGCCGCGTTTTGCCCTATATAGATCTACAATTAATAATGTATAGCCAAAAAACCAAACATTCAAAATATTTTCATGACACGAACTGGTAAGCCTATAACGACGGTTCCACACCAAAATTGCATAATAAAGTAAGTTTTAAAATGTGATTTTTAGTACTTTCCATGTTACCAAAGCCTAAGTTTGCGACTTCATTAGTTTTTTGCTATACTTAGCACGAAACACGCTAACTTCATAATGACTTTGTTCAGAAGATAAAACTCATAACTAAAGATAGTGGGGCAATAAGAAATACTAAAAAGCGAAGTTAAAACCGGCTTCTAACGAACACTCTTAATTGTGCAAGTAACATTTGTTTCTGGATTAGTGTTTGTGGATTTAAGTTCTTATTTATTGGGAAATAAAAGGATTTTTAATGGAATTGTTTAGTTTAGATACTGATTTTTTTTAATAAAATTTTGATTATTTCTTTTACGCTTAATATAAAAAATGTGATATATTAAGTGTTATATTTTATACATTGATGTTTTTTTGACAAAAGAACCACGCTGTATATGTATGGGAAACGGAACGTGTCTTAACACTAGGTTCCCAAGTTCCCTCGGCCTACAGTGAAGTGAAGCTATATTGCATATACACGGCAGGAATAGAAAGAAACGTCAAGATATTTTCTTCTTGATCCGTCTGAATTAGGAAAATCAAAAGTATTACGACTTCCTGACTGATGACCAAAGAAAACCATATAACCGAAGAGTCAGACGGCATAATAATATCAAACACATATATTACTTTTAGTTACAGCTACAAATACCTATATAACGTTAATAAACGAACCGACCAAACTATAACCATTAACAAAATCCCCTTAAAGACTTAATAACAAGACTATTTAGACAATATTACAATAGCTTTTATATTTCGCTGACGACATTATATGGTATAAATCTAGTCAATTAGCCAGAATGTGGGTCATCAGATTAAAGAGTGGAACTCCGAAATATATGCCTTTGTTAATGTCCCGCGCGCAGGCGAAACGGTTGGTTAGGGTGGTGGTGTACTGGGTGGCGTTTTATTTCCTGGTGGTATTATAAATTTGACCTTTTTGTGTGTCTGCTTAGGTGTTAGTCTATGATACTGTAGCTCTTAAATGAATGATTTAAAGTCTTTTAATCAAAGGGTCTTTGTTTTAGAGTTTATTGGCAACATTATTTTGTTATATATAGAGTATATGCCACTACAAGTTTAAATACTTATATATTATAGATATACTAAAATTAAGTTAATTGAGCGGAAGTGGGGAACGAAGTATCTCGATTTTGTCGTTGGTGTCTTTGCCGATAAAATAAAAAAAAATACTATATAAATAAATGTTCATGTGACATTTTCTTTATGTGTTTTTTATCTACCTAAGAGTACGAATAACAAATTAAATAATGACATGTTTAAATAATTCTACATTTATTTTAAACTTTTACTTATTACTACTATTACTGTAGTTCTTAAATAGTTGTACTGTTTCTTTTTATAAATATTGCTAATTATCTATATGTTAGGCCTGTCGTGGCGCAGCGGCACAAGAGTGTGACTGTGACCGACAGGTTCTGGGTTCGATCCCCAGTCGAGGAAATGAAATATTTAATATTTTCAATTTAAATATTTAATGTTTCATTTCTTCGCTCTGGTAATAAGGCAAAGCGCGGCGTTGAGTTCCGCCACTCAACACGCAATGCCTCAAATTCGGCGGAAAGTGGAGAACGGAAGTGAAACGGAATGTCATAACACTAGGTTTCACTTTCGTTCCCTCTGCCTACCCTGCCTAGTGCGGAATACAGCGTGAAGCTGAAAAAAAAAGAAAAAAAAAAAATCTATATGTTATTAAAACTCTTTCACTACTTAGTGATTGACATTCAATCACATTGCTATATCAATTCATTGAAAAGGGGATCACTAAAAGAGTGTTTCCTGAAACTCCTACATCCACGTTGTTTGATTTTTCCAGTATTTTTATGTAAAAAAAACAAAATATTTTTCTTATAAACACCGGTACACCTCCAACTTATGCAAATATGAATGCCGTAGAGAAAAAGGCGGCCCGCAATAAAACTCGCCGCAACACCTCTGCCTCGAAATCGGTTAGACACTAACTTTGATTCGTTGTGATAAAACATTTTGTTATATTTGTTTTGTTTTTGAATTGTTTTATGCGATTCTCGCATTAAAATTTGATCATACAATTGTTTATTTCTGGTTATAAAGATGTTTTGTATAAAAATAGGCGTTGTTTTAATACTATAATTTAAAAGTAATGCATATACTCAATTATCTTAGTTGTTTTATTTAAATTAAAAAGTAATGGGGCCCGCATATCAAAATCTGCTGAGAGAACTTAATGCAAATGCATTTTCTTCCACATATTCCGTCGAATTTCTTGGCTATTGAATGTTATTAAAACTGTAATTCTAATTTTTATTCAAAATAAGAAGTTACGTGCTCAATTTAAAATAATTTTTATTTCATTTAATTGTATGGCGGAGCTTAACGCCACTTTCCGTCTCAAAACGGAGAAATGAAAATAATTTCTATATAATTGATCCTGATCCGTCGAGTGGAAGTCGTATACACATTATACACATTTTTTCTTACAAAACAATAACAAAAAGGCATACATAGTTAGTCTAAATAAATCAAAAAAATTAAATATTTCTAATATCTAAACTATACCTTGGCTAACCTAGCCTTGCCTAACCTAACCTAACCATATTATCCTATTTTTATTAGGGTCGACTTCCAATCTTCCTTCAGTTAGTTTTTCTAGTTTCATATATAAGTAACAAGCGTTTACCATTTGATCTCTGACACCATGCGGAACAATTTTGATTATTCATTTCTTTTGACATCTGTACCACTTTAGTTTTGTCCTTTTTCTTACATTTAGTACGGTCAGCAGAGGGAACTAAGTATTAAGGTACTATAGTTTCCATTTTTAGCTTGACTTTTTATATATTGTGTTTTTTTATGTTTTTATTGTTATTTTTTATTTAAACTCTACCACCAAAACACTGCTACAGACTAAAATAATTTCATTTCAAGTAAATTAAACCGCGAAAAAAGATATAACAAGGAAATGAACATATATATTTCAATTATATACCTACATAAATATTTTTTATCATAAAATTTTTAGTTACCGTATTAAATTCAGCCCAATCGCCTTCAAAAGAAGCCTAAAATTCATTCCACAACATAAACATAAGGTTCTGTATAATAAATGTTGACATAAAATCGTGCTCCTTGATACCCTGTCTCACATAAAAAGCGGAATTCAACTCGGAACTATTGAAGAATAATTTAATCTATTCAGGGTCTAATACATTGGTACGTAAACTTTCCGTTACCTGGACCCTTTTTCATTGACGACATCTGTTCAGAATAGCCGTACATAAATAAATAACATGATTTTTGGGGGCGACAGAGGTATTAAATTTTGTAATTTTGCCTTTAAGTGTCTAGCAGTTTTGGAATTTATTGCTAAATACATTGATTATGAGGTAAGTAAGTAAGTAAGTAAGTAAGTAAATTCTTTATTTCAACCACATACTGCCTATACATACAATACAAACCTTACAATTCCTATGTGTGCTATTATTATAACATTAAAATAAAATTTTATAACAATAACAAATAATATACTAACAATCTTATTCTACATATATATACATATCATATATACACACATACATATATATATATATATATATATATATATATATATATATATATATATATATATATATATATATATATATATATATATATATATATATATATATATATATATATATATATATATATATATATATATATACATATATACACATACATATACATATGTACATACACACACATACACATTTACATTGCTAAATGTAGACTTAATTAAGAAAGCAGTGTACAGCAGTGTGATTTAATTAAAAAATGTAAGAGACCATCGTGGAGAAGTGTTAGTGTTTCACTGTCAACGCTAATGTTCTTGGGTTCTATCGTCGAAAATGAATGATTTTTATTATTATATCAATCTCATAACTTAAGTACGATTTTGCTTTCATTCAACAAACAATTTCATGAAAGTCCGATGAAAAGTGAAAATCGTAGTTTCTTAAAATTAAGTTACTTCAGCCGCGTAAAATAAAAAAAATATTCGCAGATTTCAAAAAATTATGTATTAGTTTAGTTTTTTGAAAGACTTGTATATATTTGATTAAATCATGACGCTGGAGCACAAACACGCCATTGTAAGCTCGACTAGTTTTGGGTTCAGTTTCCGCTCGAGGAAATGAAATATATATAATAATATTTTTATTTTCTCGCTATGTTGAACAAGACAAAGTGTGGCTTTGGCTTCCGTTACTTTGAACTCAGTAACAAGTGAGGAAATAAAACGTCCTAAAGCCAACGGAGTGTCTAACATTAGGTTCCCGGGAACCCGTTGCCCACCATAAACTATAATGAAATAACGATAAAAATCCATTTATCTAAACCCAAAACGCAAGTTAAACGAAATACGTTAAACTATTTAAATTACATCGCAATAGCGTAGCACATACAAGTAGGCATTTACTTTAAATAACCACATGTAACTAACATACTCGTAAATAGAGACCGAACGGCTATTACACAGGTAATAATACTATAACTGTTATAAAACGTTAAAACGGTTTTTACTCACACAAAAACCGTGCACATTTCGGCAAAATAACTGCTCGTTATATGTAAATATTAGGTTATTAATAACCCTGGGCGTACTTAACTAGTTCTATGGCGAGGCGTATGGAACCCCAAATTAGTATTAAATTTGCGTTGTTTGAACGAATGATTATGTTTTCATATGAGTGTAACTGTTATTTTTAATGATAGGTATATTTCTAAGTAATATACGGTTGTTAAATGTTTTTTTTTATCTGATTAGGCGAAGTCCAAAAGGAGGGTAGTGTGTTTGGCGTGTATGTGTGTGTGTGTTCGTTCCTTTGTTCCCTTGTAACTGTTAAACCTATGGACTAATACTGATAAATGATACTGCTTTCAGTTTGTTTTAATGGCACCAGTTTTTTATTTATTACTTGATTATTTACCTATACATATATTCCCTACGAAAGTGTGTACAACTCATTTAGTAACAAACAAAAGTGCTCCAAAATGTTTATTAATTCAGCTGATTTTAGTTTTCAATGTATAGATATAGCCTTAAAAGTAAATAATGTTATTAGAACATTAAAGCTATTGAGATTAGTAAATAATATTAATGTCAAAAAAGCGGACGAATCCGCAAGCTGTTTACTAATCATAAATATAAGAAAATAAACTTAATAATTAACCTATTGTTCTCCATAAAGCTCTATATATCGTATTGGCGTCTAAAAGCGCAAGATAAGGGTAATCGGTCGGCAGTCCTTTGATCGGCGTGTTTGAGTGCCCTCGTATTGAAGAGGGCCCTTAAATAAGCTTACATAGGCTATAATGATGACTGTATTGAAGTCAACGCGGATGGTGCTTTCTTAGTCACTGGCGGTGATTAGATAAAGCGAATTTTGATTTAGATAAAAGTAAAATATTTAAAATGTTCTTCATTTTTTAAATCCCGATATAGAAGAGGGGTGTTATGAGTTTATTTGTATGTCCGTTTTTGATAAAGAAGCCCATGAATAAATTAACCTATTTTAGTGCAGTTTTCTCTAATTGAAAGCGTTGTTCATCACGGTGACTATCTTCACTTCGTAAAAACTTTGTTGGAGGTAAAATTTTAAATTTTCCTTTTCCTTTATATGAATTAAGAGAACATTGCTCGAAACAGTTAAAAGATTTATTGTAAAAAAGCTTACCTTTGAAATATTCCTATTCATTTCACCGGGTGAAAGCAAATACAATAAAAACACATCAATATATAAATCATTAGTTTGGAATAGAATTATGAAAATGGAGAATGATGTCTTATTTCAGCACGTAGTGTTAAGTTAGTGCCATCATAGATTTTTTTTTATCTACCCGGAAATATCCTGAATCTGTAAAAAAAATAATATTAATCATTTTTAATTATTTTATCAATACACTATTATATTAACCACTTTCTTAGTTTCTTCTTTGTTAATAGATATATATAAGATGTTTGTTCTTCACATAATTATAGCGATCTAAAGAGTCCTCGTTGCCAGGGCATGCTTAAGCACGTTCGATCAAAAGAAGCTTTGTAATCTATAGAAACGCATGCTAAGGTAGTAATTTATTATCTATATATGTTACTTTTAAACTATCAAAATATTTATTTTTGTAATTTGTTTCTTATAAAAGATTAAATGTTCAATTTGTTATTGTCTATGGATCTATAGAAAGCTAGGTTAATTTTTGAGACAACTGCTTCAATTATTTTAGGCTTTACGTAGTATCTCACACGTGGCAGGGTAGACAAAGGAAACTTAGAACCTAGTGTTAGAACACTTCGTTTTCCACTTTCTGCTGAATTTGCGGTATTGCGTGTTAAGTTGGAACTCGACGTCACGTTTTGATTTATGCAAAAAAAATGTTTCAATTCTTCAGTGAGGATCAAATTCATAACCCGCGACATTTACAGTCGCACGCTTGTGCCTCAATATACAAGATTCATAACTGTAATAAATACACTTTATCCCGCACATGGCAGGGTAGGCAGAGGGAACTTGGGAACCTAGTGTTAAGATATTCCGTTCCACTTTCGTTTGCCACCTTTCGCCGAATTTGAGGCATTGTGTGTTGAGTGGCGGAACTCAACGCCGCACTGTATTTAATAATCGTACCAATTGGCAACAGAGTGTCTAAACACAATGTTCCTTCTGCCTATTTTCTTCTGGCAATAAGCGGGATACAGCGTGAAGTTATCAAAAAATCTATTACATCATAAATACTATTTACTATGCATAGTGTTTCAAAGCTAAGTTTTGATCGGGAAATGGCAAGTTTGATATCGTTTTTGACTAGCAAGTGCTAAAGTTGCAAACTCCAAGTAACAATACGCGATAACGCCAACTTATCCAGATAACGTGGTACTTCATAGTTCATAACAAACTAATACTAGTTTGGAACAGAAATATATAAAAATATTTATTTAATATCTTGGAATCCGTCCAATAGGAGCGGGTTCAAAACCTGCTACGTTAAAATTTTGTATACGCTTTATAAGAAACAGTGGTAGGCAGATGGAATGTGGGAACCTAGTGTTGAGACACTCCGTCCCATTGAAATACTTTCAACCTTTACTTTTCGCCGAAATCTCAAAACATTGCGTGTTGATTTGCGTAACTCAACGCCGTTGTACCGTAATTGCAATAAATGACAATAAAAGAAAATAAATTTCCAACACAAATAAAAACCAATATAAAACAAAATTCCAACAAACTACGCTATCAACATATCGATGTCGTGAAGAAATATTCTAATACACATAATGCCGCTGTCACAGCCACTTCAGTGTCCTGACGAGTCCCCCAGGCTGTTTCAAAGTACTTTTATTTTCCCATGGCTCACCGATCAACGGTTTTATAGTGATTGCAATAAAAGTGTTAGAATGATAAATTATTAGGATTTTTTTTTTACGGTGAATTCATTTCTTCGCTCTGGTAATAAGGCAAAGCGCGGCGTTGAGTTCCGCCACTCAACAGGCAATGCCTCAAATTCGGCGGAAAGTGGGGAACAGAAGCGGAACGGAGTGTCTTTACACTAGGTTCCCGGGTTCCCTCTGCCTACCCTGCCTCGTGCGGGATACAGCGTGAAGCTGAGTGAATTGATATTACAATTATTTTTTCTTTATAATTTACTTTTGAGGCGCAGGGGCAAAAACATCCAACTGTAAATGCGACGAGGCCGTGAGTTATTTTTTCACTCTGGTAACTAGACAAAGCACGGCGTTGAATTACGCCACTTAACAATATGTCATTAATAATGTCTCAAATTTTGCAATAAGTGGGGAATAACGTTAACGTACGTAACGTAACGGATTGTTTAAACATTATGTTCCCAAGTTCCTTCTGCGTACCATGCCATGTGTGAATTCCAGCTTGAAGCCGATTTATATTATATATAGAGTGTTTCTAAAATAAAATGTCTACCAGGTCTGCTGGTAGATGTAACCAGCAAGAATGCTGAGAAAATATTATTCTTTATAATTATTTTAAATTATTTTGCCTTGGCTAGGAATTAACCAATCTTTTATTTAATTTTCTTCGGTCATTACATTTAATAAACATATGATATAATTGTTATTTTTAGTTACTTTTGTAACTGCACGCTTCATTAAGTTCCTTTTTTAATAATAATCCATTCGGTAAACGTAATGATATGCTTTTTAAGAAATGACTGTATCGACATCTAGTCACAACACTAATATACAAATTTTATAACAAGTTTCAAATATATATTTTATACAAAAATACCTTACCTCTAGTGATGTGCTTTCTAAAAAAGAAAAATCGTAATGAGTAGAGAGTTTTCAAATAATTTATCGATACTAGCTAGCAAGAACAGCACTATAGTAATTCAACTAATGTCTCTGTCACCGGCACTTTAGAACGACTCGACTTACCAGGTTAAACATGTCTGTTATCCCATTGCTTGGCTCAAGCTTTTTATAGTTAGTAAAAACTAGACGTACAATACGCTATTTATTTTACTACAGCTTTCTGAACTTGGTGGGATTTAATATATTTTTTTTGGTTTTTTATGGAAAAATTAAATAAACAACCGTTCTTTTTTTTTGTTTTTATGGAAAATTTAAATACGCAACCGTTCTTTTGTCTGTTCACGCTGTATCTTCAATGTAGAAAGGAAGTCGGGGAACCCAGTTTTCAGATACTCCTTTTAATTTCCCACTTTCCGTCGAATTTGAGGCGTAGCGAAATTTAACGTCGTCCTTTGTCTTGTTACTAGAGGGATGAAATTGAAAATAGTTCATTTTCATTTCATTTATTTTAGTATATATTTAGTACTTATTTTTATATATTACTACTTAGCTTTATTATGTAGGATATGCTTGTAGGATAGGCTTGCTAAGTGCCGTAAGTGTAAGTATTTTTTTTTTCTTCTAATTCTGAAAGTATTATGGGTTGAGTGGTGAATCTCAACACCGCGTTTAGCCTCGTAAGTTACCAAAAGAAAATGAATCCTTATTTCTTCCTTCTTTAGCTTTACCTGTGCCAGCGGAATATATCCCGCATTTGGCATGGAAGGCAAAGCGAACTTGGGAACAAGTTGGGTTAAGACACTCCGTTCCACTTCCGTTCGCCACTTTCCGTTAAATTTGAGACATTGTGTCCATGGACCACTTGGACCCCATCTGCTCCACGATAGGCCTCAATTTTATAAATCTTGTAATAATATTTATGACGCTTTTCCTTCATGTCACCCTCAGCCTCATTCTTCAACCAATTAAATGTTCTCAAAGAATCCTGTACAATTTAAATGGGTTCCGACTGTTAATCATAATAAAATTGGGGTTGTTTTTATGCATTCGGGCTTATTGTTTACATTAAATTTTCATTTTGTTTGCGTTATTGTGGACCAAATATTCGAAATTGTAAATAAGTAATCTTAACTTGAATTAATTCATATAAAATTAATTACCCACAATATTAGTATAGCCTTTAGTTTAAAAAAAAAACATGTATAAAATTATCTAATATAGATAATATGTATGTCTGTATTTGACAAAAAAAAAGTACAAAACATATAATAAAATAAAAAGAAAATCTTTAAAGTTTTGTATAAAGTTGGAATCCAATTAAAAGGTCGCGTCTTCCAATGGATATATCTTGTTAAACACCAAACTTTCCAACAAACTGGAGTCGAGAAAAAGGAGCATTTGTATCTACTACAGACTTGACAGAAAAGTTGTGGTATTCATATATCAAATGGCATTGAGTTTTCTATATTAAATTAATGTCGATAATTTTTACTTTGCAGGATATATTTTTCACTTTATATAAGGCTGTTGAGGTGCAACGGTAATATGTTAAAAGAACGGAACGGATGTTCTTAGGAAAGAATTATTTTTAATTCATAGACAAACAAAAATTAAGAAAAATCATGAAATTATATATAATTTAAATTTTTTCAGTGCCAAAAACATATTTAATCCTACAAATATTTTATGTACAGACATATTTCTAGCCGTTTTATTATATTTTGGATTGAAAGACTTATCTATATACCAACCTTTCAAAGTAGAGGAACAACAAAGCTATGTAAGTTATCACCCTGATAGTGAAGTTAGGATCGCGATAAGCGCCGTCGAGACACGGACTTGGACGAGTCTGTTTATCAAGTAAAGGATAGAAAATAATTTTGTGTACTAATTAATATGTATTTTATATTATTTTGTAGTTATTTGAAGGCCTGCCGTGGTGTCAACGTGATAAGTTGTGGGTTCGGTTCCCACTCGAAGAAATGAAATATTTGATATTTGCAGTATAAATATTAAATTCGTTCGTTCTGGTAATATGGCAAAGCGCGGCGTTGAGCTCCACCTCTCAACGTGCAATGCGTCAAATTTAGCTTAAAGTGGTGAACAAAACGGAGTGTCTTAACACTAGGTTCGTTAGTTTCCTCTGCCTACCCAGCCACGAGTGGGATGCAGTATGAAGTTAAGTCGTAATTATTTCCTTTGGCAATGGCAGTGAGAGCCGAGTGTCAAGATACGCTATTGTCCAATTCACACCCGAATTGGAAATGTTACGCGTAGAGTATTTTGTTCTTCCACGCTTGAAAGTCCACATTCTTCCCAGAAAAATTAAAAATATTTATTCCTCCGAATGGGAATTGAAGCCAAAATGCAGCTTTTATAAATATACTGTGTCGCTGCACCTTGATGGTTCTCAAATTTTTAACTTTTAACTGATGAATACAGTAATAGGTATATTTCAAGGAAAATCGAAAGGTGTCAAACTTTAAAACAATCGTTATTATCGTGTCACATTTGTATTGTACAGTATAAAGTTAGGCGTCATCGAGCTTAAGCAGCTATCGCGATTCTAAGTTTATTAAGCAAGTTTGAGCTTTTTGTTGTCACGTTGATGTTAACTCAAGAGTATATAAATATTGAATGAATATATATATATATATATATATATATATATATATATATATATATATATATATATATATATATATATATATATATATATATATATATATATATATATATATATATACATACATATATATATATATATATATATATATATATATATATATATATATATATATATATATATATATATATATATATATATATATTATTTTGTGCCTATCAACGCCAAATCAGGCCATAAACTAAAACATAGGTACTCATCAGCTCAAAGTTTTATTAAATTATAAATATCAGTGATTTTTTATCTGCTGATCTGTCTGTTTGTCACATCTGTTACAATGGGGTGTAAAATGGAAATTGTATTGTCGTAATATTAGGTTCCCTCTACTTACCCTGCTATACGACTAGATGCTAATATATTTCTGTGCATTATTTCGTTTTAACAATCAAATTCTACAAGAAAATGGTTTGAAACAAAAATAAAATGAAGACCAATTCAAGGTATAATTCAAATATACGACGTTTAACGTCAGATTAACTTATTCACTTCCAATGTTGGTACAAAACTGGCAATTCTAAAACAAATTATTTCGCTAAAACGAAATTAAACGCCACTTGTACAGACAAATAGTATTCCAACGCTCACACTCTGTGAAGGCGAACGTTTTTTTCCAGTCACGCGAACTATAATAAAATAAAATTATTTCACCAATCTGAATTCTACGTCGGCCACCGCTACGTGATACGAAACGCTTTGATGTGATGTATCTATAGCTGTGTACATATGAATGTTACTCTTGAAAGTAGCTTTTCAGTTTTTTCTGGGTTTTGTATATCTTAAAGAAAAATCGAACTTTTTTAGTCCACTATTAGTTACTGTATACTAATAGTCTTTTCTAGTCTATTATTACTTACTGTCTAGTCTACTATTAGTTACAGTTCTTTGATAGAGACATAAAAAACAGAATTGGCAGGGTAAAGAGGGAAGGGGTAGGCTATGAACATAAGTTTTTAACATTGATTTCTTTCTGTCAAACAATATATTATACATGTCCTCGATATATTTACATGATGTCTAGAAGATAGGTCGGAAATTGAAGAACAGTGGGTTTCAACCCTTAATTCTGTTGCATACCTGACTACTAAAGTGGGCGATAAATTATGAAGGTTTATTTTTCAAACATATTTTATATACATTGAAATTAATTGTCAAGTTAAATATTCAAATAAAGTAATATTCAGTGGAATCCCAGTACGTAAATCAGAACTCGGCTGTAAGGCTTTTACTCGTATAAACACAGAGCTCGTAGAGAAACATTTCCTTTGAGATATAACACCGCGCTGTTGGTGTCGAATATTTTACACTTTCGTCCCAAAATGCCAACATTCACTAGCGGATTTCGACTTCTTATGTTTGCGATCTAACAATATGTAATTTAATAAGATATTTGATTTTCGCGATTATTATACACTAGCGACCTGCCTGCGGCTTCGCCCGCTTGAATTAAATATTACTTTATTTACTGATTTAAACTATTTTCTTCTTCTTTATTAGAATAAGAAAGTTGTTAATCTAAGATAAAACTAAAATTTCATTTATATAAAAAATGTCGAACTTAATAACAAATAGGTACTTAAATGGAAGGTTGCCAAAATATAATCATGAGAATTGCATTTAAATTTCCGTGTAACAAACATACAAAAAACACACACAAACGCGATTGATCTGGTTTTTTTTCCTATAAATATATATATATATATATATATATATATATATATATATATATATATATATATATATATATATATATATATATATATATATATATATATATATATATATATATATATATATATATATATATATATATATATATATATATATATATATATATATATATATATATATATTTATATTAACTACTTTATTTTATTACCAGAAAAAAAGCCAAATAAAATTTTCGCTTAGTGAAAATTGTGTTAGTGTCGCATTTACGTCAGATCATATGCCAATGTACCACAACGACTTTAGTTTTAATATTTTTAGTAACCTAGTGATAAGACACTCCGTTCCGTTCTCCACTTTCTGCCGAAATTGAGGCAATGCCTGTTGAGTGGTGAACCTCAACGTAGCGCTTTTGCTTTGTTACCAGAGCGAAGAAATTCAAACATTATATATTTAATTTAAAAATATAAAATATTTAATTTCATCAAGTGGTGATTCAACCAACAAACTGCCTCATTTAAAATCTTGTCGTTCACGCTTGTCATCTATCTGCCTCAGGACTATCAACTAAAATATAGCTTCCTAATTCACACGACCAGGAACCGAATCTGTAACCCAAACACATGCAAAACAAAGCAAAGTTCACCCTAAGCTTCCTAACCACCAGTTACACACAAGCTTTATAAACGTTGAACAAAAAGTCATCTGTCAACTGTTTTAATGTTTCAAGTTTGAAACACAAAATCCTAACAAGACTCCCCAACACATCACAATGGGCTGTACGAGGCTGAGTTTTGCGACATTCAAGCACATTTAGAATGATTAATGTTATTTTAACGGCGTATTGTTTAATCAGATCGTTATAGTCGGTTTATATTGCTTTAACAAAGTTTTGTACATGTGTCTAATGGACATATGTACATGTACACACGTACACACACACACACACACACACACACATATATATATATATATATATATATATATATACACGTGTGTGTGTGAGTGTGTGTGTTTGTGGGTATGAGGCGTTGGGGATGCGCAGATGCACATGTGGTTGTAACGTGACAGGTTGTGGGCTCAATTCTCACTCGGGGAAATTAAATATTTCATATTTTTACATTACATTTTTGGTTTAATTTCTTCGTCGCTCTGGTAACAAGGCAAAATGCGGCGTGGAGTATCCTCCGCAATCGCTGTACGCACCGGAATGCCTCAATTTTCAGCGGAATCGTAGAATGATACGGAGTGTACTAAGACTAGGTTCTTAAGTCCCCTCTGCCTACTCGGCTATATGCGGGATACAGTGCTAAAGGCGAAAATAAAAAAAACATTTAAAAAATTTTTAAAGTCCGGTCGTGGTGCAGCGGCACAAGTGTGTGACTGTAACCTACAGGTTCTGGGTTCGAACCCCAGTCGAGGAAATGAAATATTTAATATTTTCAATTTAAATATTTAATGTTTCATTTCTTCACTCTGTTAGTAAGGCAAATGTTCCCTCTGCCTACCCTGCCTCGTGCGGGATACAGCGTAAAGCTGAAAAAAATTTAAAAAAATAAACTACTTTTCAACTAAAATCTTGTTAATTGTCCAACAGTTAATTCAAAAGCTCTCTCAAGACAGTGCTCTGTGATTGAAGCACCGAGTAATTAAGGATTTTCGTGTAGTTCACGTGTGCTTTCAATATTTTACATGTTTTATCTTATTTTTGGTAAACGATTTGAAAATATGTTCAGTCGTTGTGCAGTTAATCAAGGATATGGGCGTAAACGTAAAAGGTTGTGGATTCGATTCCCACTCGAGGAAATTAAATATTTAATATATTTATTTCCTTGATTTGGCAACAAGGCAAACAACAGAATTCTTCCATTTGACATGCATGCTTCTACAAATCGATGGAAAATGGATAAGGGAAGGGTGTTAGTGTAAAGTAGTATAACATTAGGTACCTATACTAATATTGGGATATATTGTAAAGCGATAAAAGTATTATTATATTTGAGGCCTGTCGTGGCGCAGCGGCACAAGAGTGTGACTGTAAACGACAGGTTCTGGGTTCGATCCCCAGTCGAGTAAATAAAATATTTAATATTTTCAATTTAAATATTTAATGTTTCATTTCTTAATAAGGCAAGGCTCTGGTAATAAGGCAAAGCGCGGCGTTGAGTTCCACCACTCAACACGCAATGCCTCAAATTCGGCATAACACTAGGTTTCACTTCCGTTCCCTCTGCCTACCCTGCCTAGTGCGGGATACAGCGTGAAACTGGATAAAAGTATTAGTTAATTTTTATAGCGTCACAAAAGCTACTCTTTATAACTTCACGCTGTAGCCGATACTTAGCGGGGTAAGCAGAACAAACATAATATTCAATAATTTATCTTCTACAGTGAGACCGAACTGCTCCATTGTAAGTCAATGGTATCCTACATATAAAAGTTGTGAATTTTGAAAAACTAAGTAATTTATTCCAAGTCACTATAATTTTTATCTGTACAAAATAATTGTGCAGTTTTTCGTGAATGTCCGTATAGAAAGGGTAGCAAGTGACGCTTATAGGTAACTTACATATATAGTAAGCTAGGTCAAACTCAAAGCATACGTGTCGACTGGTGGAAGTAAACGCCGCATTTTGTCTCATATTTATTTCAGGCACAAAAAATAAACGATTCTTCTCCATGTACACGGAATGAACCTGTAACCATGCCTGGCCAAATTAGGAATGATCTATAACATAAACTTACAAAAGCTTCATTTGAAATGTATTACAAAGTAAATGTAATATATTCATAATATTGTCTGAATATTCAACAATCGTTATTCAAATGACTTAAATATTTAATAGGGATTGCTCTTAGGGTCATTAGCTTTCATGAACGAAAGTATATATCTTTAATCGTTTTGTTTTTAACTCGCAGATTTATGCTGTATACCGCATATAGCAGGGTAGGCAGAGGAGACTTGGAAAATCATGTTAAGACACTCCCTTCCATCCCCCACTTTTCGCTGACTTTAAGGCGTGTTGAGTAATGATATTCAACAGTTTACTTTTTTTACGTTACCAGAGCAAAAAATGAGAATATTAAATATTTAAATGGAAAATATTAAATATTTACTTCTTCGAGAGGGCTTCGAACCCAAGCCCGTCGATTACAGCCTCACGTTAGTGTCTCTGAACCAAGACCGGCCTTTATTTTTATTGATTATCGTCTTGTAATGAATTTAAGAAGTTTGTAGTTTAGCTATATAAGTTCTGGGTTTGGCTTCTCCATAGTCATGAGAATTAATTTCTATTATTTTCTCGCTTTGTTAAATAGCAAGAAAACGCTAGCGGCGATGAGTTCCGTCACTCAACAGGCTATGTCTAAAAGTGAAGAACGGAATGTATCGATCACAATTTTTTCTGTGTATTTTTTCCTAATCTTTCTAAAATTCACGCTCCACCTGACTGTAAGTGTAGTACGTAGAGTACAGCTAAATAGGTTATGGTTATGGGGCCAATCCGTGAATAGTGACGAAAATAATATATTAAACATATTCGTTTCTCTCGCCCAAGTATCGAGGCACATCGCGGCGTTATGCTCCGCCATACAACATGAAATGCCTTAAATTCAGTGGAAAGTTGAAATAAGAGTGTTTCATAACATTAGATTCCCAAGTTTCCTTTGTCTAACCTACTAAGAGAGGGATACAGCGTGAAGCTACAAACAAATCTCACTCAAAAATACGGGAAACAGCGTGAAGCCAACATAAACACTATCAAAAGAACATAACAATACAACGTAGCTTATAAAAAACCAGACTCGCTCCGCTCCCAGTCAATCAAGTCGACAAGACAGCAATTCAAAACCGCAATTAAAAATTTTCATTCGAATACAATGATTTAAATGGGAATAAACATTAAGCAATATTCTGTAACAATGGGCGCTTTATGATGAATAACTTGACAAAGCCTCTGGGATTTGACCATTTCAATTTGGTTCTATTATGCGTACTATTCATTATTGTGTGATAAAACTTAAATTATATTATAAACTAAATTTAAAAGTTAATTTATTTTTTTATATAAAATGTATAGTTGTTGTATTGGCCTGTCGTGGTTCAGGTGCACGAGCGTGTGACATTAAACGAGGTAGGTTTTGGGTTCGATCCCCACTTGAGACATTAACAATTGTTAGTATATTTTTCAATTCCGTAGTAGTTTCATCTTAATCTCGTTCTGGTCTAAATATTATATGAAATACGTTTTTAATATGTATTTCAAATGATCTTAATTACAAATTAGTTAGCTCAAAGCTAATATTTGCTTGTTTACTCGCTCTGGTAATAAGACAAACCGAAATATAGTTTCTACATTCAACACTAGTGATGCAATTTCTCAAAAAATAGCCAAAAAACAGAAAAGTAAAATCTTAAAATGGGGTTAGGTTACTATATAAGCCAAATCTCCCAATATTCAATCATTGAAGAGCCAATAAAATTTAAAATTTATGGAACTAACGACTAAAAAAATACTATTTCATCTTGATAATTATTAAGGTGTAGGTCAGGAACTGCTTATTCCGATTTTCATAAAACTACATCTAAGAACAACCGTAATCAATTCACTCACTTACTTAGCTTCACGCTGAATCCCCGGTAGGTAGAGGGAACTTGGGAACCTAGTGTTAAGACACACCGTTCCATTCCCCACTTTTCTCACTTTTCTCACCGCAATTATCAATGCTTTCAATAAAAAAACGTACTCGGTTCGTACATTCAAGAGTTACGGTACCACAGATGTACAGATTATACTTATAACACCTCTAAAAGAAAAATAGTTTTGTCATTCATTCATTAATTTCTTCATTCATTCGTTCATTCATTTCTTCGTGCCAGTTGAGCACAGTTCACTTCGCCACTAACGAGAGGAATAGGATCAGTCAAAAGATATAACTGTACACAATAATATATTATTGTACACAATAATATATATGACTGCATTATAATGCATGTAGATAGTTTTGTTAATTTTGTCAAAGAAAAATCTTTAAAAGAGACGTGTAAAAATAATATCTGAATAAAACAACCAACTTATATAAAACACATTAAATCCGTTCTCGAAGACATTAATCTTTCAAATGCATAATATGAGTGAATAAAATTTTCTATCCGGATCTAGGAAATGATTCAGCCAATTTCAACCTTATTTCTATAAAAAAAAGAGGTTACAGTCGTAAATCAAGTAGACAGTGGGATATAACGGAAGCTAGGCGGGAACAGTCGATTACCAACGATCGATGCGACCTTTACTGTTCATATTGTTGAGTAAATATTTTAGATAGCTTTGAAAACCGATTATGTAGGTGATAGATTAATAGAGGTGCTTACAAGTTCGATACTCGGTACAAATAATATTAAGTATATAATGTTAAAACAGCGTTTGATTCTTCTGTGTATATGTAAGAAGACAAAGCGCGGCGTTTAAAACCGCTTCTCGAAGTGCAATGTCTCATTATGAGAAGGTAAGATAGGTAAGAGGGGTAGGTAGACCTCTGTTGATCTTTGAAAATGTAGTATTTACGATACTGGAGGAAGTTTGTGTAAAAAGCATGAGGATAAGGAGGAAAAGGTATGTCGAGACCCTCGCTACCCCATTAGAGATACAACGCGTGATAATATTATAACATTGATTTACGCTTACTTATATTTATTTATGATGATTTATTAAACTTTTCATATTATAGGGCCATTAGCTCAATTGGAGAATGTCAGTGTATAAAAAGTTGATGGTTACGAATTTGCTTCTCAGGTGGTGAATTGCTTTCATTATATCAAGTACGGCAGAGGCCTGTCGTGGCGCAGCGGCACAAACGTGTGACTGTAACCGACAGGTTCTGGGTTCGATCCCAGTCGAGGAGATGAAATATTTATTATTTTCAATTTAAATATTTAATGTTCCATTTCTTCGCTCTAGTAATAAGGCAAAGCGCGGCGTTGAGTTCCGCCACTCAAAACGCAATGCCTCAAATTTGGCGGAAAGTAGGAACGGAAGTAGAACGGAGTGTTTTGACATTAGGTTCCCGGGTTCCTTCTGCCTACCCTGCCGTGTGCGGGATACAGCGTTAAGCTAAAAAAAATATATCAAGTACGGCGTTTAGTTCCGACATTCTTTCAATTCTAAATTATAATAGAATAGTATAGAACGAAGTAGACGTTGGCAGGTTTCCTCTGGCATCCTGCTGTGGGGATAACGCGTGAAATTATATACGGAAGTACAAATATTATAGAGACACAAGTCTTCAGTTATGTATCAATGAAAATTAAGTATTGAATAAAATTCATTGATTAGTTTTATTAAATATTTCATTTCCTCGATTGAGGATCGAACCCAGAACCTGTCGGTTACAGTTACACGCTTGTGCCGCTGGGCCACGACAGGCCTCAAGAATAAGCGAAAAAATAAATGTTCATTTTCTCGAATAAGAATCAAACCCACAACCTATTAAATTTACAGTCACATGCTCGTCCCTTGCGACACCATAGCCATCTTTTTAAAGATTTCATAAAATGTAAAAAAAAAATAACCTAATGTTAAGACAATCCGTTCCATTCCCCCATTCCATCGAACTCAACGCAGCGCTTTGCCTAATTACCAGAACGAAGAAATGAAAACATTAAATATTTCATTGGAAAATATTAAATATTTCATTTCCTCGAGTGAGGATTGCACCCGCAGCCTGACATTAATATTTAAATTGCAAAGGAACATTATTTTAAATAAAATCAAACTTACGATCTTTATTGTGACAATAGTACCCCATTTACTAAGCCCCAGTACTAAATTACCACGCGTACAAGAAACGACAATTCACCTTGAACGGGCAATACGAATGAAGATTGCAGGTATCAGCTAAGCCTAGCCTTTTTGCCGCGACGGAAGCCTTGCGTTTGTCTGTCGTTATCTATGTTTTTGCCCCCAATGGAAATAAACATTGTGGGGACGGTGACACAAATTAAATTGCACAGACATTTGTGAATGTAATATGTTTAGTTTGGATATGATTTAGAAAAAAAAATTGTCTACCTAATTATAAATAAAAATATTTTTTTATCTATATAATTATAAAAAAATATTGATATCATGAAAATTAACTTTCTTGAGTGGAACGTGACATTTATGGTTCGATCGTGGTTTGGAAGTGATTGATTATATTTTTACTTTCCCGCTTTTTTGAGACGTTGCGCAGTGTTTAGCGCCGCCACTATACTTGCATACACTTAAATTCTAGAGTAAAAAGAGGCTCAATGCACTAGTGTACATTGCCTAGACACCCCCACTCGAAGAAGTGAAATATTTTGTATTTCAAATTAGATATTCAACATTTTCTTTTCCTTAATAACAAGGCGTTAGGTACCGCAACTCAACACAAAATGCATCAAATTTAGAGTAAAGCGTGGAACGAAACGGAGTGTCTTAAGACTAGGCCTACGAGTGCAGTTGATTTTAATTTCCTAGCTTTGGTAGACAATAATCGTCGTTGAAAGTGAAAGGCGGAGTGTCTTAACACTAGGCTCCCTTTGACTACTCTGATAGCAAGACAAAAAACCGTGAGGTCTCATAAATAAACACATTTTCTGTTGTCACATTAAAATAAAATAGTATTGAATAATAAAACCTTTTAAAGGGGTTAGGTGTTTGTAGCAACAGCGCGTTCGTAAACAATTTACAGCCAACTAACCGCTAAACTAGTTTAAACGGACGAATTAAATACACACTATGAACGTGTTTCAATTATAAAAGTACTGTGCTATTTATTTAGTAGGATAAATTTTTAACTTCTGAATTATTTATTTATAATGGTAATGGAATTTGTATAGACTTTGTAATTTTGTGAGTGCTCATCCGCATTATGAAACGTGAAATCGTTATTTTTCCCATTTCCGTTTCCTGTTTACGTCAAATTCCATCTTCTTTTCTGCTCTGTTTCTTGACTCCGCCATTCTTGAGTTTTCATATACTGGTTATAAGTAAGGTCATAGTGTTGTAAAGAAACAAATTTAATTTGTCTATCTCGAATAGCTTTTAGTAATTGTATTAGTGGCCTGTCGTGGCACAGGGGCACAGGTATGTGACTTAAACGCGACGGGTTGTGGGTTTGATCCCCACTCGAGATAAAAGGAGAAATATTTACTTTTACAGCTTTACGATGTATCCCGCTCACGGCAGGATAGGCAGAGGGAACTTGGGAATCTAGTGTTAAGACACTCCGTTTCACTTACGTTCCTCACTTTCCGCCGAATTTGAGGCATTGCGAGTTGACTGGCGGAATTCAACGCCTCGCTTTTCTTTATTACAAGGCATAATCAGAGCGAAGAAATGAAAAAAATAAATATTTAATTTGAAAATATTAAATATTTCATTTCCTCGAGTGGGAATCGAATACACAACCAGTCACACGTTTGTTCCGCTGCATCACGATAGGCCTCAACTCAACAGAAATATATAACATTTTCAATTTAAATATTTAATGTCTTCATTTCTTCGTAATGGTAACAAGGCAAACGACGGCGTTGAGTTCTGCCACTAAACACACAATGCCTTAAATTCGGCGGAATGTGGGTAACGGAATAGACTGTCTAAAGATTAGGTTCCAAGTTTCCTCTGTCTACCCTCCTAAGTGCGGGATACAGCGTGAAGCTCAGAAATAATTACTAATGCCTGTCTATCAATCATTAAAAAATGAATGAATTTCCTACAAATTAATGGAAAAAGGGCCTACATTCCAGGACTGGAATCTGCTTGGAAACCTTTCAAGTGCTTCAGCCAATTAAGCTATACGTTTATTATCACGCCTTTTATGTTTGTCTGTATATTCGCTTTACAATTATTAGAATTTTCTATGAATTCACTTAACATTTAGTGTTTCTTTTATTAAAATCGGTTAAAAAATAATCGTTACCTTAATTTAAAGTATTAATTTCGACAAAAAAAATATATATTTAGTTGAAATTTTAGTTTTCAATGTATAAATTATGTTTTAAAAGCAAAATTGTAATTAGAACAAGGAAGTAGTTGAAATTAGTAAATAAAATAGTGTAATTCAAGCGGGCGAAGCCGAAAGCCGGTCACTGGCATTGCTATAAATATAATATTAATATAGCTTCACGCTGTATCCCGCACGAGGCAGGGTAGGCAGAGGGTAATCGGGAACCTAGTGTAAAGACACTCCGTTCCACTTCCGTTCCCCACTTTCCGCCGAATTCGAGGCATTGCGTGTTGAGTGGCGGAACTCAACGCCGCGCTTTACCTTATTACCAGAGTGAAGAAATGAAACATTAAATATTTAAATTGAAAATATTAAATATTTCATTTCCTCGACCGGGGATCGAACCCAGAACCTGTCGGTTACAGTCACACTCTTGTGCCGCTGCGCCACGACAGGCCTCAAATATTAATATAGAAAATAACAATTTGCCTAATATTTCCATAAGCAATGGTGGACACACCAAAACTGAGTGTATCAACACTACCGTTTCTCATATATAAATATGTAACAAGAGCTGAATTTAAACAAGTCAATATATTAATAGGGGTACTTTAATTCATTGCAATTACAAAATTCTCTCTAACAATGTTAACAAACTACCCGCAAACTAACGAGAACGTAACCAACACCTGCTTACTGTGTGTTAATTTTACTCGCTAATTACTTTTATATGGAACAAGGGTGTAATTTTTATATTAGACTATAATTGTATTGCATTTATCTCTTTTTTAGACTTTTACGATTTTTCTCATATATTGTAGTGTAACAAATCTCTGTTTTTATTTTTTGGATGTTTATGTATGTAGTGGTGAAACTTAACGCCGCGAAGCGCAAAGCATGGCGTTGAGTTCCGCCAGTCAACATGCAATTCGGAACGGAGTGTCTTAACTCTACGTTCCCAAGTTAACTGTATATATATTCTTCTTGAAATTTCTTTTGTAAGTTATATGTACATACGACTTACAGTGGAATTCTCAAGAGGCTTGTATTACATGCCTTTGCTCTAGTTTATTCCGATTTATAAATCGCTTTTATTCTTCAGGAAATGTCACTTTCGAAAGAATTCTAAAATATTTTTTATAAATTTAAATAACGTTTTTACTATTTTTAAAGTGTTTTTCCACACTTAGGAAAGAAAAAAACAATATTAAAAGCGTTTTATAGTAAAAATATTAAGTATAAGAATTTCTTCGTAGTTAGATGAAGAACAAAATATTAAATATTTTATTTCGTCGAGTGGGGATCGAACTCATAACCTGTCGTTCACAGTCACACGTTTAAGCCACGACTGGCCTCAAAATAAATAATACTTACTTACTAACTTAGGTTCACACTATATCCCTAGCGGGTTATAGCGTGAAGCTAAGTAAATAGAGTAGCGGGTTAGGTAGAGAGAACGGAGCGCCAAACGCTACGGTCTCGGCATACCTCTTTCGCCTCGTTCACTATCATCAACCTCCTTATACATGCCCTCCGGGGGGCTCCTCAAGCTTTTTACGTGACCTTCCTCCAGTATCGTCGATACTGTGTTTTCGAAGGTCAACCGAGGTCTCCCCCTCCCTCTCTTACCTTCATAAATCTTTTTCTACCATTCTTTCTTCACTAATTCGCTCGACGTGCCTAAACATAAATAGTAATTGTGCCTAAATATATATATTTTTTCAGCTTCACGCTGTATCCCGCATTAGGCAGGGTAGGCAGAGGAAACGGAAGTGAAACCTAGTGTTATGACACTCCGTTCCACTTCCGTTCCCCACTTTACGCCGAATTTGAGGCATTGCGTGTTGAGTGGCGGAACTCAACGCTGCGCTTTGCCTTATTATCAGAGCGAAGAAATGAAACATTAAATATTTAAATTGAAAATATTAAATATTTCATTTCCTCGACTGGGGATCGAACCCAGAACCTGTCGGTTACAGTTACACTCTTGTGCCGCTGCGCCACGACAGGCCTCTGATATCTCGATATAAATAATAATTTATTATATTCATAATAAACATAAATAAGAACCTCTATGAAAATTAAGTGAGCTAATGAACATTATTACGTTTATTTTCTAAACAATCTAGAGTGAGGGCTGGAAAATTAACCATTATCGCGACAGAAATGGCGTCAGTAGGGTCGTTAGCGTTATGACTGAAGGGCGAATGCAATCAGGGAGGGCTACGTAGTGCCTGTTTATGAGTACCAGAGTTCGTTATACGGCAATGTGGTGAAATGTGGGTAAATAGAGTAAATGATTATGGTGAAATATTTAATGATTTAGTTTGAAAAATTAAAAAGGCTTTTTATTAAGCTTTTTTTTTAAGGAAAATATTAAAAATCTTGATTTTTGTTTCTAATTACGGTGAACTATTACAATAATAACTCTACTCTACTCAGCTTCACGCTGTATCCCAGGCAAGCAAGGTAGGCAGAGGGAACTTGGGAACCTAGTGTTAAGACACTCCGTTCCACTTCTGTTCCCCACTTTCCGCCGAATTTAAGGCATTGCGTGTTGAGTAGCGGAACTCAACGCCGCGTTTTGCCATGTACCAGAGCGAAGAAATGAAACATTAAATATTTAAATTGAAAATATTAAATATTTCATTTCCTCGACTGGGGATCGAACCCAGAACCTGTCGGTTACAGTCACACGCTTGTGCCGCTGCGACACGACAGACCTCAATAATAACTCTAATTAATTTGTTTTTAGAAGTCACATTTATTCAAGTGTCTATTTCCATGCTTTGTAATAAAATTATGGACCTCATTATTCTCTTTAAGCTTCCGATAGATTTTACTTTACGTGTGTATATCCTGCGTACTTCGTTTCTATTAAATTAATATTTAAGGCATCTCTTTGCCTATCACTAGAGCAAGGAAATAAAAATATACTAAATATTGAATTTCTTAACAACAACGTTACTTCTTTTTGAACTTTACGCAGTGTATAACTTGAGAACTTAGTGTTAAGATTCTTTGTTCCGTTATTCACTTTTCTTCGAAGCATTGCACGTTGAGCAGTGGAACTCAACATCTCGTTTTGCATTATTACCACAGGGAAAAAATGAAAATATTAAATATTTAATTAGCAAAATATTAATTATTTTAGGGAATCGAACTCACAACCTATCATTTACATTCACACGCTTGTGCCCCTGTAACACTATAGCCCTATAATCATACATATACACTATAGCCCTTATAAATACATCCCAAGTAGTATTTGAATCCACACCTAACGGACTTACTCAGACGGCCATTGTGCCTACACAAAAGACCATATTTAACCAATTCCACTCTGAAACAGACCCAACAAAGCAAACCGCTCAGCTCATGCAATAGAGACGCTCGCTAATCAATTTTATTGTTCCGAACATGTCCGACCCTCGGGGGCAAAATTTTAATGATTCTTCTCCATTTTGTTTAATGTTACAGTGAATGTGGTTTTTAATAAGTTCTTTATTGTACATAACTGAATGTTTTGTGTTTTGTTGCTTTAAATTAAGTTAATTATCTACATTTAACTTGCGCGGTCTGCTGCTCTTGAGTTTTAAGTATGCTTTTGGGATTCCAGAATGACCTAACGATTAAGATTTTTTTTTTGTTTTTTGTTCTATTGTAATTCATGGAAGGGAAGAGTGAGTTGTGAAAGAGTCAGAGAAGACCGATGATACTGGAGGAAGATCTCGTTTAAAGTATGAAGTCTAACCCAGACGACTGTGACCGGTGCGTTTAGCGTCCTCTCTCTCTGGCTACCCATTCATTTCTCAATTTCAATATGGCTAATCAAATATACTATAATTAAATGCTGCCGTTAATAAAATGAGAACGACAGATTGTGGGCTTGATTCCCGCTCGAGAAAACAAAATATTTTATATCAATTATTTTTTCAAATTAAATATTTTCATTTCTTTGCTTTTGTTGCACATTTTTCAATATAGTAAGTCAATATTATCTAACGCAGGGACACAAACGTGCGATCACTCCACTGGAGGAAATGAAATATTTAATATTTTCATTTCTTCACACTGGTAACAAGGTAAAGCTCGGTGCTGAGTTTCGCCACTCAATATGCAATGACATAAATTTTCTCCCTACCCTGCCAAGTGCGAGATACAACGTAAAAAAATACAACTACAAATTATATATACTGAGTACCGAGGCCTGTCGTGGCGCAGCGGCACAAGAGTGTGACTGTAACCTACAGGTTCTGAGTTCGATCCCCAGTCGAGGAAATGAAATATTTAATATTTTCAACTTAAATATTTAATGTTTAATTTTTTCGCTCTGGTAATAAGGCAAAGCGCGGCGTTGAGCTCCGCCACTCAACACGCAATGCCTCAATTTCGCCTCAAATAACACTAGATTTCACTTCCGTTCCCTCTGCCTACCCTGCCAAGTGCGGGATTCAGCGTGAAGCTGAAAAAAGAAAAAAAATAGTGTATGTAGAATTTATACAAAAAATAATGCAAAGCTCCAATAATTGGTCTTCTTTATACCTTTATGATAAAACCATTTATTTACAAACCTCCATATGTAAATACATATGTAAATGGTTATAACATATGAAAATATAAAATATTTTATGGCATATTACGAAAACGAACAGATAATATTGAGGCCTATTTGGACGCGGTACGTTATTTATTATTTTGTTCAAGTCATACTTGTAAATTGTATACATACGTATTTATGTGTGTATGTCACATCTGGGAAAATGATTGGGGTAAATTAACTAGGGGCAGGTTACTTTTTATTCGAACATGGAATATATAATCGAGCTCTGTAGTGGCGCAGGAGCAGAAGTGATTCTAAACGCATCCGGTTGTGGGTTCAATCTCCACTCAATGAAGTGAAATATTTAATATTTTAATTTCATCGTGCTGGTAACAAGGCGAAACCCGGCGTTGAGTTCCGCTAGTTAACGTGCAATGTCAAAAATTCTCTTAAAAGTAGGGAACGGAACGGAGAGTTTTAACAATTTCTCTCCGTCTACCCTCTCATGTGCTATAATAATATATAGAAAAAAAGAGTATATGATCATATGTCGAAGGAATTCATTATAAAATATATTCTGGTCCGTAAAATTCTTCGGATGGACGTATTTCATCCCATGTGCGTAACGCTCTGAACCCTTTCCATCGATTCAGACACGTTGTATTTTCATTTCAAGTAGGGTTATAACTAAAAGATAATATTGTCGTTGAACAAGAAGGGACAAAGGCCCGCTTAGGCGTGACAGGTTGTAGGATCGATTTCCATTCGAGAATATATATATATATATATATATATATATATATATATATATATATATATATATATATATATATATATATATATATATATATATATATATATATATATATATATATATATATATATATATATATATATATATATATATATATATATATATATATATATATATATATATATATATATATATATATATATATATATAATTTGAAATTTGTAGGACATTGTGTACGAGTTTACATATTTATTTCTAGTTTAAAATTTAAATATAAATCTTTTATAAAATATTTTCTAAAAAAATCAGTGAGATGTAAAACAATAAGGCAGAAAGACCAGCGTTGGATCTCAATCATTTTATCACAACATAATTATTTACTATCAAAAATTCCTCATTTTTTTGCATAAAGTTAATAATTCCTTATATAATTTATTACAATTTGTTTGTAAATATACTCGTATCTCAAATAAACATAAGATTCACTAAACAAAGTTTCATTTTAAACCATCCCCAAGCAGGCCGATTGTAACAAACGCTGACACTTCCTGGTGTAGCGAAAGCTACTTAGCTATGCTCCAGATTACAGTAGGCCATAAATAAGGGCAGTAGTCCCAAAGTGTTTATAAATTTACTAAGGAAATTTGTACACACTCGTTCTTTGGGTTCCTTAAACTTTAATACCGAGTTTAAGCTATTAGGATAGGATTTTCCTTTAATGTGTATTAGATTTTGTTTGTTTTCATGATCGTTATTCTGTTTTTTAATGAAAAATTTTTTGTTTTGTTTTAATTATAGCAGATAAATATGTAGTTTTTAGAAAACGTATATAAATTTCAACATATTGGTATTTTAAAACTCGTCCTAGAAAAAATCGATTCCCAAGATTCCCAAGAGGTTTAAATCCTGCTACTTTCAATTATTTAGACGTTTTCTAAAATTTGTGCTTTTTTCTTCAGTGTGACAATTGTTTGGTCTTTCAAATGCCTTTGAAATTTGTACTATTATCATGTGGAGATTGCTCTACACTATGTGGAGAAATCAGTTAGTGATTTAATGGATGGTGAAACATTTTTGTAAAATATAGCAAAATCAAAATATATTTATAAAACATAAATATATATAATTATATAATTTTCTAAAAAAAATGTGATATAATTCCAACCAGTTGTAATATTCAAAATAATTCTAGTTTTTCAATCATTACATACACATTACATGAAGATACACGTAAAAGCCGATCATTTTCTTGTTCCATCGCAATTTCGTGAACAAAATAACTCAAAAATATGAATTTATCGATACAATTGCAAAATCACCTCATTATAAATTCATATGGTTTATTGAAATAGCGTCGTAGTATTTGGATTTTACATCAAGCTATTGTGAAAATTGAGCCATTACGGGAATCAGTACCAGTATTAGAGATATATACATAAAATTGGTTTGTTGTTCACCGAATTCATTGATAATTTAGATACTTTTGATACAGTTTCTAAATCATGGGACAAGGACATTATTGATTGTAGCATAGATTTTGTTTTATGCTTAGGTCATTATGACAATAGTGTTTGTTTTATCGCAAGTCTAAACGAGACCTTATCTAAATCTAGAAATCGGGGATTCAATCTCCACTCAGTGAAGCGAATTATTTTCATTACATTCACAAAAGGCGATGTTCTTCTTTTCAACACGATATGTCCCAGATTGAGATGTAGGTAGAAAACAAAATGTTTTCTCTGTCTATTTTTTGCCGCAATTTGTAGATATGCGGGATAAAGCAGGATCGAAGAGGAAATGTAATATTAAGACACACTCATATCCAATTTTTGGTAACATAGCATGTGTATTGGCAGAACTGAACGCCGCGCTCTGTCATTTTACCAGAATCAACATTAAAAGTAAAATAAAAATTGGAAGTTTATTGAGTATAGAAGCGGGTAGGTAAAGCACAACGTTTACAATCAGACGAGCTGTCATTTCTAATAGGTCTTTTTTCCATTGCATTATACGCGTTGAGGACCGCCTCAACACGCAATGCCTTAATATAAAATATATCTTTATATAGAAATGTAGAGAATAGAAGTGTTTTAGCGTTGGGTTCCCAAGTTCCCTCTGACTAAACTGCCACATGTATTATAGAGCGTGAAGCTGAAAAAAATCATAAGCAATATGTACTACTTTTATTAAAAGTAGAATCAACTCAGAAAATAACCAGAATCTGAATTCTGTAATTTCAATTTTTTTATTAAATTTCCTGTAACAAAACATTGTTGTAAATTGATGACATGATTTATAAGTATATGTTACGATAGAGTTAATTACGTATTCTTTATACATATTTTACTATTTTTATCTCTACCTTGATGAAAAAAGCTTTACTGTGCCGTTATAACCTTAGTTATGGTTATAGGTTTGATCTCTCAGGTTTAAGAATTTAGTTTCAGCTTTAAATCAGTCTAATTATTATAAAAAGAAAAAGATATTCTTCAATAATAAAGATAAATCTATTTGTTAACGTTAGATTACAAAATATAAATATACAGAACCATTAAAAGGACTTACACTTAACTTTTTTTTGTTAATAATAAACGAATATCATTCTATACATTCCAGTCACGTAGATACGAAGAATGAAGAAAATAATTCTACAATATTACTTTTTAATTTCGTAAATATATATACATTATTTTTTTTATTTAACTTTTACTGGTATATTGCAGGCAGTGTAAGTTAAGGGAAGTTAATATTAAAAATCAGTTCACCACGTTCCACGTACTTTTTAAAACATTGCCTGTTGCGGTGAAATATAAATATGAACAACGCGCTTTCTTGTCCTGCCATAGTGAGCAAATTAAAATAATAATAATAGATATAAAACCCTTATAGCCTTACACTCCGCCATAAAGATCTCAGTGAGTCTTTTAGTTATAGTACATTTTTTTTCTTTGTTTCAGGAAATCGCAGCCATACTTATTAGCTTCGACAAACACAGTGACTGGCAGTCCAAAGAAGTCAAAATACGGTAAGCCAATTTTATATTCTTTTCAGTTTCATACCAACCTCCATATTATCTTTATAAAAGTGAAAACTACAAAGTAAAAGTGCTCCACAATACTCAACAGCAATTGTAGATTTCAAAGTTTTAAATATTTTACACGCGTCTTTATTCAAATGTGAAAGTTAACAATGTCTGAATTTAACGTTAACATATCTGTACAGTCACAGACAGGTAGAAAAAGACTAGAAAATCATCCGAGCTCTTTGAAACAGACTCTTAAATTTCGACCAGAGAATCGTAAGAGACAACCGATCATGAATTTTAATGCGCCCTCGCTCCAAACGATTCACCTTATCCTGAAAAGAAAAAAGTTCAAAGCGGTACATGCGAAATCAGAGAAAACGCGAAAAAAAAAGACTTTGCACGGAGGCATGAATTAAAACTATCAGTAGACTAACGTCTTCTTACTTTTATACTGTTGCAGTGACTGTACCTAATTTGGCGCCCAACGAGGGACCCGTTCCAACTTGTAACAACTTTAAGCAAATTAAAACTTCGACTGTGACTACTGCTCTCTTAGTCTGCTCTGTTGAAATATTAACTCTTTATGAGGACGTAGTGTACTTTTGGAATTTCGATGTGCCCGCAGATTCGAGTCGTTAGTTTAAAATTTAATACGAAGATCCGTTTGGAGTTGAAGATAGTTTGGTTGTCTTTATGAAATAGATCGGTTGTGGAATGAAAGTTGTCGGTAAATTTTCGCGTTTGGAAGGTCATTGGTATTAATAATGTTCCCAACTTGTTTAAAGTATTTGTTGTTTGTGAACCGTTTTAACTGCGGATTTATATTTATTGTCTTGCAAGAAGTTTTCGATAGATTGAAATGTAAATCAATAAATTGTTCATACTGTTCATAGATTTAATTATAATTATTATTTGATTTTATCCTGCATATAACATGCAGAGGAAAATTGGGATTCTAGTCTTAAAACATTTGGGTTCTCTACTTTTAACTGAATTATTGAAATATTTCGTGTTAAATGGTGTATATATCCTGTCATAAGGGCGAAAAAAAATAATAATTCATACCTTCGATTGGGAATTATACACACACTCGTTGCATTTACAATTAACTTGCTTGTACACTTGAGCTACTAAAGCCATTATTTTACTATTCCCTCAGAAGAACCTCAGGTATTAATTAATATATTCTTGTTTTTTACTTTTCGGAAAAAAAACTGAAAAAATGTATGTAGAGCACCGGATATACTGGAATGCCTATGAAAGCGCCAAACTTAAAATAACTTAAAAATAACTAATCTTTTTCCCGAGATGAAATCGAACCGACAACTACTAATAATTACTTCTTTCTTCTTTCTTAGCTTCACGCTGTATCCCAGTGTTAAGACACTCCGTTCCACTTCTGTTTCCCACTTTCCGCCGAATTTGAGGCATTGCGTGTTGAGTGGCGGAACTCAACACCGCGCTTTGCCTTATTACCAGAGCGAAGAAATGAAACATTAAATATTTAAATTGAAAATATTAAATATTTCATTTCCTTGACTGTCACACGCTTGTGCCACTGCGCCACGACAGGCCTCAAATAATTACTAATCAGAATATTATAGTTTCCTTCTTCACATATCCTAAAGCTGCTTGAGTTTGGTGACCAGATGATTTATGTTCTATACCTAAAGGTGCGCTCTATATTCAAGCGACGTTGATCGAACGACTTGATTGTTCAACTGAATTGAACTTAAACATTGTATTTACGATGTTACGAAGTTGAACGGCCAACTTCAAATAGTTTATATATTTCCTATTATAGTAGTATATATATATGTGGAACGGGAAACAAAATAATTAGTTGATTTGTAAACTGTTTTGGTTCGGTAAACTACAGGTTGTAAGTTCAAATCCCACTGCCTGAAATTCAGCGGAAAATGAAAAAAGGAAAACAGTTATGAGAACAGAGTGATACTAGATTCCCAAGGTTCCATCCTCTGCTTACCGCCAGATGGAGTAGCATGTCTGGAACACAATGTGAAGTAAAAAAGAAAACTATGTACCTCTTTCGCTACTGATTGACCGACAGACAATGCATAGACGACTACTAGTTTTAGAAAGTAGAAAAAAAAATTGTAATTTTAATTAAACTGTAAATATTTTCTATTAGCTTCTAATTCTTTTGTATTATACAAAATAATGATAAATCTGTCAAAATAATTAAATTTTATTCTTTAAAAGAAATACTCTTTTTTCATCAATGTACGCTCATAACGTTACCACACGAAACTAACTATCGTCCGTTTTTATATACATTTCTTTTATTAAATTGTACACTATATCTAAAAACGCTTTGAACATGTTTACCTCTAGTTAAACCACCTCAACATGTTAAGTAACCGAGATAATATTATATTAAGCTGACCAATTAATCAGCATGAGCTGCGTCAATAATCGTTGGCTTATCGATGCGTATCATTACTGATTAGTGCAAAATTAGAATTGATAGAACTGGATTACTTGTAAATAGTTTTTGTTTTTTTATTATTATTGATATTTCATATGGAAAATACATAAAACTCTAATTTAAATTTGGCGGAAATTGGGGATCGGAAGTGGAACGAAGTGTCTTTACTCTAGGTTCTGAAGTTTCCTATGTGTACTCTGCTACATCCGGAATAAAGCGTGAAGCTAAAAAAATATAGACAAGTCTATATTATCTATAAAAAATCACGATTTTAAATATTTGAGTAGAAGAGAAATTCTATGGTATTTTTAAATGAAACACTTTTAACTGTATTAATCGCGTATATTGATTGTAAAACATGTTTTTTTGGAAACCCGATTAATCCGGTTAAAAGTGTTTTATTTAAAATGTGTAACAATCGCGAAAATCAAAGACATTATTATCCTATGGCCTTTTATGTTATTTCCGTTACGTGTATGTATTTCGCGGCAGTGACAATATGTCTACTTGTGATTTAAAGCCTCAGATTGATGTTTCCGACACTACTTTAGCACGTGATGTTAAATTTGAAAAATATTTTTTGTATAGTCGATGTTAACTCGATTTTAATTTTGTTGATATAACCTTAGCTAATATACAAAAGTTTGTGTGTTAATTGCTAATCTCAGCTGATTCGAACAGAAAAAGAATTTCAGGAGAGGCTTTAGGTTATATTATTATACAATAACTGTTAATATGTAACTCACTCATTCTATTTCAATAATTTCATTAATAAAGAAGTATATTAAATTTAATTATTTTATTTGTCAAAAATAACAGTAAAAAATAAAAAGATTTCTAAATATATAAAACGCGGGCTACGCTTAGAGAAATTAAATAGGTAATCTTAAGAATCAATATGGCCAGAGTCACCATAGAATTTACAACTTAAAAGTGAACACAGGCATGACAGATTAAGGGCATAATGCATAAGTATATTTTCACGCTATGTTTGTACCAACGATCACACCAACAAGCTATGCAACGTAGAAATTTTCTTGCCAAAGTAATGATATCATATGTATATATAATAAGACATAGAAAGTCGTAAGTAAATATTTATAAGTATTTATGTAACGTTCGCTTGAATAATAATACCTGCTTTTGGCCGGAACCCCTAGCTAACAGCTTAATCAGTATTTAGAACGGTATGCAAATTAGCCACACGTTACGTTGTTTGTTTAACATAATGAAGAATCAATAGTTCTTCAATGGGAACAGTATATATTAATGGTATTATAGTTGAAATAATTGAAATAATTAATATATAAAACCTAGTTACTGTAAAGGCCACAGATTGTGGGCTTGATTCACACTCGGGCAAGTAAAGTATTTAATATTGTCATTTTTACTTATTTTAAATTGTAAATTTATTCTAAGGATACAATGAAAAAAAAATATTTAGAAAACTTTTAAAAGTTTCGACGTAGCGAGAGTTGAACGCGTGTCTCTTAGGGTCCGTCCAAATGCTCTGATCACTAAGCCATACGTTCTCATCAAGCTACTTCGAAATTCGTATGATCACAATAGATCGATTTAACAAGTTTACACCTTAAGCCGTATTTGACAAAGTACACCGCTAAGTTCCGTTTCTTAACATGTTTTCTAGAAATCAGGACGAAATCGGCAGACAATGTCTCGATAATAAGTTCCCTCTTCTACTAAAAAAAACTTTGAAAAAAATATATATTATATTTAAATTATATTAATTTTCCTGTCCGTGGGCGAAAGTTTGGAACGGAGTGCTTTTAAGGATATTTCCTCTGCTATGCAGGATAAATTGTGAAGAAATTTTAACATAATATTTTTTTGCTACACGTTGTATTCCACTCATAGCAGGCAGAGGAAATCTAAGAACTTAGTGTTAAAACACTTCGTTCTTATCAATACACTTTCTTCTCCTACTTTCCGCCAAATTCTCGAGGCACTGAATGTTGTTGAATGGTGACATTCAAATCCAAGCATGCTTTCTTATCGGAAGCGTAGACTTGAAAATTTTACTAATATTATAAATGTTAAAGCTTGTGTGAATCAGTGTTTTTCAACTTTCAAGTAAAAACTACTAAGCTGATTTAGATAAAACTTTACAGCATAATTTGAGGCCTGTCATGGTGCAGCGGTACAAGCGTGTGACTGCAGAAGACAGACCGTGGGTTCGATCACCTCTCGAGGAAATTAACTATTTAATATTTTCAGATTAAAAATTTTCATGTTTTCATTTCTTCGCTCTGGTCATGAGGCAAATCGCGGGGTTGATTTGGCCCCTCAACACGCATAGCCTCGAATTCGGCGGAAAGTGTGGAACGGAAGTGAAACGGAGTGTCTTAACACTAGGTTCCCAAGTTCCCTCTGCCTACCCTGTCGTGTATGGGATACAGCGTGAAGCTGAGTAGTGTAGTAGTAACATAGTTGATACATATATCAGAACCCTTAAAGGCTACAATGTATACATGTTTTAATAATTCGACAGTAATATATAGCTTTAAGCGTGTTTGGGTTGCTAGTATTAAATATTTTAATCTTCCAAGTGGAAATTGAATCTACAATCGTTACGTTTACATCCACCCGCTCGTGCCGCACCACTATGGCCTTCGACATTAAATCCACGTCCAAAAACTAAACGATGTTCAAAATAATATTAAATTACAGTTAAGCAACAATAAAGAACAATTTATTTACATAAAACTGCAAACATTATGACACGTAAAGAATTAATTTCCTTATAAAAAGTCGTAACTGGCGTGACGTCGGCTGTTATTGCCTGTGTCTATTCAACCAACTTTATTGCCATCGGAGTATTTCGATTTATGGCGATACTTTGACCCAAGGGCTGGTTCGTGGTTCGCGAATATAAATCCCATATTAAATTCTACTTTGTAAATTGCTTTTTGTTCTGTTCACTAAACTAATGATTGAATTTTTTCATTCAATTCTTAGTTTGTTGAGTTTCAAGGTTTATGAGGGAAGTATATCTAATTGTGTGTAAGTTGAAAGTTTCGTAATAAATATTTATTTTGTATTAGTTTGGTACTCCGGTCGCGTTTCAGTTAACTTTTCAGTTTCTCGCTGGATCCTGCATATAACAGGGTAGACAGAGAGTAGGCTAAGGAACCTAATGTCAAGACACTCCGCTCCTTTCCCCATTTTCCGCCGTTGCAATTGTCTTAAATGGCGGAACTTAGGGTCGCTTGCCTTAGTACCAGAGCAAAGAAACATGAAAACATTAAAGATTTAAGTATGAAATATTAAATATTTAATTCTTCAAATGGAGATTGAACTTACAACCTGTTACGTCCGTCACACGGTTGTGCCACAGCGCCACGACAAGAGATCTTTTAGTTTTCACGTTCATTTTTATTCGTCTCTATTAAAACACCCTGACTCGAACTTAACGATTCACTAATGTTATATTATATTTATGCCTTATAATCAAAATAATAGAGTAAAGAAATTCTAAATAAATATTAAAAGAACAATAATTATATAAACAAAATCCGACTGTAAAAAAAATAATTAATAAAAAGAAGAGCTCAATAGTTAATTAACTTTCGGGACCAAATATTCAAGGAGCCCTGTAAAATTTAAATGGGTCCTTACTGTTAATTTTAATAAATTTATGAACTTTTTTTTTTCTAGTTTTAATATAGTCGGGTTTTTTTTACGTTTCTTTTTTTAATGTTCCTATAATAAGGATTAAGGTTAATCTGTATATCAAATACTTAATTTATATTTTTTTAGTACAAAAATAACTTTAAAAAGATTAAAAAAAAATTAAAAAGTCCAAAGTAAACCACTTTCGTCCAACTTACGTTCTTAATAATAATGTTTGAGTGGTAAAGCTTTGCAAAAATCTTTCTATGGGGGACGCTAAACGACAGAAGTTGTAACAATTTTATCAAAAATTCAGTTGTCTCTGTTGGTTTAGTAATAATAGAATATCATGATTCTTTATTTGAATATGGCTTCATTTTTTCTTGTCTTTAATTTTTAGATCTCTCTCTCTCTTTCTCTCTCACTCACTGACATACTATTTTTAGGTCTCTAGGTGCAGGGACACAGACGTGTGTCTGTAAACAATAGGTTGGGGTTCAATCCCCACTCGAGCCATGATAGCGTGATGCTCAGTGAGTGAGTAATTTTAAGAAATTATTATTAGGTTCAATTTTTTGTAACCTCCGATGAAAATGGAGGTGACATCTGTCGGCTGAAGTAATGAAACCATTTAAGTAAAAGTTTTTTACTGTCAATCCTTTTTATCATAGTGGTTTTAGACATACTCGTATAATTAAAAAAAATATAAACATTTTACGAACTACAAGCTTTACTACCAAGATGAGGTAGTTATTTTTTTGTCTGTTCGAGGATATTTTTAAAATAATTATATACTGTTTTATTATTCTTTGTATATTGATTTCTATTTTAATAGAAAACAAATATTGATAATTCCATTTATTTTAAACTATACGTTTACACGCTGCTGAAAGTCTACATCTTTTGCCTAACTAGACATGGTAACATGTGATATAATTAATTCAAATATTCCCCTGAGTAGAGTTTGACCTCAGTGTTGCGGCGTTTGTATTATATGGATATTCCAGCTAGGGTAGGGTAGGGAGGCCCGTTCCCCATTAACCACCTACTTTTCGAGACATTTCATATTAAGTGAAAATCGAAGCCGGGCTTTATCACTTAGAACTGAGAAATGAGAATAGATTAATATGTAGAGATTAGTCGTGGCCTCGAGTGGTCACAACATTGCCTCAGTACCAGAGTACCGAATTTTGCAACTCAGCCCGTTGCGGAAAGTTTAGTATGAAAGTGTCACAATGGGAACCAAGTGTCTTAAACTAGGTTCCCAGGTACCCTACATTATTATACACGGGATACAGCGTAAAGCAAAAAGAAATATTAGGATTGAACCCGCAACCATCACGTCATTATAACTATAAATCGTACATAAATCATAGAAAATCTAAGAAAAATTGCAAATATAGGTTATATAGATCTTTTTACATATTAGAACTTCAATACTTAAGACGTGAAATCAACGCTCAATAATTTATAAATCAATATGCTAAGTAAGCAAAGTGACGTCACTGTGGTGTCAAGTTAACAGTCATGAGGCACTGAAGGCTGGATTATCTCATATAACTGATGAGCCATAAATAGAATTGGACAGTGTCATAATAAGCCACGAGCTCTGAAACTGGGCATTGATGAATTATATAAGTACCTACCTACCTAGAAAATATATGGCATCATTTTCTAATTTGTTTTACTTTTTACTAAATTCATACTAATTTAATATAAAAGAGAGAAAAGCCAGTTTAAAATTATTCAATTACTAAAAATGAATATTTTTTTCTTTTTTTTCAGCTTCACGCTGTATCCCGCACGAGGCAGGGTAGGCAGAGGGATCCCGGAAACCTAGTGTTAAGACACTCTGTTCCACTTCCGTTACCCACTTTTCGCCGAATTTGGGATCCGGCCGGTATCGAACCCAGAACTTGTCGCTTACAGTCACACACTTGAGCCGCTGTGCCACGACAAGCCTCAAATATTTTTTTCTAACTAAAAAAATAACGCCACTCAACAACAGTGCCTCAAATTCGGCGGAAAGTGGGAAACGGAAGTGGGACGAAGTGTTCTTGTGTGACACTAGGTTCCCGGGTTCCCTCTGCCTACCCTGCCTCGTGCGGGATACAGCGTGAAGCTAAGAAAGAAAACTAAAAAATAAATTAATTGTAATTTATTCTAAGTAGTTGCACCAAGAAACCTCATTGAAGTATACTTACATAGGTGATTGCTGTATATAGGTATATATAAATGTATTGTATTAAACTGATCTGTACATTGTTGTTGTTGATCAGAGCGGTGAATCCTCTTAGCATTTGCATATTAAGCAGTAATAATAAACTAACATGAAATTAATACGATATTAGAAATTCTGTTAAACTAGCTTTTATCGGTGTTTTGTCTCCTTGATGAAAATTAATAGTTGTAACAAACAGTTAATAATACCACAGAGCACAAGCGTGTGACTGTAACAGACAGGTTGTGGGTTCGATCCCCACTCGAAGAATTGAAATATTTAATATTTCCTATTTGAATATAAAATGTTTTCATTTCTTCGCTCTGGTAAATAGGCAAAAGCGCGGCGTTGAGTTCCGCCACTCAACACGCAATGCCTCAAATGAGGCGGAAAGTGGGGAACGGAAGTGGAACGGATTGTCTTAACACTAGGTTCCCAAGTTCCCTCTGCCTACCCTGCCGTGTGCGGGATACAGCGTGAAGCCGAGTGAGTGAGTGAGTTAATAATAAAAAATGTGGCCTCTCGTGGCGCAGTTAAATATTTAATGTTTTCATTTCTTCACTCTGGTAACAAGGCAAAGCGTGGCGGCAGTCTCGCCACTCAACACGCAATAATTCAAATTCGGCGGAAAGTGAGGACTGGAATTGGAACGGAGTGTATTAACACTTTAACCAAGGTTACCAAGTTCCCTCAGCCTACCCTGCCATGTGCGAATTACAGCGTGAAGCTGAGTAGAAAGAGTACAACACAATAGAAAGAAATAATTATAATTATTAGTTTCTGAGTTCAGAGCGTTTTTCTAAACAAACTGCAGTTTTGTATTAAAGTTATGTTAAAACCGCACGAGACAGGGTAGGCAGAGGGAACCGGGGAACATAGTGTTCAGACACTCCGTTCCACGTCCGTTCCCCACTTTCCGCCGAATTTGAGGCATTGCGTGTTGAGTGGCGGAACTCAACGCCGCGCTTTTCCTTATTACCAGAGCGAAGAAATGAAACATTAAATGTTTAAATTGAAAATATTAAAAATTTCATTTCTTCGGCTGGGGATCGAACCCAGAACCTATCGGTTACAGTCACACGCTTGTGCCGCTGCGCCACGACAGGCTTCATTATTATATAAATTATATTAAAATATCGAAAAAAATATGCCATAGCAAGTAACATTTGACGTAGTATCACTTTTTCAGCTTCGCGCTGTATCCCGCACCCGACAGGGTAGACAGCGGGAACTCGAGAACCCAGTGTTGAACGGAGCTAATAAATGAAAACATTAAATATTTCATTTCCTGGAGTGGGGATCGAATACACAGCTTGTCGTTCTTACACTTATAATTGGGCCCAAGCGCCACTTCTGGCGCTAGAAAAATATATAGTCTATTTCATTTTTGGAATAAATATTTTTCTTTCCTAAATATGGAATAACACTAAAAAAATGTTAAAAATATTTAATCAAACTTATCGTTCAAGCAGCTTAAATCAAAAAATTTACGATGATTACAAACGCGAGAAATTCCTTACAAAGTTTGGTGGCTTTAATAGCTTTAAGTAAGCTGTATAGGTGCTATACATCATTGCTGTAATAACGGTTAAAGTAATTCCGTTACGTGACAAGCGTTGAGATATCTAGATTATTTTGAATTTTCGATGCTTATCTTTTTTATATGTATTTATGAATATTATTTTTGATTGTCTGTTGAAATATAGTTGAATGGTTAAAATATTTTTTTTTATTAAGTTGGAAGTTTTGAAATGTCAAAATTAAATCATTTTTTGATGAATTCCACCCACTGCCACAATTTCATAGGATATCATTTTTTTCTTACGCTGTATCCCACATATAGCAGTATAAGCAAAGAAAACCTGGTATTAAAACACTGTGTTCCCCATGCACGGTCCTATTGCCGAAACATTGCGTGATGACTGGCTTTGTCTGTTTGGCAGAGCAAGAAAATGATAATAATTTATTCTACAGACGTTCTGCCTTCATAATAGGTCAAGAATTATTAAAAGAAATATATTGTAGCGTCACGTTCAAGTTAAGTTCAAGGGAAGGTGCAAGGGAACCAAGAAATGTAATGTCAAGATAATACGTTCTCATTGATAAATCCATTACCTTCAGAGGCCTGTCGTGGCGTAGCAGCACAAGCGTGTGACTGTAACCGATAGGCCAGGAAATGAAATATTTAATATTTTGAATTAAAACGTTTCAATGTTTCCATTTCTTCGCTCTGGCACAAGGCAAAAACGCGGCGTTGAATTCAGCAACACAACACGATATGCATCAAATTCGGCGGAAAGTGGAGAACGAAAGTGGAATGGAGTGTCTTAACACTAGGTTCCCAAGTCTCCCCTGCCTACCCCGCCATGTGCGGGAGACAGCGTGAAGCTGAGAGAGAGAGAGAGGGAGAGTAGATTTTACCGAATTTTAGAGGAATTACGTACATGTTGAGTACAATTTAACAAAATCAAAATCGAGCAAAATAAAAACATCAAATATTTATTTACCCCGACTAGTAATAGAACCTACAACCATCCCCATGCTCTCATGCCCCTTAGTCACAACAGATCTCAGTTAAAAACTATAGCGTGATAAATCTTAAAATGAATAAAACAACTGTAGATATAATTTAAAATTGTCCACTAAATAGAAACGGGTAAAGCGTTCCATAGTACCATACTATATATGCCAGTCTAACATTATCCCAGTGGTTAGGGAGCCTTCATACCATAAATGTTTATGCTTACTTCATTTGACTTTACCAGATGCTTTCTATGGAGCATTATTTGACCGTACACGCGTTATTTAGGTTTATATACGAATTTTGTTGATCTTTCGCTATTATTTTGTAAATATTTTATTTTCATTGTTTTTTAAAGGCAATTTTGTATATATTTTTGTTAACACACTTTTATTTTTCACTTAAGTCTGAATCGATATATTGCGTGAAGTTGCGACACACCAATAACGCAGTATGTTTCCTTACTCGAGGAAATGAAAGTATTAAAAATTTCATTTCCCCCATTGAGAATCGAACCCACAACCATCGTCTTTACAGTCAAACGCCCTGTACCACGACTGCCTCAATTATGAAACGAATGAAATTTCGATAGTTGAAAAGCAGAGAAAATAGTACAATTACACTATATTCTTTTCTCTGCTTAACTTATAATATACACGCGTTTAAATCAAGTAAGTAACTATTATAAAAAATGTAAAAGGAAACGAAAACAGCAAATGAAATGTCATTTTGAGTCAGTCGCGTCAGTCAGAATTGCAACTGCAATGCACTTCCGCTTTGACTAAACCAACTTTCAATACATTATTTATAAACTCTGTTCAAAGTCAAATGTAGATAGATGAAAGTGAAAGCTTATATATATTAAAGTTGTGGGGCTAAAAGTCAAAGTAATTTTAAATGTGTTATATAAATAAGGTACGGTTCTGAGTTTGCATGTACAAAAAACTACTACTTGTATTGATATTATTTTTAAAAATTCCTTACCGAGAGAAAAATCGGTAATAGGTAGTGGTCAGCTAGTTTCCGTTTATTTAGATAAAAATTGTTAAGCATACATAAAATTGTTTATCGACAACTGGTCATGTAGAAAAGATTAGAAGTAATATAGTAACAAACTTAAATACGTATAATTTAATTATAAACTCAATTTTTCTGTATGAAATTCTTTAATATTATTGAAAATTAGTTTATTGCTATTTTCACTTCTGAAACAGTAATTTTCAGGAGTTTCATGATTTCTTCATAAGAGTAGACAAGATTATATCAGTTTTTTAGTGAAAAAAGAACAAACACAATAATCATACATAATTCTCTTAGAAACTTTACAAATAATATTTAAAACGGTTCGTCCGACGGTTCGATGTTTGATGATCAAAATCAAAACAAAATTCATATTAAATAAAAACAAAATAAAAATATTTTTAATAAGTAAAGATTGTGCCAATTTTAGCTAACACAAAAAATATATATTTCTTCTATCTTCATACTTAAGAGAGAAAAAACCTATTTCAGAAAACGTATTAAAAATTAAACGTAGTAGGCTTAAAGACACATTTTTAGCAAACTTTCTAAGACCTATGATCACCGTATCAGCCATATCCTTACCATATCAGCGTAGAAAAATGAGTGGCTTCAGGAGCTCAAATGAACGCAAAGTAATACCAGACAAAAAAGCTATATTTAAAATATCTTCTTTAAGGTATGATCTGTTAATGTCTTTACAGAGAAGTAAATGAAATATAAGAGGTGGCGTTAAACTCCGCAGTTGTTAAATATTATCTATATCTAAAAGGTCAAATCTTTAATATTCATTTATTATATAGCTCTAGACAATTGAGTAATTACATACTTCAAACGTACAAACATACGTACTAAAGAACTGTAGTTAGATGAACAGACGCAATTGCTCCCGTAAACTGTTTCCCCGGACGACTATTTATCGTCTACATTACAGTGATTGAGACGTACGAGTAGTATTGTGACGAAAATGCCCTTCTTGTTAATGTTTTAGGGTTTGTTCTGACTTCAGGAAAAAGGGGTTATTAGTTAGATATGTATGTGTGTATGTCAAATTGTATAATATTTATGTATGTTGCCATTGCGGACAACGTGACTCTCTCACGCGTACTTTAGTCGCCACTTACGACACCATCAGTACTAAGGTGACCCTGTTCTAAGCTGGAATCACACACGGCATAAGATCCACTCTTAATGGAAAGATTATATATAAATTACTTTTATTAATTCTATATAGTAACATACGGTAGCGAATGACGCTTCGTTCTCTCTGCCTACCCCGTTAGGGATATAGCGTGAAGCTAAGTAAGTAAGTATAAATATAAAGGAACATAAAACACGGCGTTTAACTCCGCTACTCTGATCAATACAAGTAGAGTACTTAAAATTACATTTCCTATCATAAATTGTTCATTACATCGAAATACGGCCTATTCACGAATCGATATATCGTTTTATCTCCAACCAGATGTTAGGGACGCGATTAATTGCTTTATATAATGAATAGGCTATTATATAACTCATTTAATTTGTAAAACATATGAAATGGACAATTGAGCTATATATTTTATTGAAAATAGCCAGTTTTGATACTTTAGTGTATAAATTTAGTTTGTAATTTACGTAACGTAATTAACGTTCAAATGTACCGGCACAGTGTCTGAATTTAAATACGATGACAGTGGGTTTGATTCCCACTTGAGGAAGTGAATCATTTTAATTTTGTAAGTTTAGTAAAAAATCTACATGCAGTGCCTCAAATTCGGCGGAAAGTGGGGAACGGAAGTGGAATGGGGGTGTCTTAACACTACAGAAGTTCTAGGGGGTAAGAGGCTTTCCCATGTTTCCCCTGCCTACCCTGCCATTTGCGGGATACATCGTGAAGCTGAGTATGAGTATGGTAAAAAACAAAGCGTACTATTAAGTTTCACCATTCAACGAACTTCGTAAATGGTTAGAAAATAGACAACGGCGAAAATGATTTACCTTTTGAACACAGTTTGCATAAAAAAAAACATATTACTACATAGAAAAAGTAGGTAATAAAAAAATTGTGAAGAAAAGTGAGCAAAATTACTGTTATTGGCTATTTTAAGAAGTAAATTACAAGAACAATTAAATATTTTATAATTTTCTTTGATTATAAAAGATCCTTAGAACGATTTTTTTAGTTTCACGCTATATTCTAGACTTCCCAGTGTTAAGACACACTGTTCCCCACTTTGCACTTAATTTATGAGGAATTGCGTGTTGATTAGCGTAACTAAATGCCGCGTTTTATCTCATTATCAGAACAAGGAAATGAAAATAAATTATTTCACCAAGTAAAACCATCAAGCCGACATCCGTCACATTGACAGTGGCACACGTGTGCATATGTATATCTTTTTTTAACCACATATTAATTTTATAACTCAAGAATCGATCCCACTATAACGCTCTCTAAATAGCGATCAACATCACAGCTAACGTACACAATATCCGTTGTATAATACCAGCAATGATTCCGGTATTCCGGGATCCGGGAAGCACGTTCCCGTTGCACCGGCGCCTATAATTTGTGGCGGGGGATCTACCGCAGAACAATCAGTGGAAGGGCTATAGAATGTGTTGAAAATGAAATTCTTTTTTAATTTTGATGGGCTTAAAAGCTACCTTGGATTAGTATTATAAGCTACATCGGTCGATTCCTAGTCTCGATTCAGTGAAAATTTAAAATTTTTGATGTTATTTTTCAGACAAGTAAACAAACGGTTACGTTCTGTTATCCAACATAATATATTAAAAAAACCAAAAATTAAGAGCCACAGTCACTATGTTTTATCACAAAATATTTAAATGACTAAAAAACATTGCAGCATTTGACATTTCATCTAAAAGTAGGGATACTATTCTGCCAAATTTATAGGCTTGGTGTAACTCTCTGCCTCGTCCCCAGAGCGAGGAAATAAAAAACATCTAATATAACATGTAATATACTGTCACACGCTGTAGCATTTGTCAAACTCGAGCGAAAACGCTTTCTTTCGTTCTCTTCTCTTTCTTTCTGGTGAACTTTAGATATTGTATCTTGAGTGGCGGAACACGCCGCGCTTTCCTTTCGTACCAGGGCGAATAAAATAAAAAATATTAGGCATTTTATTTGCTTTGATGAGAATCACAACTTCAACCATAACATTCACCATCACACGATGTACCATTGCGCCAAGACAAAAAAAAATTCAATTATCATATAATATCATAAATATATCTACTTAAATAAAGAACTTTATACTCTAAATTCCTGACCTTATAGCTATACTAACACATCTATTCCAACATATAACAATAAATCAGCAAGCAATTGTCCAAATCCACTCCAAGTGTGACCTATACCATTTCTATTTTACACAGCTATTTGTCGTCGACCGTCGCGGGCTTAGCGGCGAATCTTGATTTATAAAGGTTCGGTTTGTCGCGGGGTAGATTGCCAATACTGGTTGGGCTTAATTCTAGTTTAATCTTTGATTTGTTTCCTCGCCACCTTTGTTAGTGCACAGTCATTAGCTAAGTGGTAATGTAGTTTAGATGTTGGTGGGACTTTTGTTGCTTTTGGTTGCCTGTTGAAATTGTGTGTATTTGTATGGGAGGGGAAATTAAGCTTGGTTTTCAATAACCATTAAGTATTAGGGTAGGGTCTGTGAGACCACGGTTGACATTTTTTTTTAATTGTTTGATTTAGTACTTCACGGGGTGGATGAGGTTTGTGGTTATTTTTTTTTTGAGTTTACCGTACCGTACCAACATTTGGTAATGAAAGCAGATATTTTTTCTTAATTTAAATTGTATTATTATATAAATATAGTCAAAAAAGTCATTTTATGGTTCATAATAAATATATTATTTGATATTTTTTATTTCGCGTATTACTCACTCAGCTTCACGCTGTATCCCACACATGGCAGGGTAGGCAGAGAGAACTTAGGAGCCTAGTATAAAAACACTCTGTTTCACTTTCACTTTCCACTTATTTCACCTATTAAAGTAGAAAAATTCTTATCTAAAAGAGAAATTATCCTTTCTATTTCTACTTTTCATAAATTAACAATGCAACAATGACCGTGTGTACAATTTAGTGTTAAAACTATTTATGTGCTTATCAATTCCCACGTCGGTACTAGTGTAGTTAAGTTTTTTAATCATGAGATATTTATATTATTTGTTAAAGAACTATTAGAAATGAATGAGGCCTTTTTAAGTCAGTCAGCTCTAGTCACTCTAGAGAATAATTTTAAATATTTTCGCTTTTTCGCTTTGGTAACAAACATCGGCGTTATGCTCTGCCACTCAACACGTAACTGCCCTTAAACGACCTAACCTGTTATATAGAAAATGGCGTGAAGCTGCTTTTATAAATAGAACAAGTTTTTATGAATATGTATGATGTAGTATGTGAATAACTTCAGCATTTTTTCATTATTTTGACTATGTTGTAACCTATTCAGAATGAATTTAACCAAATACTGTGATTCTGTGTTCAAAAGCTATGTTAAGAGTTTTATATAATGTAATAGCAACAACAACATCATAGATCTGACAGAGTCGTTCCTTATTCGGGGCAATTTTATGGCTGTATGTCAAACGTGAAACGGAGTGTCTTAACAATACGTGTCCCCTGACTATCTATACAAATGTGGTAAAAAATTTGCAGCTAACTAGTAGATAAGTTTGCGATATTCTTATCATAAAATTCTGTTCTGCCTTTCATTGAACACCTTTATTTAAGACATTTAGGACACCTTTAAATGTCTTAAATAAAAGCGGTAAGTAGTAAGCGAAATGTTTTATCACTAATTTTCTTTGGATGATGCTTCAAAAAAATGAACAGTAGAAATTTATTTTATTCAGCTCTACGCCTTATTTCGCATATAACAGGGTAGACAGAAGGTACCTAGGAACCTAATCATCCGTTCCCATTAAGACACTTTAGCTTCCCCTTTTCCGCCAAATTATGGAGGCAGGTGTTAATTGGTAGAATTCAACGCCACGTTCGACCTCATTTTTATTGAAAAGAAAATATTAAATATTTCACTTCCTCGAGTGGGAATTGAACCCACAACCTGTGTCACGGTTACGCGTATCCTTCTACGTTAAGTGAAGCCAAAAAAAATCCTTATTGTATCTACAATGACATCTCAATATTCTCACGTCTGAAGGTTTAATCGTAAAGCAATTTAGTATAGATTGGATGCTGTCGAAGCAAACCTTTAGGGACGTATTGATAAATTAAACCGCTTTAAGAGGTCAACCCCTCATTTGAATTTAACCTAAAGGTATTCGAGAATGTTTTTGTAAAGCGACGACTTGTGCTTCACTTTACATTTCCTCTGTCTTTTGTCAAACGGATAGGACTCTTTGTCAATTAGGATTTTTTATTGTTTTGTTTAAAGTTGGTCATTATTGGGTTACGTGAACAAATTTATCGAAATATCCCTGCCAATATTATACATGGGAAATTTGTGAAGATATTTAATCAAGATTCAGGCAAAAACCACTGAAACGATTTGAATAAAGTTTCTATAGTTATATAGCTTATACATCAGAATAACTTGCTACTGATTTATTTAAAGATTTTGAATAATTTCGCTTAAAGAGTTTAATTAGATGTAGTCGTATTTGGGTCGCTAATCTATACATGTAATAAATTTGTAACTGAACGTTGTTCTTTCATAGAAAATATACCAGAAAAAATATTATCGAGGTCATTAATCAGTTTGATAAAACCTGAAACAATTTTTTTTAATTTTTTTATCTCTTGGTGTGTGTGTTTGTTCGTGTGATAACAAAAAACGGATTTGAATGCACTTCACTATTGTATTGTCGCAATATTTGCTTTATTTTAGTTGGTTTATAAACAAAAATAATGCTTAAATATACTTATATATATTTATATTTTGTAGAACAAAATTGCAATAAAAAACTACTGCAAGTAATATGAAATGGGCTCGAAACACAGAAAATAATATTATTAAGGAGAAATGTATTATTTAATTAATTAATGTCCCTTGATCTAAAAATTAGGCCTGTCGTGGCGCAGCGGCACAAGCGTGTGACTGTAACCGACAGGTTCTGGGTTCGATCCCCTGTCAAGGAAATGAAATATTTAATATTTCCAATTTAAATATTTAATGTTTCATTTCTTCGCTCTTGTAATAAGGCAAAGTGCGGCGTTAAATTCCGCCATTCAACACGCAATGCACCAAACTCGCCGAAAAGTGGGGAACGGAAGTGAACCGGAGTGTCTTAACACTAGGTTCCCGGGTTCCCTCTGCCTACCCTGCCTCGTGCGGGATACAACGTGAAGCTAAAAAAAAACATTTCTAAGCATCATTTATATAGCAGTACCTATATCGCGTTACGATGATAAGCTTTCACGTATAATATCAGCGTTAGACGTACAGCCTTAGTTTATTGATCACAAGGGGAGTAGTGAGTGGCGGATGTAGCAATCTATGGAGACATGTTCGGCTAATGACACTTATTGAAGGTCAAGGTGCTTTTGACTATAGAAATAGTTTTTATTATTAGAAAATTTGTTAAAATATTTTAGTTCTATGTGGTGCAGTGGTTGAAATATGAGTGCGATGTTCGTGGTTTCGATGTCCGCTCGGAGAAAATATTATATATCATTATTTTCATTATTGAAGCCTGTGATCACCACTCGAGGAAATTAAATATTTATTAATTTCAATTCTTCACTCTGGCAACAAGGCTGTAAATTGCTCCATTCGATACTAGCTTCCTAGGTCATCTCTACCTACCCTGATAAGTGCAAGATACTGCGTGAAGCTGTAAAAAGATGCTTTCGTTGTTAAAGTGTGCCGTTTATCATGGTCAATTGACACGCAAAATCACTATAATTAAGCGATTTGTGAGGAAAGAGTCGTGCTAATAGGTATTTCTCTGCTTTTTCAGATATATCAGAAAAAGAGTAAAGCTTCTATAGATATTCCAGGAATTGAAAAACATATAACAATTATTCATATTTTTCTCATATCCAAATTTATTAGATACAATTTTTGCTCAAGGTTAGATATCTTGCTGAAAAATAAGTTATAAATATTTTCCTCAAAATAGAAATCAAACTCATGGCCGCCTCTAATTCAAAAGTTCTAACAAAAAAATAGCGAAATAACATAAGCATTCCAATAATAAGATTAAATTTAAATAGTCAATCGCACGTAACGAACTTTGCATTAAAGTGCAAAGTCGCTACCAACTTTTAATCTCTTTCTCCAATCAATTAGCGTTGATTTGATTGCACTTTCAAACTGTTTGATATGCATTTTAATGTGATAGATCGTTAGTAGCGCGGTCACAATAATAAAAATTAAATCTAAGTTTATATAAATGTTACTTAGCGTTGAGTTCCGATATTTAACGCAATGCCTTATATTCGGTGGAAAATGAAAACGGAAGTGTGTTAATTCTAACTGTCTTCTCACTAGGTTCCCTAGGTTCCCTCGGTCTATCTTGGGATTTATGGCCCTTAGTGTAGGTAAAAGACCGGGAAAGGAGGCTAGTAGTAGGGCAGACTTTGGCACAGTACGCCAGGATTAACAAAAGGAATAAGAAAAGGAATAAGAAAATTCTAAAAGTCAAGTGCCTGATTGTTAACACGACATTTATTGTTTCTATACCCACAAATTAACAAGTTTCTCCATTCTTAGAGACAAAGCGCGGCGTTGAGTTCTGCTAAACAGTAAGCAATGGTTTGAAAATTGAACAGAAAATTGGGAACGTAGAACGTTCGAACAATGAATTTGCCTATCTTGTTATATGAGGCTGCTAAAAAAAGTACTGGAAGATTTTATTCTAAAAAGGATATTTCCGGGGTGCTATTGTGGAACGTGCGGCTTTATGTATGGATCAGATTAGTTTAAGAGAATTTTGATGCTTCTTAAAGTGATATGATACTCAAGTATTTTGTGCTTTCAACTACTTGAAATGTAGAAAAGAGGTATTTTTAAAAACTTATTTTGTTCTACTTTCGAGAGAATGAAATTGCTTTAATATTGGTACCTTATTATTATTAAATTTAACTTTGAGTATATTTTTTGAAATTCGTTTCTTCAATATTTTTTTGAAGTCATGGGCATTTAGACTTTAAACACGACAGCTTGCGGGTTCGATCCCCACTCGAAAAAATAAAATATTTCTATTTACTCGCTCTGGTACTAAGGCACAGCGCGGCGTTCAGTTCCGTCATTAAATTTTGCGGAAAGTGGGAATCGATATTATTCCAAGTAATTCTTCCTAACTTACCCTGTGCGGGATACAGCGTGAAGCTAAACAATTTTTTAAATATCTTTCAAAATTGACCGTTTACTATTTTTAATCGCCATCCCCTTAAATAAGATATATAATGTGATTTTTAAAAGCAAATCTAAAAATGTAAGAAAAAGTAAGCTATAGAAATCGTGTACATGCCACCGCTCTCTGATCTCCTATAACCGGGTTAAATCGAGCTAACTTGATAATAAACGATACGAGCTCGAACGATTTCATAACATTTCTTACGGGAAAATTTATAAAGAATTATATGAAGAACGAAATTTCTAACTCTGTTTGACGTCTTAAAATAAGTAGATTTTGTTATTCACTAACCGAAATCGACCGAAACGTTGTAAAATTTGAGCGTACGTAGAAATTTTAAGGAATTCTGCGTTAGTGTTCCTTACACTTCTTAAGTAACTGTTCCCAGCTTTACACTATATTTCCAATATGGCAGTGAGGGCATTGGGTGTTGAGTGGCGAAATTTAACGCCGTGCTTTGCCTAGTTCTTAGAGAGAAAAAATATTATCGATTCAAAAATTAATATATTCTCGAAATTAGTAGTTTTGATTATGTTTTAAATAAAACACTTTTAACCGGATTAATCGCGTTCGGTGATCCGGTTAAAAGTGTTTTTTTTTTAAATGTGTAACAATCGCGAAAATCAAAGACATTATTAATTTTGATTATGCATTATTAGATCAGGAACAAAATTGCTATTATATTTTTTATTATGAAAATTTAATTTAGGGGAATGATGACTGCGGTATTGTCAGTTTTTCAGTACATTTATACTTACTTACTTAGCTTCACGCTGTATCGGGATACAGCGAGGCAGGGTAGGCAGAGGGAACCCGGGAACCTAGTGTTAAGACACTCCGTTCCGCTCCCGTTCCCCACTTTCCGCCGACTTTGAGGCATTGCGTGTTGAGTGGCGGAACTCAACGCCGCACTTTGCCTTATTACCAGAGCGAAGAAATGAAACATTAAATATTTAAATTGAAAATAGTAAATATTTCATTTCCTCGACTGGAGATTGAACCCAGAACCTGTCGGTTACAGTCACACGCTTGTGCCGCTGCGCCACGACAGGCCTCAGGACAGTACATTTATAACATTACATATATATAAAAAGCTAGTTATAAATATGATAATCAGTTAAATAAACACTTGCTCTGTATAAATTGAACATATTTAACAACACTAGGTTACTTGGAAACCCGTACAAAACGTTTCCCAATTTTATTGCAGAACTAAAAAAAAGAAAATATATAACGAATAGCGGAATATTAAAAACTATCAATTAGTCAAGATTCGTTCGCATGCAATTTGCGAACTGAATTTTGGGTGACAGTATTGTATTTCAAATATTTTATTTATACCCCTTGGTAGTGCATAATATGAATATCAAGTGTTTGTTGGCGTCGAGTTTCACAAGATTTTTTAAAGTTTTGTAAGCAAATATTGGATTTTGTTTAATTAAATATAAATATGTATTTCAACGTTGAGGCTTTCGCGGTGTTTAAATGAGAACGCCGCGGTTATTAGTTCGTTTTTTGCTCGGGGGTATCAATCATTGTCTGTTATGGGGCGAAATTCAATACAACGCGGGTTAAGTTTCGCCCAATGTCTCGAAGACAATGTCTCGGATATTATGCGGTAGTGTAGGACAAAATGTCTTAATACCAGGTGTCCCTACTATATATGACACAAAACATGTTGTCAATATATCAATTAAAAAATATATATTTTTTTACTATTATAATCGAAACCACCTAAATGACATTAGTTAGTTAAAAATAACCATTCATTCATTCATTTCTTCAATTATGGCGTTTCGAGCGTGCCAGTTGAGCTCAGTTCACTTCGCCAATGTCACGTTGTATGGAGGACTCACGGGAGGAATTAATCAGTACAAAAGAAACGATTGTAAACAATGATATAATACATGTAAAAAAGGGATCCAGTATAATTCTCAGCTTCACGCTGTATCCCGCACTAGGCAGGGTAGGCAGAGGGAACGGAAATGAAACCTAGTGTTATGACACTTCGTTACACTTTCGTTCCCCACTTTCCGACGAATTTGAGGCATTGCGTGTTGAGTGGCGGAACTCAACGCCGCGCTTTGCCTTATTACCTTATTGCCTTATCCAGTATAATGGAAAAAAAATCCATAGTTAAATGTCACAGTAACCTACAAAATAAATATTACGTTTAAAACAGATAACTATATATATATTTTTTCTTTGACAAAATAGTTAGACAAAATATTAAAGCAATAAAAATGTAATTTGCAAAAGCAAGTAAAAAAAAATATTTTTTCATTATAATATTGCATGTCTCTATTAAAAATTCGTTGGAAAGTTATTTAATATCGCAATTATTCAAGTTGACGTATTAAGTGATCAGTCTTGACTGTTGGTGTGTACTTATTTTACAATTTATTTTTTACTTCTGACGGCTTTATAAGTCAACTGTAACCCCATTTAAAGTCTTAAAATAATAATTTTCTTTTCTTTTTAAAGTAAATATACATTTTAAATAAGCTGTATTGTAATAGGCATAAGGACAAAAGCGTATGAATGTAGGCGTGACAGGTTATGGGTTCGATTCTCGCTTGAGAAAATAGAATATTTGATATTTTCAGTTCAGTGAGTTCTACCGCTTATTGTCTTCACTACTCGGTGGAAGGTGGGGCACGAAATCATCTTAATGAAAGCAGTGTTCCTTAACACTAGGTTCCCAGGTTCCCTTTGTCTACACTGCTATATGTGGGATACAACAAAAATAAAAAAAATAGAAAACTGTACGATATTTTGTGGCGAACCGAAGTGGAACGGAGAGTCTTAACACTAGGTTCCCAAGTTCCCTCTGCCTACTCTGCCGTGTGCGGGTTACAGCGTGAAGCTGAGTGAGGTTTTTGTGCGAGATACAGTTACATCTGGGTTTAACTTTATCCTTGTTTCTTAAACTTTATTTCTTGTGAATTATATTCATATATTCGCTTAAGTAAGTCTAAGCGTAGCCTTCCTTGGGTTTGACGTGTCAATGTCTCGATAGGACAATACATTAAAAATAAATGATTAATTATTTCTAGTTACTTTTATACGTAGTTATTGCCAAAATAATGGAATTATAGGTAGCTTTCTTAACCACCAGATTTACAGGGCGTATAATCAAAGCGAAGGAACTTTTTTATCTATACTAATATAATAAATCTGAAGTATATATATTTCTAAAAAAATGTTTTAATATTTTAATGTTTTTAATACTTTGACTTTTTAGAGGCCTATCGTGACGCAAGGGTACAAGCATGTGACTGTAAACGTTACAGGCTGTGGGTTCGATCCACACTCGAGAAAATGAAATATCTCATATTTTCAATTCAAATATTCGATATTCTCATTTCTTCATTCTGGAAAAAGGTAAAGCGTGTCCTTGATCCAATACATCAATTTTGACGGAAAGTGGGGAACAAAAAGGAGTGTCTCAACACTACCACCAAAGTGCCTCTCCTGCTATATGCGAGTTTCAATTTGAAACTGAGTAATACTTTTAACATAACCCACTGTACTTGCAGTCAGAAATATCTTGAAAAATGTGAATGTCAATAAAAAAATCTTATAAATTCACCTCTTCACCTTCTTCTTACTCACCACAGGATTAACTATGGAGGAAAAAGCAAGTTAAGAAAAAAAAAATCAACCTAAGTGGGAATCGAATTCGCAACCACCGTGAAAATAACACGAAGCACTAAAAATATATATGTCTACATAAATACTTGTTTCATTATATTATTATAATCGTTTCAGGTAGCTTTTATACATTATTCTTTACAAAAGCTACCGACTTCAATGAACTGCTGTTGCTTTGATGAATTACTTCTCTTTGACTAATCGTCTTTTTTTGTATTTACTTTGTACAACTGCGTATCATAAAATTAATCGGATTTTTTTCCCGTATAATATATAATTAGTTCTTTTTCATTATGTTTATATTAATAAGGTCATTAGTTAAGGCTAAGGAGGTCTGTTGTGGTGCAGGTGAACGTGCGGGTTTTAAGACGACAGGTTGTGGGTTCGATCTCCACTCGGTGAAATTAAATCTTCAGTATTCTCATTTCTGTTCTGGTAGTACGGCGTTGAATTTTGCCACTTAGCACGCAATGCCTCTAATTCGAAAGAAAGGGGATCTATTAGAACGGAGTTTCTTAATATTAGGTTCCCAAGTTCCCTTAAGCAGAAGAAATAATTTGAATTACAAAATCAAATTGTAACCGCAGAATAAAATCTTGACGCTGACAAAAGAATAAAATCTGTGTTTGAAAAAGGACAAAAATGTCATATTTTTTTTCCATTGATTCCGTCTCCCCTACACCATCTAAGACGATGATGATGAGCAGAGTTTAATTCCAAATTCGACCAATGAGAATTCTCCATAGAAGACTCCATAATTTTTTCATAACAAATATTATTATAAGCGCTGTTTATTCCATTTTATCACTCTAGAACCAAGACAAAGTACAGCGTTAAGTTTGCACACCCAACATGCTATATCTTGTAAATTGGACTGAGACTGTAGTGTGGAACGGAACAGAGTGTCTTAACACTAGGTTCCCAAGTTCCCTCTGCCTACCCTGCCGTGTGCGGGATACAGCGTGAAGCTGAGAAATAAATGTATATATTATGCTTAGAATAATGTATTGTAATAATAGCTTTGAATCAAAAGGGCATAAGCCACAGGTTAGTTAACACCTCAGCCGATCTGCTAATCGTCCTTAATGTGTGCGGATTTAGCTAATGAATTGCCTCGTAGATGTACTGTAATCATGATTTAGTCATTACATTTATGGGAACAATTTTAAAGGAATTAGAAACAAAGCGCAGCGTTGAGTTACGCAACTCAACATGCAATACCTAGGATTTGCCGGAGAGAAATGGAACGGAGTGTCTTGACACTAGGCTCCTCGGGCTCCTATCATGTGCAGAATACGGCGTGATCAACTCGAGGATTTATTCACTTTGATTACCTATTCAGTTCTCCAATTTCCGGTGGAACTCAACGCCGCGCTTTGCTTTGTTACTAGAGCAAGGAATTTAAACACAGCCAGTGCACGACAGGCATCAGGTTCTTTTTATTTTGAATAAAAATAAATTTAGATATTAAGTAGGCTACAACAATAAAAGTCATTAGCAATGACTATATACCAATTACCATACTAATTATAGTTGCAAGTGGTCTGACAGCTCCACTAAGTAACATTAGCTTGTTACCTGACGTGATTGGTCACTTCGTATAGTTCCTTATTAAAAAGTTACAGTTATTGTTCCAGTTTCCCATATTTGATATATTGTGATCCTGGTTTGATATAGGGTGTTTTATTTTGTACATATGGAGATGCCTGTTGTGGCGCAGGGGCGCAAGCGGCTGTAAAAGCGACACAGTGTGGGTTCGATCGCTACTCGAAAAACGATATTTTTTTTCCATTGATTGATAATTCTTTTTCGTTTTGATTTCTTATATATTGCTAGTTGAGATTGAATTGCAAGCTATAGACCCTGGCTTTTTGCTTATTTTTTTAGCCTCCCGCTCATAGCAGCTGAAATAAAGGGAACTTGGGAACCTAATGTTCAGACACTCTGCTCTCATTAAAACCCATCCGTTCTCCATTTTTCACCGAATTCTTAAGGCATGAATGCTGATTTAAGTGTTGAGTGGCGGAACTCAACGCCGCGCTTAGCTTCCTCACCATTTCGAAGAAAATAAAATTATTACATTTCTTGGAGTAGGATTGACCCCGCAATCGTTATATTTACATTTACACGTTTATTTTGTGTCTTAATTAGCGCATGTCAGTCTTCTGGTGATAGTATAAGTGACTTTAACCAGACTAGCCTTTTATGTATGAGAAAATATTCAGAGTTATATAAAACGCCCGAAGAACTCACCCAAAAGGCATTTATTCAAAAATCAAAATATTATTATTCATACTATTATTCTACAATTTTCCGAAAGAAACAAATCTTTTGAATTCAACTGAAATTAAATTATAACAGACTTTTCTTTTCCTCAAATTTCTTATATAACAACACAAAAGGCAAAAAAACAACACCCAATTAACTTAGCACGATATGACAGGCGGAAAAATTCTTCGTTACAATAAGAAAATACTGAACTGAACCTACATAAGTTTTGTTTGTACCAATTTTTGGATAATTACTGATTTTTTACTCGTTTTCCAAGCTTAGCCACATCGCATGATGGGAATGCAATTACTTCTTGCTGGTAGTGTCAGCGCTTTCGTTTAATTTCAAATGCTTTTGTGTATGGCCCAAAATTTCATTATACAATGAGCTTTTTTTAATTTGTTTTCAGCTAAATGTTATTAGCTTTTTAGAAAGCTTTTTAGAAAGTTTTAGCTTTTGACGTTATAGCGGCACTATTGGACCGTATTTGATTGTATTGGATTGTTTAGTATTCAGAAAATCGTCATTTTAATGACCGACTTGATGATTACAATTATATCTAATTTTATTATTACGCATTTTCTCAAATTCCGAAAGATCGAAAATGTGTTAAAAGGACAGGGTTTCTTAACACTAGGTTTGCAAGTTTCTCTGCTTTTGTTCATCGTTAAAGCTTTGAGTATCTTGTTTTATTAGGAGGATAAAAAAAATATATGACAATTTCTTTATAATTCTGCCTGCTGTAATTATAAAATATATTTTTTAACGCAAAAATAAGTAATATACCAAAAAAAATCGTTTGAGTTTGAACATTTTAATATCGTATGATACATTTTTTTTACCTTTATTTTATTTCAGCTTCACGCTGTATCCTTGCTGTCAAGGATACATCGTAAAGCTGAAAAAAAAAATAAGTGGACAGTGGGAACTAGTGTTACAGACATTCCGTTCTGTTCTCCACTTACAGACGAATTTGAGGCATTCCGTGATGTGTGGCAGAACTCATCGGGGTACTTTGCCTTGTTACCAAAGTAAAGAAGTGAAACCATTAAATATTTATTTTGAAAATATGAAATATTTCATTTCCGCGAGTGGAGATCGAAGCCACAACCTGTCGGTGTTTACAGTCGCACGCTTGTGCCTCTGCGCCATGGCAGGCCTCATACAGTTTAATGTAATTAAACAACGTTTATACATATAAGTTAATGGGTCTGTAGAGACGTTAAGTAAATAGCTATAATATTATTAATAGACGCGGCATACTGGTACTTTGTTCCAGTATAAAAGGTAGGACGGTTGTCCGTACGATTCTCGGGATAGATTCGGGGGAAAAAAATATTTTTGTTATGCCAGCTCAACACAACGCCACAAACGTGGCGTTGAATTCCGTCCGTTAACAAGTTACATCGAAATTTGGGCGGTATGCGGAGAACTGAATATCTTAATATATGGTTTTATTATGTGTATGGTACATATATATATATATATATATATATATATATATATATATATATATATATATATATATATATATATATATATATATATATATATATATATATATATATATATATATATATATATATATATATATATATATATATATATATATATATATATATATATATATATATATATATATATATATATATATATATATATATATATATATATATATATATATATATATATATATATATATATATATATATATATATATATATATATATATATATATATATATATATATATATATATATATATATATATATATATATATATATATATATATATGTATATATACGTTTTATAAATAAGTTTTTACTTGCTGATAATAACCAAACAGTTCAGTGTTATGTACGAATCAATAAACAACAATCTTCGCCACTCAACAAGAGATACCTTCGCATTGCGTTTTGATAGGCGGAACTCAACACCGCGATTTGCCTCGATACCAGAGGGAAGAAATTAAAATATTACATATTTCATTTCCTCGAGTGAGAATTGAAACCACAGCCTCTCACGTGTACAGTAGCACACCTCCTGCGCCACGATAGGTCTCTATAACCTTTATGGTATTCGAATACTTAACCATAGTGTAACGTTATTTATAATTCATCCATATTACATACCACGAAAGCGTTATAACCTATTATTTATAGACAAACTTATTCCCCACGCAAAAAAAAAACGAAAAAAATAACATAAAACGCAAAAATAAAAACCACCTCACCGCTGAAAAGGCCTATTCGTGTGCCACTCGCATATTTCACTCATACCGATTGAGATATTTATTTGCTATTTAACAAGTTCTTTAGGCAGTAGGCAGTTTATCAGGCTGTGAGCCAGTAATTTTGTTTTTAACCGATAACTAGTGACCCGAAATACTAAACTGTTGGTGAATCCAGGATTTATAGTGCCCTGATCATGCGATTGCTTGCATGCGGTAGAAAACTTTTTGCTGGTGTTCCTGAAGCTATCATTTGTTCGTTTGATTTGCATTTTGGTAGTGTTTTCGTGTCTATTATTGGTGATTATTGGCTTTTGGTTAAACGATAAGGGTGCAATGGTGTGGTTGGATTTGGATGTAAATTATAAGATTTTTTTTTAAATATTAAAATAAAGAAGAGAAATAAAAGATTTTTATATTTCATTATTAAAATAAGGTCTGTTCATACGATTCCAATTTGCAAGAATTAGGTATAACGTAATTGTCTCACTTTGGTAACGAGAACAAAGTATTCGGTTCGTTTCGTCGTTCCTTTCGTTCTTAGTACGGAATATTTCGAAAATTTGGCTAAAAGGGGTAACGAAGTGTCTTGACACTAGGTTTCCTTTTGCCTACGTTGCTATGTGTAGGATGTAAAGCTAAAAAAATTGTCTTATCATTTAATTTAAATGGAAAGTTGAGATTAGTATGGTATTTAACTTGCCCTACAAATATATAAAAATATTTTTATGTTTCTTCAGGGCTTACTGATCTATCCCTTATAGTATATGACCTTAAAAATTATCTGTATTTTCTTGGGAAATTAAAACGTTATCGTAAGAGACCTGTCGTGGCGCAGCGGCAAAAATGTGTGACTGTGACCGACAGATTGTGGATCCCCACTCGAGGAAATGAAATATTTAATATTTTCAATTTAAATATTTAATTTTTTGATTTCTTCGCTCTGGTACAAGGCAAACATGGCGTTGAGTTCCGCCACTAAACACACAATGCCTCAAATTCAGCGGAAAGTGGGGAACGGAAGTGGAACGGAGTGTCTTAACACTAGGTTCCCAAGTTCCACTGCCTACCCTGCTATATGCGGGATACAGCGTGAAGCTGAGAGAAAGATAGATTGATAAATAAAAAGAATGAGTAGCGTTAGCGGGTGAATACGCGGGTCGTTAGTATACAATATATTTTATATTTAAAAAGAATCAACATTCTACTGTGCACATATTGTTAAAACGTTAGTTACCGTATCGTCGTGGCATTTTTTATATCGCAAGCTAGTTTGTGGGTAAAAAATATATATTCTACATTGAAAAAAAAAAAATGACTTAAAAATTTTTTTACTCGGTGGCTTGTTTACATTGTGACATGTGCGTTACGTGAAGCGTATTATCCATTCATATTTGATCCCCGAAAATATAAAAAAAATGGTATTTCAGTTTAAATTTATAACAAAAATGGGATTTTTTGTAGCGAAAAAATGAAACAAAATTGTTTTTAACTTAGCTTTGTGTTTGACTTTGTGGGAAAAGTAATCTATTTTTGAATTTATCTTTTTATTGTGTGTCTAATCTGCTCGTGTGGTCTCTAGAGATATGGTAAATTAAATTGGGTTAGGTTCATATTTGGTTGGTTTTAGAGATTTTTTTTTATAAATATTATAGTATCTTGTTATATTTTATTTTATGAAGCTTTATAAAATTGAACCGTTACATATCTTAATGGAATATACATAAGCGTAAATAAGTGTACATGTAAATATTTCGACACCATAAGATTTCTTATTAAGGTTGTCACCTCCCACATAAGGCAGGGTAGGCACAGGGAACTTGGGAACCTAGTGTTAAGACACTCCGTTCCACTTCCGTTTCCCACTTTCCGCCAAATTTGAGGCAATACGTGTTGAGTGGAGAACTCAACGAGACTTCCCAAGTAGGCAGAAAAAACCAAGTGTCAATAAATACCATTCTCCATTTTCTACCTGAATTTAAGACATTTCACAAGTGTCAAGACACTATGCTTTATATTAATATTGACATATCATATATGTAGATTAAGACATTCAAAAAGTCACCCGATATTAATATAGTATGGAAACGGAATCCTAACAAAAATTAACTCAATATACATATATATGTAAGGCAAGGAGTATTCATATAGAACTATTCAAAATAATAGTTTTAGTAATAAACATTATTTCTTCTTTTTTTTCAGCTTCACGCTCTATCCCGCATAGAATACGGTAGACAACGGAAATTTAGGAACATAGTTCAAAGACACTCCGTTCCGTTGCCGACTGTCCGTCGAAATTGTGGAATTGCACGTTAAGTGGCGAAACTCAACGTCGCGATTTTCCCAGAGTAGCAGATTGTTAACAGAGCACAGAAATTAAGATATCAATTGTTTTATTTGAAAATATTAATTATTTCATTTTAAATAAAATAATTTTAAACGGATTAATTACGTATATTGATTAGTCAACATTTTTGGAAGCCCGACCGTAGTTTTTTTTAAAATACCTTAGATTTAAAAGTAAAGGTTTTAGAAACGTATTTGTTCACTTTTCATTTCTCATTGCTAATTGAATGTTAAAAATCTAGACGAATATTATAAAGCTGTTTGGTTAAGCACGCTAACCTCATAAACCACTTGTTCTAATTATTATAATTAATTTGAATTCCGACACCCAACGCACAATGCCTTAAAAACTAGACGGAAAGTATTAACATTTTCTTAATCGTTATATTAAATTTCTATATCTATAAAAGTAAGCGAAACTACTCCATAATTCATATATAGGCCAAGGCACTCAAACAAAAGTCAATCAACATTCAACCTGAACTTTAATACCTAGTATTAAAAACTATTTACATACATTATATAGAAAAGTAGCAAAAAATTGAAAAAGCTCACACAAGTTCCGGTGCAAAAGCTTAAGAATTAGTGGCTTTTATACGTAAAATCGCATAGCTCGTTCACTTGACAAATTACACAGGCTCTCCCTTTATAGCTCGACTGGGATTAAAAAGATTTTTGCTGTCCACAAAACCGACGATTGATAACTTATATTGAAATATAATTTTTGGACGCGTATTAATTTTAATTTTTTAAGCTCTATTTTGTGTGGAACTTTTTATATATTGTAAAAGCTTATTGGAATTTTTATTTTATGGAGCATTTGATACGTCAATTATAATAAATATTTATATTTATCATATAATAAACCGGTAAGCAGATACAAAATACATCTCTTTTCGCTTCACGTTGTATCCCGCATGGCATGGTGGGCAAAGAGAACCCGGGAACTTAGTGTTAAGACTACGACCACTTTCCATCAAACTTGACACATTGTGTGTTGAGTGGCTGAACTTAACGCCGCGCATTGCCTTGTTACTAAAATGTAAATATTAAACATTTCATATCCTGCCATGAAGATCGAACCCACAACCTGTCGTAAGTCCTTTTAGTTGCACGCTTTTACCACCCCACAGACCCGACTCACACATAATTACATAAAAATAAGATATAGCAAACATTTTAACTCCAACGTTTATTTTAGAGCAACATCGTATTAAGCCGGCAAATTTAATATTCGATAGCCATGTACGTAAGGCGTGAGCGGTTTAATAATATTATTTCATTTTGTATTGCGGACAGTACCTCAAAACGCCAATTAGGGGCTAACTCAATTCATTTTGGATGATGCCAAAAATTGTCCGATCAATACATTCTTAACGTTCGTTTCGATATAATTTAGTTAAGTTTGTCCCCTTTTATTTGAGTTAATAGCTATTTTCATTAATCTTAAAGATAATATGTTTTATAGTATCATTTAACATATAAAATATAGATACTGTACCACGTACATGGCAGAGTAGGCAGAGAAAATTTGGGTACCTAGTATAGGCTTGTTAGGTTTCACCACTCAACTGTGTGTTGAGTGGCGGAAGTTAGTATCGCGCTTTGCTTTATTACCAGATTGAAGAAATGAGAATAGAAAATATGATATATTTCTATTATTATTAATTATTAATCGATATATTTTTAATTTATTGAATTGACTATTTTATATGTATATGGTTATAATTAAACTAAATATACTTAGTCTTAGTTTTAGATTCACGCACATGGCAGGGTAGGCAGAGGGAACATGGGAACCTAATGTTAAGACACTCCGTTTCACTTCCGTTTCTCACGTTCCGCCAAATTTAATGCATAGGGTTTTGTGTGGCGGAACTCAACACCGCGCTTTGCCTTGTTTCCAAAACGTTTAAATTGAAAATATAAAATATTTCATTTCCCCGAGTGGGGATCGAACCCACAACCTGTCGTTTGCAGTCATATGCTTGTGCTGCTGCGCCACGACAGTCCTTATACTACATATACTAGATATTTGCAAACATTTTCTGAATTAGTATATAAAGTAACAGTTAAGTATTTTAGTACAATCGCATCGTTAAGTATTGACCTTCAAAAGACTTAAAAATTGTCAAATAGTTTCATTTTGACTTTTAATAGTCGTGGCGCAGGGACAGAAGCGTAAGTCTTTAAATGCGACAACTTATGGGAACAAACTCTACTTGAGGAAAAAAACATTTAATATTTTCATTTTCTTCGCTTTGGTGAAAAAGCAAAGCGCGGCGTTGAATTACGCCTCTCAACGCACAATTCATATACGGCAGAAATAATTCTCTCTTGGGAACAAAAGAAAAAAGAAATACTAAATATTTGGTAATTATACCAAATAGTATAATTATAACTTTCAATAGGCTTCTAAATTTTCTCGATCTAGCCAGACCTATACATAAACTAAACCATATTAGAATAAAATATTTCAATTATGTCTTTAACCACTCAAACAGCCTACAAAAATTTGAAGACCATTAATCTCGGTACATACATAAACATATTTTGTTCATCTCATAAAACTGAAATACAATATTTTCGTACGCGATCACGCGTTATATCTGAACAAAAAGGACCGTCAGATTCATGGATTTTCGCCGACAAATAAATCGAGTATTCGACGCATAAATCACTGATGTTAGTTACGTTTTTTTTTTGTTTACGACAACGTCGATGCATCATTGGGAGCAATTGTGACGAAATGTTACGATTACTTTTGTAGCGAATCAGCGCAAGTAAAGATATGGAAATCTATTTTTTTTTACAAAGCAGGATAGGCAGAGGGAACTTAGTGTTACGACACTCCATTCCGTTTTCCAATTTCCGCCGAATTTGAAGCATTACGTGTTGACTGTGTGTGCGTGTGTTACTTTGCCTTATTACCAAAGCGAAGAAAGGAAAACATTAAATATTTAGTTTGATAATATCATATATTTCATTTCTTCGAGAGGGTGTCGATCTCAACCTGTCGCGTTTGTGTGACAAATATGGTTTTGTTTTTATTAAATTATTGTCAAAATATCACCAAATTAAACAAAATCTTTAGATAATTTCTATGTCTTAATCTATTCTGATAAATAAGCTTTAAAGCTTTTAAGCTACTGTAAAGTTTCATTTAATACCGTTAAGTGTTTTTTAAGATTTTTTTCGATGTATAATATGATTTTTTTCTAATGGCGTTGCTTTCATGTTTATATTGAAATAAGTTAGAACTGCGTATGCAGCATGACGTTATAAGTGGTGTTGATAACTGACTGTACGAACAATGAGTTACTACACTGAGTTACTAGAAACGTTTGATGCCAAATATTGTTTTTTCTAACTTAGATAACCGAAGAGCTAAGTTGTCTCTGGTTATATATACCAGAGATAAAGGCCATCTGTAATATCTGCAAACTTCTTATAACTCGTTCACTATCTTTAATCCTCTTCCAACCCTTGAGGGGTCATGCTTTTTCCTATATAACCTTCAAAACTTGAGAGTCATTTGAGGTCCCTCCTTCTGTCTGCCGTACAAAATATAAATATTATTTTTTTGAAAGCTAAAACCTTTATCTTATCTACAGCCTATAAAAAGTATTCAATCATATATATATATATATATATATATATATATATATATATATATATATATATATATATATATATATATATATATATATATATATATATATATATATATATATATATATATATATATATATATATATATATATATATATATATATATATATATATATATATATATATATATATATATATATATATATATATATATATATATATATATATATATATATATATATATATATATATATATATATATATATATATATATATATATATATATATATATATATATATATATATATATATATATATATATATATATATATATATATATATATATATATATATATATATATATATATATATATATATATATATATATATATATATATATATATATATATATATATATATATATATATATATATATATATATATATATATATATATATATATATATATATATATATATATATATATATATACAATAAGAAACAAATGAGACAGTCCCCGCGACCTCCTATCCCCGCCCGATTCCTAAGCTGCTGTAGTGGCCGCTGGTCGCCCAAGCTGGGCCTCCTCTGGGCAACCAAGGGTCGCACCCAGCTAGGCTGACCGCCCCGTCAGCACAGGCTCATCCTCTCGGATGAGCCCGACTCCCAACCTCACCATCGAGGTAATATAACCAAAAGGACCAAAATGACACCTACGGCAAGAGGGCTCTAGCCTTAATGCCATCACCCCTCTCTCCCCTAGGGGGTCGAGAGAGAAGAATACCCTTGCAAATGAGACAACAACATGGAAAAAAACAACCCTAATGGTTATTTCGCCTAGTATTTTATATGAGACGATATTGTGTTTAGTATATGTTATCCTCATTATGTTCAGGACAATTTTCGCATGTAATCAGTATGTTGAGATTGTTTTGGTAAAATTTTTGGGATTATTTCTCTATATGACTGGTATCGATAGTAGATTTATTTTCGTGTTCTTGAAACTGCCATCAGTCGACTAGCGACTATAATAAGTTTGGCTGTGTTGTTCAGGTCGTTGGAGTTTAGGAGGCTATCAACTCAGCTAGACCATGGTATTCAGCCTAAACAATTTGTTTTCGTTTTAGGCGTGTTACTGCTGAGTCATTGAGCAGTTTAACAACCAACGGATTTGTATGGCTTGCTTGACGTTGGACATAGCGTTTTGTGTTCTGCTATATTTCGTCCTATATGGTGGGTATGTTAAGATACATATGAAACTCGTCGCTGCGGGCAAACTAATGTGCATTGGCAACTGTGCGTATCTGTGCTTAAACTGTCACCGGCGACTCCCCACATTTCCAAATTATTATTAACCACATTTTTTAATATGAAATTAAGCACAAATTGTAGAGATGCTCAGTTCAAAATCATATATTTGTTTATTTTTTTAGAAACTTAGGCGTAATTGAACCCTTCTATGAAATTATTCAAGAGGCGAATGGTGGTTCTGCGCTGCTAAAAATTTTATTTGTTTTTAAATGTGCTAAATTATCATAACTATACTACAAATAGGTGAAATAAAATATATACACAGATTATAAATCACCAATAATTCTATTTATAATTTCTATTAAAACAACAACAACAATTTAAAACTGACCCAAAAATTTCAACAAATAAATCAAATACAAAACTACATTCATATTTTATAAATCCTAAAATGCCCGAGAAATATTTAGTAATAAGCTTAGTTCATTAATGCTTGAAAGCACTAGTCCGTAACTAAAATTTCTAGATTTTTCCAACCTCACCTTGGTATAATATAAAAAAGAAGCTCGAGAGCTTCTTAGTCCATTTGGTCTCAGCGTTATTTATTTACCTGCCGAGTTTTCTACCTTTAAAAATACTTGTGCTTTCGTAGACTTTATTAAATGCTAACGGAATTAACACAAAAGCCTATCGTGGCAAGGATACGAGTGTGCGACTGACGTGACAGGTTATAGGTTCGATCTTGCTCGAGGTAATTAAATATTGATTATTTTGATTTCTTCGGTTTGGTAAAAAGGCAAAGTGTACCATGGTCTTCAAAATTCAATACCTTATTCTAGAATTCGGTGAAGGGTGGCGAACGGAAATGCCTTAATGAAAATTAAATATTGTCACACTAGGTTCCCAGGTTCACTCTACCTCCCCTTCTATGCGTGGGATACAGCATGTAGCTAAGAAAGGAAGTTATTACTTAGTAGTTCAAGAAAGCATTGCTTGTAACCTCCTAAAATATTGAGCCCCCCAATCTTTTTAGAAGATCATATAATTACGTACACTATACTTTTAAATATAATAAATATAAAGTTGCTGAAATATGGGCTAATGTCCTCCTTACAAATTACCAATTTCCGTCGTGAGTCAGCTCTTGTTTTTACATATCGATCTCCCCTATCTCGTATACAGGGGTGATGTTGAATATATGAATGTTAGCAACAAACTCAATCAGTCGACTAAAATCTATGTTTTTTTAGATTCACGCTGTATCCCGCATATCTCGCTGTATCCCGCATATAAGCAGGGCCGAGGGAACCTTGTTATATTGTCTAATCCCCAAGAGGGAATAACGACGACCCTATTATTTTCATTTCCTCGTACATATATCAAGAGAAAATGTGACGTTGAGTTCCGTCACTCAAGTTGCAATATCTTGAAATGTGAGCAGAAAGTGGGCAACGAAGTGTCTCAATACTAGGCTCCCTTAGTGTACCTTCTTATGCGAGAACAAGCGTGTGGTAGTTAGTTAACAGATAAGAAATTATTATTACCACAATAACAATATTAATTTAATATAGTTGTATTGGTAATAATTTAATTTTGTTTGTATGTATATATATGTTGAGGCCTGTCAGTTTAAATATTTAATGTTCTATTTCTTCGCTCTGGTAATAAGGTAAAGCGCGGCGTTGAGTTCCGCCAATCAACACGCAATGCCTCAAATTCGGCGGAAAGTGGGGAACGGAAGTGGAACGGAGTGTCTTAACGCAATGTTCCCGGGTTCCCTCTGCCTACCCCGCCTAGTGCGGGATACAGCGTGAAGCTAAAAAAAATTTATATATATATATATATATATATATATATATATATATATATATATATATATATATATATATATATATATATATATATATATATATATATATATATATATATATATATATATATATATATATATATATATATTTGTTGCTTAACTGTATATACTCGTTTAGTAAGAAATTATTTACGTGTTACATATATTTTTTCTTTTATGTATATTTTACTTGGCAAATTATTGATATTTTAAAGCAGTCAAGATACATACATATACCTATGTATATATAATTAAAATTCACTATCGAAATTACATATCCACGCACTCGATACACATGTCCCATGGTGATTTGTTTATCTTATCGCTACGTAATAACAGATGGACGGTAAATCACTGAAATTGTTATTGATGACTTTTGTATCAACTTATTATTGAACTATTTTGTTCATAAACATTTTACTATTTTTTTCGTGTTTTACCGATTTAAAAAAAAAAGTATGATTATTTGACTTGTATGTATGTTTATGTTATATTATATTGTATTGGAAAATATATTTTTTTTCCAGCTTCACGCTGTATCCCGCACTAGGCAGGGTAGGCAGAGGGAACGGAAGTGAAACCTAGTGTTATGACACTCCGTTCCACTTCCGTTCCCCACTTTCCGCCGAATTTGAGGCATTGCGTGTTGAGTGGCGGAACTCAACGCCGCGCTTTGCCTTATTACCAGAGCGAAGCAATGAAACATTAAATATTTAAATTGAAAATATTAAATATTTCATTTTCTCGACTTGGGATCGAACCCAGAACCTGTCGGTTACAGTCACACGCTTGTGCCGCTGCGCCACGACAGGCCTCAAAAATGGAAAATATTTAAGTTTGAATATCCATATATAGGATTCCAAGCAATAAATTTGGTGGAAATTCGTGACTGCATGTGTTTATATTGCGGTAAATTTAATATATCATGTCTTCTTTTTTCTACAAAAAGTGAAATTATATAAAAATCGTTATTACAATACTGGCTAGGTTTCATATGATTCAATTAAGTTTTGATATCGAACCCGCTATACTAATTCATTGCCAAATCTACTGCCAAATCCATTTCAGCATAATATCATCCATTCATCTGTGTTTTTCAATTTGTACAATAACGTTTATCTGTTAGTAAAATACTGTAGACATTTTAAATATTTATTTATAAAAAATCTGGCTTCACGCTGTATCCCGCACATGGCAAGATAGTCAAAGAGAAATTGGGAAGTTAGTGTCAAGACACTCCGTTCAGTTTCCTCATGTTGAGTGGCGGTACTCAACCCCGCGCTTAGCCTAGATCGAAGAAATGAAAGTATAAATTACTTCCTCAAGTATATTGTAGTGACTGTAAGGGCGATGATAGTAGTTTGATCACCATTCAGAGGAATTATTATATATTTTTTCCACTAGTAACTAGAGCGTGGCGTTAAACTCTGCCAAATGACGCGTTATGCCCAGGTGGATATAGCGTAAGGAATTTAACAGTTAAGGCCACGGTTGTGGTAGTAAAATGTTTAATATTTTCATTCTCTCGTTTTGGTAATTAGGCAAGTCGCGGCGTTGATTTCCACCACTGCCATACTTCAAGAAATTAAAAAAAAAACTGAACGGAGTGTACTAATACTAGTTTTCACTTTCCAGATTTTACTTTAGTGTAGTATAAAGTTATAATATAGGTATAAAAACTTATGGCCTACTTATAAATACTTGAGGCCTGTCGTGGCGCAGCGGCACAAGAGTGTGACTATAACCGACAGGTTCTGGGTTCGAACCCCAGTCGAGGAAATGAAATATTTAATATTATCAATTTTAATATTTAATGTTTCATTTCTTCGCTCTGGTAATAAGGCAAAGCGCGGCGTTGAGTTCCGCCACTCAACACGCAATGCCTCAAATTCGGCGGAAAGTGGGGAACGGAAGTGGAACGGAGTGTCATAACACTAGGTTTCACTTCCGTTCCCTCTGCCTACCTTGCCTAGTGCGGGATACAGCGTGAAGCTGAAGAAGATGAAGAAGAAGAAGAAGATAAAAACTTATGCAAAGAACGTAGAAGATCTTAAAATGTTCTTAAATTTTTTCAGCAAATTAATTCAATAAGATAATAATCTTTCTTCAGCAAATTAATTGAATAAATAAATAATAATAATAAATCATTTTTAATTTTATTTGTTTCAGACCAAAAAGCGGGTCGATGCTTCTCTACAGCCGAAAGAAGGTTCGCTACCGGCGCGACGGCTACTGTTGGAAGAAACGGAAAGACGGGAAAACGACGAGGGAAGATCATATGAAATTAAAAGTGCAGGGAACTGAGGTAAGTTGCATTGATATATGTATTCTTTAACAGTTTTCAAAGCAAGTCTTTTATAACATTTAAAAAATATATACAGTTTTAATGTAGCGGGGCTCAAACTCACGTCCCGATTATGAATAAATTTAAAAGATCCGGTTAAAGCTATATTGCTAATATAAAAACGCTAAAAAATTTCTTTAACTAACTATAGGTTCAATCAAAAAAAAATTGTGAAATCTATGTATAGGCTATATTACATGATGATTATTTAGATTGTATCAAACAATATTTTTATATTACCATTACAACTTAACATAACCAAGCACACGATTTAACACAACCAAGCGGGCGAAGCAGCCAAAAAGCAAATAAAAGCTTTATAAGCCTATCACCGAAACTTTATCCCTACATACTTATCCCTGGAGAAAACACGTCTCAACAAAACTATAAGTCACATCCTTCGCTGTTATCACTAAAAATGATAAATTGCGTCAAAGAATGTCAGAAGACCCAAAACCCAAATCATCTGAACAAAAAAGACATTATGAAAAAGCTTCGCGAAAAGCTCGACCGACGCCGCAAACAGGTGTTTCCATTCGGTGTGGGGCTTTTACATTTTTTATTACTAAAATATAATTAATTTCATTTTCAGATTTCATCGCTTTAGCGCTTTACAATTGACTTGTTTGTGTTGGAAATGGAATGTTTTTTTTTGGACTTCATTGCTCTTGTTGATTTTAATGCTTTTTTTGTATTTTAAATTACTTAAAGCGTAGAAGCGCTGTGTTGCACTGTTTTACATTTATCTATATAACTATATAAGAAATGTTTGTCTAAGATCAACGTGGCACTATGGTACTTGCGCTTGACTGTAAACGCGATAGTTGTGTATTTGACTCCTACTTGCGGGAATAAATTATTTTCATTATTTAGCTGTAATGTCAACACAAAGTGCAGTATTGGTTTCAGCCCCTGAACATATTAAAGAAATTAGTGTTTAGAAAGTTCAGTCTACGTACCCTCTTATATGCGAGATAGGTCAAATAAAAAACTTTTACTTCAAACTTCGTTGTACGTAACATAGCTTTTTTGTTAATTTTGGAAGCTTGAAAATCTTTTTAAACAAATGTATATCTTTTTATAATTGCACTTCTGGAATTCGAGAAAAATCATGTTTATTTTCCCCGTTTGGGGGACTCGCAATAATCACGATTACAGGAAGTTACCGTCGCGTAGCACCACAATGATAAAAATAAATAGAATATCTGGACACTCCTTGCTAGTTACAATAATTTTATCCATATCAATAGTACGGGCAATATTATATGTACAGACAATTGAATTATTACAGTTTAATTATTACTACAGATTGCGATTGTATTGCGTATAGAACTGTCGTGGCGCAGCGGCACAAGCGTGTGAATGTAAACTACAGGTTATAAGTTATATCCACACTCGAGGAAATAAAATATTTAATGTTAAGAAACTTTATATTTTATGTTTTCATTTAACAAGGAAATGCGGCGTTGAGTTCTGCCACTCAACACGCAATCGAAAATGGGGAACAAAAGTAGAACGGAGTGTCTTAACACTAGGTTCCCAAGTGCCCTTAGCCTACCCTGCCATGTGTGGGATACACATGGCAGGGTAGACAAATTCATTATATAATAAAAACAAAAAGAAATCCTATATCTTTTCTGTATCTACTATTTACTTACATTGTATTCAAAATAACGTGAAAACTTGTTTCACTTCATGCACTAGACCGCAGATGTCAGAGATTTGAGATGATGTGGTGTTCCATGGACGAATTCTTATCAAATCTCTGTATTATGATTTCATTTCAACGAGAAAAATAGAAAAGAATATCAATGTATGAGAAAATATCTATATGTGTCTATAATGAACAATAATCTTTCTTTTTAATTTAGCTTCAAGCTGTTTACAGCAGGCTAGGCTGAAGGAACCCAGTGTTGAGGTATTCCGTTCCCCATGTTCCCTATTGGGCTTTAGGTGGAACTTAACGCCGCGCCCCGTCGTTAAACCGAAGAGATGAAATTAAAATAATTAATTCCATCGACAACGCCTTCATTTCTAAACGTATCCATTAAATTTTCGCAGGAAAATGTTTGTTGTGCATACCTTAAAAAAATCAGAGGTAAGTGGGAAACGGATGTGCCTTAATGGGAACGGAGTGCCTAAACTAGGTTCCCAAGTTCCCTCCGCCTATCTTATATTCAGGATACAGCGGGAAGCTAATAATATATAAAAAAAATCAAAATTAAATCTTTTCAAGCTCAATCATTTAAAACTATGCAATCAACCATAGAGAATGGTATTCCAACTGTAAATCTCATTTAGGGCTGACAGTTGGGGTCGGATGACGTCAGCGAAACACCCGATTATGAGGAATTCAAACGATATTCGGTGCCACTGTGCTGATTGAGCAGCGTTTCCTGCATTTCGCACGCTAACTGTTATAATGGATGTGGAAACTTTTTAACACTTATTAACTGGGGGCGTTAATGATTAGGCTGGATAAAATTGGTAAAAGCAATTTAAATTTAATAAATATTCTAATTTTACCTTTTTTTATTTTATAGGTGTGGTGTTGATGTCGTATATATAAACCTCGATAGGCATGTCAGATTCACGCTGAATCCCGCACATGGCAGAGTAGGCAACGGAAACTTGGAAACCTAGTGTTAAGAAACTTCGTTCCACTTTCATTCACTTGCCACCGAATTGGAAGCATTGCGTGTTGAATGGAATTCAACGCGCTTTGCCTTCTTACCAGAGCGACGAAATAAAAACATTAAATATTTAAATTGAAAATATTAAATATTTCATTACCTTGAGTGGGGATCGAATCTACGACCTGTAATTTACAATCACACGCGTGTGCCACTGCGCCACGACATGCCACAAGTTTTTATTGCAAAGAATTTTATTTCATCTTGCTTAAATTTGTGGCTATTAATTACAAGGTGTTGAATTCCCTGCTAAATACGCATAGCCATTAAAACTTAGTAGAAAGCGGGAAACGAAAGTGGCTTTATGAGAACGAAGTGTCTTAACACTATGTTCCTAAGTTTCCTCTGCATACCCTGCTATGTACAGGACACAACATAATTTTTATCGAAAATTTAATTCAAATTTTAAATATCATTAGTAAAATTACATTCAAAACGTCATCAGTAAGGCATGAGTGACACCAATCCGATATAATGAATTCAATAACCGCGTGCCTACAAAAATAATATATCTACACCTATAGTGTAGTATAGTACACTATAGTATAGTTATCGTTCCAATTAGCGGTCTCCATCGTAGTTAATTGGTAGAGATTCATTCGCTTATTCATCAAACCGTTTCAGAAGTACTGGTCAATTTGTTTATTTGAACGTTGTGTTGTGTTTTTGTCATACGTTTTTTAATTTATTAACTGACTTTAAAATAAGATAGGTAATGTTATTTGGCGTAATACGTTAAGTAGATATGATTAAATAGCTAATGGCGCAGAATTGTTTCTGGCTATAAACGTTAGCTATGGGATTTGGTTACGTTTTTACATTTTTTTTAGTTTAACGCTGTATTCCACGGCAGGGTTGTTCAGATAGAATGTGGAAATTCAGTATTAAGATATTCTGTTCCCATTAAGGCACTCCGTTACCCATTTTTCACCGATTTTGAGAAATTGCGTGTGTAGCCATTTTATTATCTTATTCTGGTAGAGCACGCTTGAATTGTTATATATATATATATATATATATATATATATATATATATATATATATATATATATATATATATATACATATACATATATATATATATATATATATATATATATATATATATATATATATATATATATATATATACATATACATATATATATATATATATATATATATATATATATATATATATATATATATATATATATATATATATATACGTCTTTTAAATATATACAAATAGAAATACGTACAGTACAATTCAATAAATTAAACTTGACATTTTTCTCCTCTATTAAGCTGTTCCAGTGACCTGAAACACACAAATTCATGAAATCTAAAAAACAAAAGCAAACCAAAATGGTATTTAAAATGTAAGTGTTAAACAATTTGGTCTATAACACCTTTGTGAGCTTACTATGAATGGACTGAAACACTTGAAAGATTGAAAGTACGCGTGAAAATTTCTTTTGTATACAAAATAGTATTAAAAACGGTCACAAGTTTTGCTGCTCCGTTATTGTAGTGCGGCTGTAAATGATGAAGAGAGTTGTGAAATGTTAAATATTATTGTTTTGAATGGTGATTTTTTTCGGTTTCACATTGTATCATGTACATAGCAGGGTAAGTAAAGAGAACGTAGTGTTAACGCTCTCCGCTATCATTAAAACGCTTTCGTTTCCTTTCCACTGCGTTCTGAGTAGCGGTGCTCAACGCCGTGCTTCGCTTGATTACCAGAGTGAGGAAATGAAAATATTTAATAATAAAATTCTTAGATTGGAAACCCATTATCGAGGCCTGTCGTGGCGCAGCGGCACAAGAGTGTGACTGTAACCGACAGGTTCTGGGTTCGATCCCCAGTCGAGGAAATTAAATATTTAATATTTTCAATTTAAATATTTAATGTTTCATTTCTTCGCTCTGGTAATACGGCAAAGCGCGGCGTTGAGTTCCGCCACTCAACACGCAATGCCTCAAATTCGGCGGAAAGTGGGGAACGGAAGTGGAACAGAGTGTCATAACACTAGGTTTCACTTCCGTTCCCTCTGCCTACCCTGCCTAGTGCGAGATACAGCGTGAAGCTGAGGAAACCCATTATTTAACCCAAAGCGTTTACCGTTAACCTAAAAATATTGTTCAAATGTTTATTACATTTGAATTGATTTTAATAATATTAAGTACACTTTCGAGAAGGCGTCCGTCCCGCTACCCGATGTTCTATGACTTGAAAAATCTATTCTTGAAGCTCTAGGGGATGTTGAGTTTTAACGAGTTATCCTTTTTCTATTCCTTATTGGCTAAATTTAGAAATAGCTGATTAGCTACCTGACACTGTAACAGGTTCTCAAATACACCATAGAATTGTAAGTGAGGAAATTTAAACACTGTGTATTAGCTTGAATATTATATATTGCGTGTCTTGGCAACCATAGCCATCAGTGTTTACACTTACACTTTAATTTATATAGAAATGTTGAGCTAATATTTTTAAGTAAGGAGCGAAGCGTAGCAAACGAAGCGATCAGACTGCAAAGATGAGAATGAATATTTAACATTTTATATTTGAAAAAATATCCATTAAGCGCCTAAAACGCCTAAAATTTTAATCATCCTTACTGCATAGATGAAGTTAGTGGGAAAACTTAGTTTAAAATTGCTGATACAATCTAAAGTTGTCTCTAGAAGCGAAATTGAATATTATCTAAGTAGCTTTACTTATAATATTATTTAAACTTATGGTATGATAATATTTGAGATGATCGTGTTAAATTTTAGTATACATACTCAGCTTCACGCTGTATCCCGCACACGGCAGGGTAGGCAGAGGGAACTTGGGAACCTAGTGTTAAGACACTCCGTTCCACTTCCGTTCCCCACTTTCCGCTGAATTTTGAGGCATAGCGTGTTGAGTGGCGGAACTCAACGCCGCGTTTCGCCTTGTACCAGAGCGAGGAAATGAAAACATTAAATATTTAATTTGAAAATATTAAATATTTCATTTCCTCGAGTGAGGATCGAATTCACAACCCATCGGTTACAGTAACACGTTTGTGCCGCTGCGCCACGACAGGCCTCAATTTAAGTATACATTATATCATTTTATAAGTATAGATCATATTATAATATTATCTAGATATAATAAATGTAAAGGCTAGATAGAGTATATAATATATTTTGTATATTTACTTTTTTTATCACCTTCACGCTGTATCCCGCACTTGACGGGGTAGACGACGGCTTGGAAGATAAGTAAGATACTCCCGTTACTCACTTCCCACCGAGTCTGAGCCATGGCGTGTTTAGTTACGAAACTTAGTAGAACGAGAAATCGCTCGTTTTATTCTGCATATTACAGGGTAAACAAAGGGAACCTGGGAACCTAATGTCAAAATCCACCACTGAACACTGTAATGCCTGAAATTCGGCAGAAAAGGAGGAAAGTTCCCTCTGCCTACCCTGCCATATGGGGGTACAGCGTGAAGCTGAGTGAGAAAATAAAAGAACTAAAACCCATTTTCATACTACGTAATCGTTTAGAATCAACTCAAAGTAGTCCTTCTAATTTCCCGTGGCAAGTTTCTCTTCTTGGTATCAGCACGCTATTGTTTTGTTCTTAGTTTGGAATGACGCCAATTAGGGGCAGGTGGAAGAGGTTAGCCGACCGCGGCCTTGTGTTGTTTATTTGTCTATATCAATTATTTTTTATTTAAGACCGTTACAGCAAAATAGTCTGACAGTAAATGCGGTAGCTTAGGGTTCGATTCCTTGCGAAATTAAATATTTACATGTATTTTTTCTGTATTTTATATTTTTTCTTAGTAAGTAATTGCTTACATTTAATCAATCTGGTTAGACAAAACGCGCAGTTGAGCACCGTCATTCAACATGCAATGTTTTGACAAGTGAAGATTATATATTTTTACTAACGACTCGCCCGCGGCTTCGCCCGCTTGGTTTAGACTCTTCTATTTACTAATCACAAAAAAAAAAAATGAAGCAATTTTGTGGAGCTAAATATTTTAAACAGAAGTTACTTTTATTTGTTGCCAATATATAATATAGAAAACTGCATTTAAATACGTTTCTGAGATTAACGTTAACAAACGCCCATACAAACAGACAAATATATGAAAAATCACTTCTTTCTATCTTTTTGGCGCTATTATATTAATACCCTATATTGAATTGGTCCTATATAAGATTTTTTTATTGTATCTTCCATGTACAGATAGCGATCAGTTACAGATTTCGTATATGTATAGATTATATAAAAAAACATATTCAACATTGTTTAATATGATGTGCTAAATTTATTTAAAATTAGTGTATGTTTTAATAGAAAAAGCCATCTTTTCTCCCTTTCCGGTCAATTTTTTAAATCAATGTGTCGAGTGGTGAGACTCAACGTCGCTCTATGTCTTCTTAATAAAATCAAGAAATCAAAATATTTCGCTTTAGCTGCGAAGCCACAGTATTTGCGGTTAAAGGCAAACGTACAGTTGCTTATATTTTTCATTAATTTTATTTTCTATTAAAGTTTTTATAACTATATATAAATTTTACTAGCGCTGATAGTTTCCTAGAAGAAATATAAATATTCGAAGAAATGCTAAACTATGATTCCGCCGTGATTTCAATGCTGCTGGTGCTGTCCTTCACAGTGAGTTATGGCACATTAGATTTGGCAAAGTTACAAAACATAGAAAACATTGAAATGTACAGATGTACTTATTTTAATTTTGTTAGTATCATTATAAGTGTATGGCTTTTTTGGATTCTTTAGAGGCCGCTGTGGCGCAAAGGCATAAATCTTAGTATTGTATATACGGCTGGTTATGGGTTAAAAGCCATTACGGGGTAGTGAAATATTTCATAAATTCATTTCGTTGCCCCGAAATCGAGGCAAGGCGCGACGTTGAGTTCCACCACTCAACATGCAGTGCATCAAGAATTTGGTGGAAAATCTTGCCGTGTGATTCCGGCTTAGAATAGGATCACCCTGGTACTGATGATGTCGTAAGAGGTGACTAAATTGCGTGTGGTAGAGTCTCGTTGCCAGTAATGGCAACACGCATGGGCAGACTCGACCGGATTATTACCACCCCCGGCATTTAAGACCGGCGTTAAGTAGTGGCTTTGGCCACTGCGTTTCGCATTAGGTAATGCCGGGCTCCGGTGCCCTTCCATCTTAAAGGACGGCAACGCTCCTGTAGCTCCTCTGGAGTTACTCGGGGCCGTGGGCGACGGTGATCACTTACCACCAGGTGACCCGTACGCTCGTTTGCCGTCTTTTCCATAAAAAAAATAATAAAAAAAATAAAAAAAATGGGGAACACTAGTGTTTTAATGAGAACGAAGTGTATTAACACTAGGTTCCCAGGTTGCATCTTACTATCTTGCATCATTGGGATACAGCAGGAAGTAAAAAAAAAAAAAACAAAAAAATATAAACACTATCCAAGTAAGAATTGTACATACAAACTGTATATATATATATGTATATATATATATATATATATATATATATATATATAATATATATATATATATATATATATATATATATATATATATATATATATATATATATATATCTATATATATTTATATATATATATATATATATATATATATATATATATATATATATATATATATATATATATATATATATATATATATATATATATATATATATATATATATATATATATATATATATGTATATAATACTCCACATTTAACTACCCACAAAGTGTTACATACACCGCTTCATCTTATATCTCGGGCAGGATTTCTAAAACACGCTACGCTGCCACTTGTTTACGGCCTAAGCTGCAGGTGTTGGGAGTGTTACGCCGTTAAAATCACTATCACGACGAAATATGAATGCTCTTGAACTGTATGTTATAGTTTAGTTCTATTGTTTATTCTAGATTGTACAGTTGTTATAGTGATAAGAAATGGAATTCTTGAATTTGTGATTTTCTTTTATTCTTATATCTCAATGAAAACCTAAATATGTGGATATATTTATTCTTTCTTTTTTATATAATATAAAAACCATGCTTCCATTTTTGATGGTAGTAGGAAACCTAATATTGAGACAGGCCTGTCTTGGCGCAGCGGCACAAGAGTGTGACTGTAACCGGCAGGTTCTGGGTTCGATCCGCAGTCGAGGAAATGAAATATTTAATATTTTAATTTAAATATTTAATGTTTCATTTCTTCGCTCTGGTAATAAGGCAAAGCGCGGCGTTGACTTCCGCCACTCAACACACAATGCCTCAAATTCGGCGGAAAGTGGGGAACGGAAGTGGAACGGAGTGTCACGTGTCACGAACACTAGGTTCCCAGGTTCCCTTTGCCTACCCTGCCTCGTGCGGGATACAATGTGAAACTGAGAGAAAGAGAGAGAGAGAGAGAGAAATATACTTACATTTTACATTTTTAAACGACAAGTCCGATGAGTTAACAAATAAGTACTTATGGCTTCTTTTCAGGCTTCTCGATCAATTTCACTCTTCAAGGCTCATTGACGCCGAACATATGTTCATTGAGTATAATAACTTACTTTATTTCTATTCTTTAATGAATATTAAACTTGCACTCGGTATTGCAAATTAGATATAATTAATTTGGTAATAATTATATGACATATTTTTGCGATTATATTATACTAGACGAAATGCAATATTTAATAATTTAATTTTTTGCTTTGAAAAAAAAAAGGAAAACCGCAGCGTTAACATCCGCCACTATACACGCAATGCTTTGTGCTCAATTTGGGGAACGAAGAGTTTCAATAGGAACAGAGTGTCTTAACATTATATTTACAAGTTCTCTCTGTCTACCCTGTCGTGTGGCATACAGCGATATGTTGATGTGAATTACTTTATATTAAAACCGTAGCTATAAAATAATTCTACAAATTTAATCTTGGGAGTGGGGAACGGAAGTGGAACGGAGTGTCATAACACTAGGTTTCACTTCCGTTCCCTCTGCCTACCCTGCCTAATGCGGGATACAGCGTGAAGCTGGGAATAATCTTTATTTAGCTTTGCATTGTATATACTATTGGAAGATACTAGTAAGGCATTCCGTTACTCACTTTATATTTAAATTATGAAAATGATATGAAATTATTTTCAAATGGTGGAACTGAATGAAGTCGAAAAAGAGTTAAATAAATAAATAAATATAATATAAGTAAAAAATATATATAAGTAAATAAATAAGGAAATTTCAACTTTAATTTTTCTATCTATAACAAGACGTAGAATGCAAAAATCACACTATGTAGCACCATCGTACTGTGGCCAAATATATATTGGTTTTAAGCACTTGGGAATTTGTAATAGTCACTTATAATATTGGACTGATTCATCAGGATGAAGATTTGTCTTGGGATTCTGTGGCATATATGTACGCTTGTAGAAGCATATTGCTAGATTTGATATGCGTATGTTTCTTCACCATTTCTTTAGGAACTAAAAATCATTCTATCCTATTGAGATTATTTTTGATTTAGGTGAAATATATATATTTTAGATATTGCATTGAATTATTGGAGCATATAGCTGGTGAACAAGGGAATAAAAATAATATGTAAAAAATGGTTTAGCATAGTAACCGGTGACTTAGTTTTTTCAACATATCCTTATTCAGACTCAGCTTCACGCTGTATCCCGCACATGGCATAGTAGGCAGAGGGAACTTAGGAACCTAATGTCAAGACACTTCGTTCCACTTCCGTACCCCACGGAAGCCTTATTCAAATATGAGAAATACGTAAAATATAATAAATATTACTTTTCTTTGCAATAAATACGTAACAAAGCACAGTAAGGGAGGATTCACACTATACTGCCAGTCATAGTTTATTCTCTGTCCCATCTCAACTGTTAAAAATACTCTTATATGCGAAGTAATGAGCAAATTCATTTAAGTTTATCTTCCATGATTATCGTTCCAGTCCAATTCTGATTCAATCACGAATGTTTTTATAGATTCACGTTATTGCATATGGCAAGATACCTCCCGTATAGCAGGATAGGCTAAGGGAACCTGAGAACATTCTATTTTTATGAAAACACTTATGTTTTGCACTTTCTGCCGATATCCGTAGGTGTTGTGTGGAGTGGTGGAGCTCAATGTCCAAGAGCCACAACCTGCCTCGTTTACAATGATACGTTTGTGCCCCTGTGTTATGGCAGGTCTTTATTTTTCTGACAAGAATATGCAACATTTCTTAATTTAAGCCAATAAAATACCAAGAAAACCAAAAACTTTGTAATTTCAGTAGAAAACGGCAAACAAATTACAACAACATCGCATGCATGTGACGAAATTATCCATTTCGACATGTTGTAGGCGGAAAAAAATGTTTAATAGTAAGTATATTTTTCCGCCAACGCTAATTTTCCTTTAAAATTTCGTTTTCTTCCAAGAAAATATTTCACTGTGAGAGCTGACTGCACGTACTGTACGCTGCTTGAGCTATTGGCATTGTATTAAAATGATTTATAACCGTGTTTAACTTAAAAATATTTGTTATTTATGTTTTAATATGCTCGTACATGCTATAGTGATTGAATTGGATGATTATATGAGCGTGGGTGTGAATCTCACGCTAGGTTCCATTAGGTTCCCTTAGGGTTTTCTGTCTATTCTTTTTATTATTTTTATTTCATTTACGTTGTTTGCAATTTAAGCAATTGTTCAAAGTTTCAAAATATAGTTTTACAGATTTACCTCTTTTATCGTAAACGAAAAGGGAGCATAATGTAGCTGCTGTCAATTGAGCTTTTAACTGCTGCTGTCAACTGAGACTTTTAAAGGATTGTGTGTTCGATTGTCGGAACTCAACACCGCGCATCATTTACCATAAAGAGGAGATAAAAATAGAAGCCGAACCTAAATACGACGGGCTTAAAGTGAGGTGATATCCCATAATATCACGCGACTACCTCAATAATAGATAGTATAATCTATTTTATTTTGTATTATCAGCTTTACGATGTCCCACGTGGCATGATAGGTAGAGGTAACTTGGAAACCAAGTGTTAAGACACTCCGTTCTGTTCCTTACTTTCCACCGAATTTGAGGCATTCCGTTTTTGGAGGCGGAACTCAACGCCGCGCTTAGCCTTGTTACCATACCAACGAAAAAATTAAAATATTAAATACTTCATTTTCCCGAAAAGGGATCAATCCCATAACTTTGCGCCACCACACGCCTATATTATCTTATCAGAATAATAAAAAGTAAAATATAATACGTCCAAAAATAAAGGTCAGACGTTCCAATACGCATTGTATTGTATTAATAAATTTTTAGCGCCTCAATAATTTTATTGGATTAAAAATCTCACTCAATACATTTCCATATACGCTCACACCAATTTGTCGACTATAATTATGAGGTAGGAATGGTCTGGCCGGACTGGGCTTTTGAATGCCTCGTTACCTGTACTGTACCTTTTATACTACGTACGATACGTTCCGTCATAAACTGAGCTTTTATGTAGTGCGATGAAAAATATTTTGATTTTTATTTATAGCTAAAAAATTATAGCCTTTCGGTTCATTGTTTGTTGTTTTCACTGTGTGTTTTTGCTTTATTTCGATGCATGTTTTGAGCTATTTATGGGTATTTTTGTGTTTTAATATCTAAATAGGCAATAACTAATAGTATCGTGGTGTAGGCATGATAATATATGTCAATTATGGATTCAAATTCTGCTAGAAGGAGTATTGAGTATTTTTTTTTTTTGATAAATTACAGTATTAATATTTTTTAGCTTTACGTTCTGTTTTGATATGCAAAAAGTAGGGCAGACGAAAATTAGACAGAAAAATCTAGTGTTAAGACACTCCGTTTACTATAAGACTTTTTTTTTGTAGCTTCACGCTGTATCCCGCACTAGGCAGGGTAGGCAGAGGGAACTCGGGAACCTAGTGTAAAGACACTCCGTTCCACTTCCGTTCCCCACTTTCCGCCGAATTTGAGGCATTGCGTGTTGAGTGGCGGAATTCAACGCCGCGCTTTGCCTTATTACCAGAGCGAAGAAATGAAACATTAAATATTTAAATTGAAAATATTAAATATTTCATTTCCTCGACTAGGGATCGAACCCAGAACCTGTCGGTTACAGTCACACTCTTGTGCCGCTGGGCCACGACAGGCCTACTATAAGACAAAAGAAATATAATACAAAATAATAATTCAACTCTCCAAGGTACATATAACTATTTTTTAGTTGAACATATAACTATTAAATTTACAGCTAAACGATTGCTGCTACTTCAACAAAAATGTTCGTCTTTGCACATTAAGTGGCAAACGACCGCTAAATATTGCTGTTCGCTGTATCTGCAAAATGCACGTGAAAGATGTACATGGAAAAAAAAATGATATAAAAATTCTTAATTTTTCTATTATATATATATATATATATATATATATATATATATATATATATATATATATATATATATATATATATATATATATATATATATATATATATATATATATATATATATATATATATATATATATATATATATATATATATATATATATATATATATATATATATATATATTTTAAATGAATTAATTTATCACTAGTTTGCTAGTGATTATTTATTTAGATCGGACACAATTTGCATAAACTTATAATTTGACCCTACTTAGACGAGAAAAATCCGTAAAAAGTGTGATAAGTAAATACATAAATGTCTGACATAAATGTCGGGATTTCTGTAGTAGTCTATTCATACCGTGACACTGTCGTACAGTATATGTTATACGTTGTTCTAACCTATCACTATTGATGACAGTGGCTCTTAAATTAATACGTTGTCTTTCGAAACAATTGTCTGAATCGGTCAAGTAGAGTCGAGCATTTGTTTTCAGTCGAATAGCTGTTAACCCTGGCTTTACGCCAGCGTACCTAGTTTACGTAAGCACCATATCGCCGCTTGGTAAATCAGACGCGAGCGTGACGTGTACAGCTAAATATTCGCTTCGCTTCGCTTCGTTTCACATATCGAACAGATTGTCATTGTCGTTTTGATCCAAATAAGTAACTTTAGCAACGAAATGCTGAATTTTTGGACGTTTTAAATTTATGTGTTCAAAATTTAATAGTCTGTTATAGTGTGATGATTTTTTTTATTGGTTTTTTGATTTTGATGACGACTACTGATTCTTTTCTGGGAACGTTTTAGTTAGTATTATACTCAGCTTCACGCTGTATCCCACAAATGGTAGGGTATAAAGAGGGAACTTGGGAGCCTAGTGTCAAGACACTCCGTTCTGTTCATCACTTTCCGTCAAATTTGAGGCATTGAGTGTTGAGTGACGAAACTCAACACCGTGCTCTGCGTTGTTACCAGTGCGAAAAAATTAAAATATTAAATAAAATAAATAGAAAATTTTAAATATTTTATTTCCTCTAATGGGGATCGAACCAAAAACTTGTCGCGTTTAGAGTCACATATTTATGCCCCCGTACCACGACAAGTCTCAAGGTCTCAAGGTTAATATTTAAGATTTCTTTACAGAATCGGTTCAATTATATATTTGTCTATTTAGAAAAACAAATTCGATAATCAATTCCAAATATAATAAAAAAAACTTTTTAATTCATATTATATTACAATATTTAAAGATATACGCTCCTCACGCTGGCTTAGACGGCATGAGTCTCGTGATTTAAAAAGATTTATAATGCACTCGGGCGTCTTGTAAAGGATGTCTGTATTTTAATTTAACCATTTTAGTAAAGTAAATGAACTAATATTATTACTAAGAATGTTTTATAATACTTTGATTTATATTTTCTTGATTAATTTGTTACATAAAAGATGGTATTATTATATAAGGAAAATAAACACGTGCCATCATGTTAATGTATTTGTTACTCATTGTAGAAGCCGTCTTGGTGCAGCGGTACATCATGTGCTGATAAAACATCTACGCGATAGTTGTGGGTGCAATTTTCAACCGAGAGAATCATTGATTTTAATTTCAACCGACAAAATCAATGATTTTTATTTTAAGCGAGAAAATCAATGATTTTAATTTCAATCGAGAAAATCAATGATTTTTATTTTAACCAAGATAATCAATAATTTTTAATTCCCCTATTCTGGTAGTCAGGAGAAAGACAACGTAGCTTTTACATCATACACACCATATGTCTTGAGGTTTAAGACACCGCCAAATTATATTCTACCAAATTCCATCTACATATCCTTGTATATGCGGGATAGAGCGTAAAAGTGTTTTTTTTTAAATAAAATATGCTTATACGTTTTCATATCACGTTAACTTAGAGCAGTTCTTAATCATATTCCATGCTATCACATAGTAATTACATCGTAGCGCTATAAAGTTAAAGGGTTTGCGGTTCATCGGCACCAGCATAATCTACCTCTAAAGTCAACGTTGAAAAACCATTTTTGAGGCTACACCGTAAAATCCAATTATTCACCTCACTGACCCCGAATGAGCATTCGTACTAGTTTTATTGAAGGAGAGTCCATGCGTGGGTTGTTTCTGAAATCTATAGGCTTTGCCTTTAAATATTCATAGAAATAAAATGCTATAGGTTTATTACGTGATGTGTTTTTCTTTGCTTTGTTGGCAGTTTTGTTTTTTAGTTTTTGTATTGAAAGTGGTTTATTGATTGACCTATTTTAGGTCAGTATGTAGGGCTAAATTTTTTTTACGCAATTTTTTACTTGAAATTGGCTTAACATTGATAAGTTATACTGTTTTATATATTTTAATATAGAGACCCGGCCCGAGAACATTCAGTTCAACGATTCATACTGTTTTTTTTTTTACGTATTTCACATATAGCAGGTAATGTAAAGGGATCCTGGGGCTTTCTTTTACAACAAATTTCTTATAGAATTAATGTCAGAAGCTTTATTACACGAAATTTCAATTTATTATTGCTTTATCTATGCTATAGATATTTATTTGTCGTGGTCTTCATGGCAGAGTAGGCAGAAAGCATGATAAGATTCTCCCCTTCATTCTCCACTCTCCGTCGAACTTGAAATCTTGCGTATTAAATGGCGGGACTCAACGCCGCTCTTTACCTTGTGACTAAAGCATATAAATGAAAATATGAAATATTTCATTTCCTCAAATGGAGATCGAATCTATAACGTCACTTATGCAGTCACACGCTTGTACCGCTGCGCCAGACTGGTTTCAAGCTATTATTAATATTCAATACAAAGCAACACAATTGTCCTTCATAGTTCTTTTGAAGCTCTAACCGATGAGATTTTTAATTCAACCCGATTTGGTTCCGACTCGCAGTTTTCGTATTTTCTGTTCCACTTTACTTTACTTTTGTTCCTTTCATTTTGATCTGTTCTCTTAGAAAAGTTTTCGTCTGAAATGGTATAGAATTTGATGATTAAAACGGTCAAACAATTTTTTTATTGGTTAATTTATTTTAGTTTGAAATTTTTTAAGGGAAATAGAAATAGAAAATTCGTTCTAATTATTTTTTATTTTTCTATAATAAAAGTTAAAATTAAACGAAGATTCTCTTAGAGTGTCAACTGTCTATATCTATTTTGAGTTTTATTAGCAGAAAATTAAACAAGGGACCTTCAATTTATTTTATACATATTTCGAAATTGTAAAAACCTTCTTATAATATACAACTTATAATATTTATAGGTTTTAAAAAAATTTTTTTCTTCCTTGAGAATTTTTCCCCAAAGCAAAATTTATTTAATGATAATAAATCTAGAAAAAAGCTCCACTTCGATCAGTTTCACGCTGTATCAGGATACCATGTCCAGGGCACATGGTAGGGTGGGCAGAGGGAACTTGGGAACCTAGTTTTAAGACACTCTGTTCCACTTCCGTTCCCCAGTTTTAATTGCCGCCGAATTCAAGGCATTATATGTTGAGTGCCGAGAGAATTTGAGGCATTATATATTGAGTGGCGGAACTCAACGCCGCTCAACTCGACGCAACATTCTATAACCTAGTTTATTTAAGCTCGTCCTAACAAAAGCTTGTAAAAATGTACTTCAATTATATTTTTTTTTCTTTCTCAGACTAACATAAAGATCTTACTTACAAATTCTATAGTAAAAATTGAATCCACTACCATATTAAAGTAGCTTGCAGACAACCAACAAATATATCCGACATATTAGCTACATTTACATATTCAGCACAGACCACTCTGTGTATTATAAATTGATTGTACTCCAGCCTGTATAGACACTTTAGCAGCGACATCAAAAGGTTCTTATTCCCTATTAACGGAAATATATTTAGTCCAAAGTCGGCCCTCTAGAACGCTCAACTTTTAATGAAGGCACTTCAGCCACGTAGGTCTTGTACCTTGTATATTCGGTATGTGAGGCTTGCGGAATTTTTGCTCACCAAATGTTACATTTAAATAATATTATAGTATAAAATTGTGGTAATATGATTTTTTTGAGAGAAAATATTGAAAAATTAAGTATAAATAAAAAAATAAATAAAAATATTATAATAGTATATCTTGAGCCAGTTGGCGCAATAGTAACGTTGGCACAATAGATGGGATTTCTAGTTTTGGGTTCAATTTCCAGTTCAGTTGAGTGAATTAAATAATTTCATTTCCGGTCTCTGACAAAAGACGAAATGCGTTGTTAAGTTACGTCATACACACAAGGGTTTGTTTACTATAGGCGGGATAAAGCGTGAAGTTAAATAAATATACATTTTTTTTTACTTTCGCTATTATGGCACAATTATAGCCTCTAATAATCTCGTCAATATGGACATATGACATAATTATATTTTTACAGATTTACTCTGTATGCCGCTCTCTCTCTCTCTCTCTCTCTGTATTAGGCAGGATCGGTAGAGGTAATTTTGGGAACCAAGTGTCAAGACACTCCGTTCCGTTTCTCATTTTCTGCAGAATTTGAGGCATTGTGAGAGTTAAGTGCGGCAGAACTCAACGCCACGCTTATTATCATAGCGAAGAAATGAAGACATTAAATATTTCATTTGAAAATCTTACATAATACATTTCATCGAGTGGTGATCAAACCCACGACCTGTCGCGCACCTGCACCACGACTTGCCTCAAAACCTCATCATTACAAACACATTACTAAAAAAAACTAATATATCTAACGAAAAATGATTAAATCTCAAATAAAATGCATGAAATTTCTCACATCCACTTGAATCATCTTAAAATTTTTTGCAAATCACACCTAACTCCGCAAGCACAGAAGTATAAACACATATTGGCTAACGGCCAAGCTGGTTCAATAAGAAATGTCACACAGACTTACACCTAAATAACATTTTATAGGACCAACCTGAACAGGTGGGGCATTTCAAGTGCCGAGGATACTCGTATTTCAACTGGCTACATGCAGATGACTTTTTAAAAGGCGAAAGCGTTAAAAGTGAATTAGACTACGTACATTGTATAAGTGGAACTGACTGGTGACATTTTTGTATTTTAATTAAATTTGAAGGGATTTTGATAGTTTAGTTGGGAAGTTTCAGTTTTGAAATTCGTTAATCTTTTTGCAAGATTAACGTAATTGAGGATTTCGTAGTCCGGTGGTACATAGTACGGCGTTGAACTCCGTCACTCAACGCGAAGTGTCTCGAAATGTAGACAACGGAGTCTAGAGAATATATCAATATTCAATAAAAAAGCGTAAACAAAAAAAAATAAATTGAAAACCAAATGATGAGAAGCTTTGTACAACAATCTAACTAAAGTATGTATAGAAATCACTTAAAAAATTAATAAACATACAAAAAAGCTTACATTTCAAGTAATTTCTATAACTAAATCACACACATTCAATATAATTACGAGTTAGACAAGCAACAGTCACCACACGATTGTAACAGATCAAAACTTGATTGATTCAGATAAGTTGTAGTTGTGATAAATTGTATAGAACATTGCCGTCGACTCTATACCGTACGTGACTTAAAGGGGGAGACTACGGACGGCGTGGGATTTACTGAGTTATTCACACTAGTAATATATCTGTGCTTATTTTTTTTTTTATGTTTGTTGGTATATTTCTTGAAATACATGTGTATATATTTATATATAACGATTATAGCTAGTGGAAGTAGAGTGACGTTTTGGCAAGCTTAGAATGAAATATAATTTAGCAGCCATGGGCAAACAGACAGATAGTCAAAAATAAATATTTGTCTATATTTAATATCGTGTAAATAACATGTATACGTTTGCAGACTACAATTTAGTAATAAGTACAGATAAATCCTAAGAAATTTAATATTTCTTTAGGATTTCATTAGATTTTGATTGCAATATTTGACATATTTAATAGAAGAATGTATATTTATATGGTTTATATACCTATCTACTGAGGCGATAGGGACTCTTGCTCAACTAAAGCTCTTCCGCTTAAGTTCAGTATTGAAAAGTAACCTATATGTTGTAACGTGTAACCTCAAAAATTGACTCTATCTTTCAGTGAAAATACCGTGATATTTATTTAGCTTTTCCTGAGAAAAACTTTAAAAAAGAGAAAGACAAAGATATTCAAAAATATATTTTGTTATAGTGTAACAGATTATGTGCACTTAAAAAACATATTTATATTTCAATTACAGACAGACATGCCTATTTTATTTATAAATATAGATGACAAGTAAAACTTTTCAACGCCATTCAAGCACTTATCTCCATTCGGACAAAGCTTTTTATATTAGAAAGTGCTAACACTAGACAGAGTGAGCGACCACAAACCATCGCGTCTAAATTCTATATTAAACTACCAACTACAAGTGAATTAGCCAGCTTAGTTGTTAGTATAATTAAATGCAAAATTCTGCTTGGAAATCTCCTTTTGTTTACGTAGTATGTTAATTTTGCATGTTAGATTGTGAAAATATTGTAATATCTATTTTAAATAAATGAAATAATTCAGAACATGTCGTGGTATGACCAGTATATGTATGACTGACTGTAAAAGGGACAGGTTGTGACTTCGATTTCCAGTTGCGGAAATGGAATATTTAATATTTTCATGTCCTTGCTCGTAGATAAGCCCGGCTTTGAGTTTTATCACTCAACATGCAATGCCTTCAAATAGGGAGATATGATAATGAGAACGTAGTGTCTTAACACTAAGTTCCCAAGTTCCAAGCCAAAAAACCTTTTCTTTCTTGCATTAGTCCTTAGATTGTTACATTTCAGGATTTTATTTAGAAAACATATAAATTTTAAACGTAGCAGTAATTGAATCTACGTCTCGTTAAATCGGTCTTTGCCGCCTCTTGGGTGAATTCCAAGAGGTCGTTTTTTTTAATGGGTGACCTCTTGAAATTCATCCGGGTATAATGGGTCAATTTCTACTATGATATAATTTTATTTCTATATATTTTATAAATAGTTTTTTGTTCCTATATGGATTAACTCTGTAAAATTTTATTATTTTTATATATATTTTTACCTTTATGCAAGATATTATAGAAGAAAATCCTCTTCAAAGACGCATCTTTGAAAAGTTTGCTTTTGGCTTTTTGTATTCTATCCCTAACAGCGTAATCAAAGAGAACGAAGCGGAGTATGCACGTACATGTATATTGAATTTGATAATCTATTTAGAAGTCACTTGTTATTATTTAATATGTTATTTATAAAATATATTCAAAAGAAATTTTAAAGTAAAATATATTCAAAAGAAATAGCGATCTACATGTAAAAATGGAAGGTCAACAAAAAAATATATTAAATTTGTCTAACTACTTATATAGTTAAATTTAAAACTTTGCGTGTTAACTCAACGTCTCAAAATCGGCGAAAAGTGGGGAACGGAACAGAGTGTCTTAACCCAAGGTTCCCAAGTTCCCTCGGCCTATCCTCCCATGTATTGGATACAGGGTGAAATTTCTTCCTAATATCTTTTCAACACTCAGACTTAATGAAATAACTGTTACTTGAAGTAAAAGGGAAAACGGTAGACTTCACCGACGTCGTATCCCATGAGTATTTGAAAATCTATTAAAGGTTTACCCGAGACACTTTTAGTCCCTTTATTAATTTCAACGCTAAAGAATTATTAGTATATAAATAGAAAAACTCAGTTTTACGCTGTATATTGCACCTGGTAAGGTAGGCAGAAAGTACTTGGTAGCCTAGTGTTAAGACACTCCATTTTTAACTATGTTTTATGAGAATCGCGTATTTAGCTAAAAGCTATAAACACTTTGCCGAAATGAGGTGGTGATATCTTGTTCAGGGGATTTTTAAATTTTGTTTCTTTCATCTAAAACCTTAGTAGGCAAAGAAGCAGAAGAAGTCTGTGGATCAATTGAAGGCATTGGGTGTTAAGTGGCGGGAGTCAGTGTCGCGCTTTGGTGTATTAGCAGAGCGAGCAAATGAAAATAATTATTCACTTAACACCCAATGCCTTCAGAATACTGTGGAAAATGGGTAACGGAAGGAGTGAAACACCAGGTTCCCAGTTCCCAATAAAATTAAAGAGAACTGACAACCACCACATAACCTTACTTATGATTCCACAAACATAAAACGTACAGACGTCCATTATTGTATTGTTTCTCTCATACGTAACTCTGAACATAAATTACTTATGCTTTCACATGCTGCCAATATGTTCGTAATAATATTTCCAGAAAAATCAGGCACATGAGTGGACTAGACTTTTACGACACTGAGCAATGTATGTATGAGTAGGTATATATGTATGTAATTGTGTGTAGTAGAGAAGACTTATAGTACTATGGAGTTTCTTGGTTGTTAGCTTCATACAAATAGTTTTAGCACTAGGTTTCATTAGAGTTTCTTAAAATATCTCGTGATAATAAATAAATTTAGTATTCATTTTGAATGAAACACTTTTAAACGGATTAATCGCGTATATTGAATGGTAAATATTTTTGGGAAACCCGACGTTGATACCGACAGACAAATGCCACCTCAGTCTACCCGTGACCACGGACTACTGTAAAGTGTTCGAAACGTCGGGTTTCCCAAAAATGTTTACCATTCAATATACGCGATTAATCCGTTTAAAAGTGTTTCATTCAAAATGTATAACAATCGCGAAAATCAAAGACATTATTAGTATTCATTGCCAGTTAACAGTCTAAATCTGGCCAAGTACATTTTTTTTCTAGTATAAATAGAACAATCAATGTTCTCGCGAATTTATGAGGCAATGCGCGTTGAGCGGACCTCAATCACATTTTCAATTTTATTAAATATATATCGTACCTTCCACTATCGTTTCGATAAACTAAAGGTTAAAACAAGTGTTGTCACTCATTATTTCGTTTCCAAGCGGTATTCGCGTAAAATCCTCATATTAAGAGTTGGTGTGTTTGTGTTTGTTCTGGCAACCGTCGTAAGCCTAATTTAGTAATGCCGTTACACAGAATAATTGCTGAGTGTGTTATAATTAAATTTTGCATTTTTAAACTGCGTACGCAGAATGTACTTATTATATTGTGTTTTACACAAAGATTTTTTTTTCACCTTGTTTGGATTTTTTTGTTTAGTGAAAAATCTCATATAAAAGTACAAAGTATTTTTTTATTCCTTGTATTTATGGTAAAAGTGCGATTAAATGTGATTTGAACTGGACTGTTGAGGTTTTCGTATAAAAGATGAAGATTGTATAACTACGGAAAGTATAACCAATAAAATTTGACCAATTTAAGTTTAAACCTAAATTACGCTCTGACCAACTAAGCTTAGTTGGTCAGAGCGCTTGGACGGTTTCCAAGAGGCGCGAGTTCAAATCCTGCTACGTTCAAAATTTTTATACGCTTTTTAAATATAAGTTTAGTATTTTCTGTCCTAAGTGTGGAGTAACACTTTAAAAAATAGTAAAAACAATTTAAGTTTGTCGGTATAGCACTTGCTTCGTCTGTCAATGTGTCTTAACACTAGGTTCCCACGTTCCCTCTGTGTAAACTGCCATGTGCGGGATATGATGTAAAGCTGATACTGTTTAAGATGATATGAGCCAGTAATCACCGTAATAATTGGTAATACCAGTATAAATTAAGTAAATATATATACATATTGTATTTCAACCAGTCCTATCGTATCATTAATCTAATAAAACAGCGCACCCACAATTCTCATTTGGGGTTCAGTCAAATTGGTCAGATAACCTATAAACCTGGCAAATGGATGGATCTAAATCGCTCGGAATGCCCAATCGTGTTCAGGCTGTTCAAATTGATAATACGATTTGTATTTTTTGCTATGATTTCTATGGTTTTTTTAAGGTTCACGCTGTATCCGGCATATGGAGTAAGTAGAGGGAATTTGGGAACCTAGTGTCTCCCATTAAGACACTTCCGGTATCCATTTTTCGCCGAATTTAAGACATTGTGTGTTGTGTGTGAGTGGCGGAATTTATGGCAGTGTTTTTTTAGAGTAAGGATGTAACTCACAACAGTACATAATAGATTCATATACACGCAGCGAATCTTCTATAATTGATCACAATTTTCAATTGTAGCACTAGAAAATGAATTTACCATTTTAAAACTCAAAATATTGTAAAATGAAACAATTAAAAATGTAATACATTTTAAAATTAAATTAAGTAATGGCGTGAAAACACTTATGTTCAACATTTTCATGTTCATTCATAAATAATAATGATATCAAACAAGTCGCCACTTGTCAGTGATAACGTTCAACAATACTCTTTACTGTAAGTACTCGTTGTGTACAAATGCGTATATGATATTTTGTGAATCATTATATATATATATATATATATATATATATATATATATATATATATATATATATATATATATAAATATATATATAAAAATATATATATGTATACATATATATATATATATATATATATATATATATATATATATATATATATATATATATATATATATATATATATATATATATATATATATATATATATATATATATATATTCAGATAAGCAAAATGCCAATGCCATGCCAGAAGAACTGCCCTAGGAGTTAAATCTTCAAAGTCTAAAAACTGCTTTAATATTTTCTTTAAAACCTTCAATAAAAAAATTGATATTCAAACCAGTATTTTCGTGAAAAATGAATCTCTATCTCTTATGATCACTAGTTGACGGCGATGTTATCTGAATTTGTAAGTATTATAATAATAGTACCCAGTTTGTGGTCAAAGTCACCACGTAGCGGTATAGTACGTGAATAATAAATTTAAATGGCAAAGCACTGAGCCTATATAAATCATTTGGATATAAACTCATGGATTTTACGTTAAAAGTCAGTTGAATTTATTTGTTGAAACGCGTGATTTTTTTTTTATTTGTTTTATTAAAATTAATGTTTAAAAAGTATTATCATTTTAAATTAAGTGCAAGTAAGTCATGGTCTTTTGATAGGGAGAAAACAAATTAAGCATTTTTAGCTTCACGCTGTACCGCTCTAGAATCTCCATTCACAGCACACCGTTCAATATTCAAAAAAATTAAGCATAATTACGGAACTTAACGCCGCGCTTTATCTTGTTACCAGATCTTGTGATTTTAAAAAAATAATTTTAAATAATAATCGAACCAGCAAACTTAGCATGTACAAACAATCACTGTACCGCTGGGACGGCCTTACTTAAGTACATATTAAGCAATTCACCTATTTAACCTTTGAATAAAAAATAGTTAAAAATACCTCACCATTTACAATAAAATATTTCACTTTTATAGACAAGCTTCACTAAAATAGCCAAAACATTCGTTACGCAGTTGAAAAATATGAAAGTAAAGTAAATAAAATAGTATTTTTTTCCATTGGCCAAAGCGATAACAACTGGGATGATTTAATGGCTTACAATCGTCGCGAACGCTGTGAGAGATCATTTTTACCTTTTCAATATTAATAATTTAAATATTTTAATAGTTTTTTGGGTAACTAGCATTCGTTTTAACTGACTTTGAAAATAGAGGAGGCTGGTTTGATATATATGTATATTGTTGGAATTGGTTAATATTTGACTGGTGACAATATATTTAGGTTTCTACGTCTACATACGTAAATGTGTGTACGTTTATCCAAAATAATGTTAAATATCGTAAATCTCATCAAGATGATTATCTTCTTCTTCTTAGCTTCACGCTGTATCCCGCACGAGGCAGGGTAGGCAGAGGGAACCCGGGAACCTAGTGTTAAGACACTCCGTTCCACTTCCGTTCCCCGCTTTCCGCCGAATTTGAGGCATTGCGTGTTGAGTGGCGGAACTCAACGCCCCGCTTTGCCTTATTACCAGAGTGAAGAAATGAAACATTTAATATTTAAATTGAAAATATTTAATTTCCTAGACTGGGGATCGAACCCAGAACCTATCGGTTACAGTCACACGCTTGTGCCGCTGCGCCACGACAGGTCTCGAATCAAGTCAAGATAATTATTGATTTCAAAAATTAAAATATTCAACTTACGATTTTAGTTTAAGCCATATTCTAGTACAAGTTTCATCACAATCTGTTTAATTATTTATTAATATGGGTCTCATCGTTCGAATTAACCTGCAAACATTTTTTTCCTTCCTTTGAAAAATACAATCTATTTTAAAAACTGTTTATTCTGTATTATATCACTTAATAATTTGTAATAGATATCTTGTCAATTACATTATATGTTGTAAATTAAAAACTGCGAATACATTAAAAAAATACTGCCATCGACCAAGTTATCAGTTAAATATTACCACTCACTTAGGTTCACGCTGTATCCCACACATGGCAACTCAGATAACTCGGGAATCTAGTGTTAAGACACTCCGTTCTACTTCCGTTCCCCACTTTCCGCTTAATTCGAGACATTGCGTGTTAAGGCGCGGAACTCAACGCCGCGGTTTTCCTTGTACCAGAGCGAGGAAATGAAAATATTAAATTTTTAAATTGAAAATATTAAATAATTCATTTCCTCCAGAGGGTATGGAACCCACAATCTGTCGGTTACAGTCACACGCTTGTGCTGCTGCGCCACGACAGGCTTCAATAATTACTTCCTACTCTCAATATACAATTATTTATATCTAATTTATACTTGCTACTATGGAACACTGAGCAAGAGAGATATATAGACAAATCCGACATATGCTTGGCCCCTTTTTACATATATATTTGTATTTACAATAACTAATATGATATATAAAAAAAATATATATGTAATTATTTACTTTGTAATTAAAAAAGATCTAATTAAATATTTTTTTTATTACAGTGTATTTACGGGTGCTACGTCCACTCGGCCATCCTGCCCACTTTCCATCGACGATGCTATTGGCTCTTACAGGTAATATGTACATTATTGTTGTTATTTTGACATACATATCTATCGTGTTAATTAATTATTTTTATTTACCTGCTCTGATAGATATAGTGCGGTGTTGAGTTCCGCCACTTATCAAGCAGTGTCTTAAAGTCGGGTGAAAAGCAGAGAACGAATTGTCCTAACCCTAGGTTAACCTTCAATCTAGTTTCTTATGTTCAGAATTTATTTTAATGCTAAAAAAATCTAATTACTATACATAATGATAAAAAATCTTCAATCTAGTGGGGATCGAACCCATAACCCACCTCGTTTATAGTTTCACACTTGTAGCCTGCACCACGACAGGCCTCAATATATGTACATATAAACGTTTTTGTCTCTCCCTAAGCCAACGATATATCCCTGTACATAAACTATACGTACCATAAAGATAAGTTTGATAAATTACTATTACTATAATTTTCTTCTTTCTCCGCTTCAAGTCATAAATCAAAAGCAACGGCGTTATTTGGTTTTTTCCACTTTACACCTCGGCCTACACATCGATCGCCATAATTGCTCTAACGAAACAAAGTACCGATAGACATGTATAGAATGATTTTGTTTCAGTAGTTAATTATATAGTAATAAATAAGATTAGCTTGAAGTAGAAGAGCAAAGTGTAATAAGAAATTCTATATCAACCAACCATTTAAATTGAAATTAACAAAAATGAGGACCGTCGTGATGCAGGGGCACAGGCCCAGGACAGCTATAGAGAGGTTTTATCTATCTAAAATGAAATGAAACATGCTACTATGATACAGTGTTAAATAAAATAAAGGCCTTTAGTGTATGTGACATTGACATAATTTTTTTTTTATTTAAATACCTGAAACCTATACTGAAAGACAATTACAAAACTTAATTATCGTACTTTGCAATATTTCAAAAAGTTCATATAATTCTTTGTTGAATTATATCGTTGGCTTAGAGGAAAAAACAAACAGCCTATTAAGGAAATTCTCAGGAGACACAAAAAAACGGTATTGAAATAATATTAAATTCGTATATTATCAGGAGGTTTTTATATTTTTGAAAATTGATTTGTATTCTCAATCATATTAAGCAATATATGTAAAAGTTTGTTTTGAAATTTATTTTACTTTTGAATGGAAAAGAAATCATTTTCTTGGTTTGATGATAAGGCTAAAAGTGGAGTTCAGTTGCGACAAGCAAAACCTGCAAAATTCGCAAGAAATGAGGTAACGAAATGTTTCGATAACAATACAGTGTCTTAACTCTAGGTTATTTTAAACATGCTCTTAACACACAAAAATATTAAAATACTCAAGAGAAAATTTTAAAATAAAAAAATATGCTATATAAATTAAAATATTAAACGAAAACCATGCAATAAATAGAATTTTTTTACACCACTGTTCACTTCGCCAACGTTCACAAGAAGACGAATAGATGACCCAATATCAAAAGCTTAAACTGGCAGCTTTAGAGAAAGCAATCAATTCTAGAAGCTCACAACTATTGAGCTTACCCATAGTATTCTTTCAGAACCAGTCAAACTTCATGCCCCGAATATACGTTAAAAACATCTGTAAAGTTTGCATTGAGAAATTTCATTAATATTTCAACGTTCGAAATGAAAATATATCACGGATTGGATGGAATAGGTATAGGTACTTATTGAATTAGCGGTCTCCGTTTGGAAGATGTGATTAAGTGATATAATAACTTATATTTCTACTGTGATATTTTATGCCTGTCGTGGCGCAGTGGCACAAGCGTGTGACTGTAACCAGACTCTGGTTCTGGATTCGATCCCCGGTCGAGGAAATTAAATATTTTAAATTTAAATATTTAATTTTTCATTTCTTCGCTCTGGTAATAAGGCAAAAGCGCGGCGTTGAGTCCCGCCACTCAACACACAATGCCTCAAATTCGGCGGAAAGTGAGGAACGGACGTGGAACGGATATTTTTTAATTATAGACGTTTTACAGATACATAGTGAAGTGAGATATTTAGTATAGTAGAATCATAGTGAAGTGATACTACAGAGCACTTATCTGTGTAGAAACAGTTGTATATTATGCTATAATTGCAGTGTTCAATTCCGCCTATCTACATGCAAAGTGCTGAATTGTAGTAAGAAATTTTACTTCAGTCAAATTTTAAGAGACATTGCATATGGAGTGACCGATCTCAGCGCTACTCCGTTGTATAATGTCTTGATTTTAGTCACTCCATTGAGTGTCTTAATATTAGATTCCCTATGATTACTCTTCTAGAAGCGAAAACCTGAAGTTTGTTATGTAATACGTGTATAAGTATTGTGTATGGTACGTATATTATATCGTGTTACTTGGTGGAATTAAACCCCAAATCTTGTATTAGCAAAAAGAGTAAATTAAAATTTAAATATATTTATTCCTCTGAGATAGAATTGAATCCTTAACTATAGTGAATAAAGTTCTGCCTACAAATTTACTTCATATTATATATTATGTATGCTTCTATCCAATAATAATAAAACATTTTCACTTGCCAACTGACCGACACTCAAATTATATTTGAAACAGCCACCTGAGTTAGATTTTACACCAAAATATCGATACGTAATTGAATTTGTGATTGCATCGATACCCCCCAGTGTACCGTGTAACAGGTGTTATGCTGGTGACATATGTATGTATGAAATTATATTTATATATCTATCCAGCTTCACGCTGTACCCTGCACATGGCATAGTAGGCATAGGGAACTTGGGAACCTAGTGTTAAGGCACTTCGTTCCGTTTATAATATAAATAATTATTATTACCATAGTTCCGACCCATTGAAATTTTGTTCGATTCTTTATAATATCTTTAAAAGTATTTCTTTTACGTGATATATTATATAAGTGATATTAAAATATTTTTTGAATATATTCTAAAACTAGCGTTCCGTACTTGCTTTGCCCGCTTGAAGTGTATTAATTTATTTACTACTCTCTCTCTCTCAGCTTCACGATGTATCCCGCGCATGGTAGGATAGGCAGAGGGAACTTGGGAACCTAGTGTTAAGATGTTCTCCACTTTCCGCCGAATTTGAGGCATTGCGTGTTGAGTGGCGGAATCCAACGCCGCGTTTTGCCTTGTACCAGAGCAAAAAAATGAAAATATTAAATATTTAAATTGAAAATATTAAATATTTCATTTCCTCGAGTGTGGATCGAATATTTACTTATCTCAAATACTTTATTGTTTTAATAAAATTATCGCTTTTAAGCGACATATATATATATATATATATATATATATATATATATATATATATATATATATATATATATATATATATATATATATATATATATATATATATATATATATATATATATATATATATATATATATATATATATATATATATATATATATATATATATATATATATATATATATATATATATATATATATATATATATATATATATATATATATATATATATATATATATATATATATATATATATATATATATATATATATATATATAAAATATATATATACACGTATATACATTGAAAACTAAAATTTCAGCTAAATTAATTAAATATTTGTAGCAATATAGTCGAAATAAATACTTTATGAAGTACCTTTTTCATTTATAATATATTATTTTTTCTATTTAAATAAAATACTAAATGCTGTAGTAAAGTTTTCAAAATATTATGGTCAAAGTCGCATTTAATTATGGTTAGCCATTTTAGTTAAGTTTCTGAGATCACACAGACAAACAGATAAACAGGCAAATAAACAAAAATTAAAAAATAACAATATTTATGGCACTATCACATTTTTTTATTATTACAGTGATCAATTATAGATTTATTATAAATATTGACATAAGAAGTCTATTTTCATTAAAATATCCACGAACAAAATAACATTTTGATTATTCTCGATATATGTCATAGTGATATTTGAATACTAACAGTTTCTAGTTGAACCAGTGAATTTATTGTACAGCGAGTATTGTCAGCGTACTCTGAAATATTCCCTACATATATTAATATTGATAGTACGATGAAAATATCTAACATTTTAGCTTAAAGCCCTTGTCAGAAAGCTATGGTTGTGGGTTCATTTCCCGATCATGACCGTTCATAATTTGTTTGTATAACCGATGGTAAATAAAAGTTTATTCATAACTTTGACAATAAAGTGGAACAATAAAAAAGCTTTGTGAAATATCGACTAACAACGCTGTATAGGTATGTTTAATTAGATTTGGATTGAATTTATTTATGTTTCACGCTAAATTCTAGATATTAAAATAGGCAATGACAACATAGTGCTTAGATACTAACTCCCTTTCCTGGGGGGAAAGAGAGGGAGAGTTTGGAAATATTGTATATTGAGTAGCGGTGGTAATAAGCCAAAGCGCCGCGTTGAGTCCCGCCACTCACCACGTAATGCCTCAAATTCGGCGGAAAGTGGAACGGAATGGAAGTGGAACGGAGTGTCTTAACACTAGGTTCCCGGGTTCCCTCTGCCTACCCTGCATCGTGCGGGATACAGCGTGAAGATAAAAAAAAAAAGTGTAGCGGTGCTTAAATTTTTGAGCTAAATCAAAGCTAGGTATATGATTCTGCTAAAATGGTAAACAGTTCAAAAGGGTCGCGTTTTACCGATACCAACTTCTGTCAATAATTCAACATAGAGTGGGTAATAGAATGCCTTAAAACTAGGTTCCCAGGTTCCCTGTATCTTCTTTGTTATGTGGAGTTTGCAACGTTAATTAAAAAGATTATGAGCGGAAATTGTCTTGACAGACAGAAAAACCGGCGATAAATTAGCGGTCTTTTTTTCTAAGGATCATAGAAACGTTATCGACTTGCACAATAAATATTTTCAATTTAAACATACACATATGAAACATTCTGTTTTGGCTCAACTAATATTGATATAACCTATTTCTACTTACTTTAGCTCCCAAGACGAATATTGTGGAATACAGCTCCATAAAGTGACTGTTCGCTCTTAATCATAAATCTAACCGACTATCCGATCTAACTCAACGGCTGGCTAGACTTTGACAATAAAAATTCAAGAGATTTAGGGCCTAGGGTTGCTTATGGCTAATCTGAAATGTTATTAGCCAATATTAGCTTGTTTTATGTTATTATATTGAATAATATATTTTTTTGGCTTCAGGTTGTATACTGCATATTGTAGATAGAATTTGGGAACCTAGGGTTAAGACATTACGTTCCGTTCCTCACTTTCGTACTAATTTGAGGTATTGCGTGTCGATTGGTGGAACTCAACGCCGCGTTTTGCCTTATTACAAAAGCGAAGAATTAAAAATATTAAATATTTTATTTTAATACCTCCTCGAGTGGGGATCGAACCCATAACCACATTCACAGCGTTTATAGTCACGAGTCCGCCCCTGTGCCACAATAGGCCTAATATTGAATAATAAATATAAATTTTAAAAATTAAGCCATCGTGGCGCAAAGGCACGAGATCACGACTGTAAATAAAAAGTTAGTAGTTTAAAAGTAATAGTAGTTTCAATAACAGTCATGGGAATGAAATAGTAATATTTCTATCGTCCTCGCTCTGGTATAAGGTCAAAGCCCAGTCTGGGTTTCCTCCACTCAACACACAATGCCTCGAGAATTCGGCGGAAATTAGGAAACGGAAGTGTCTTAATAGGAATTGGGGCCTTTACGCTACCTTCCCAGGTTCCCCCCAATTACCCTTCCTTGTACAGGATACAGTGTAAAGCTAAAACAATATTATTTATTCGTTAAAATATAATAATAATCAATACAAGGTTTATTATATTAGTCCTAGAGAAGTGTAATTCAAATTATTATGTTATTAAAAACAAATATTGGAAAAAATTAAAAAGTAACTACCATAGAAAATATAAATCGCGTTCAAAATAGCAAATGATTGACTTAAAATAGGTATGTCTTGATCATAGAGTGAATTAGACGCCACCTGGAACTTTGTTTCTCCACTCAACAGATTTCTAAAATTGTACCATTTTTAGTGTTATTATCATACGTAAATTTTTATACGTTAGTTATTTTTTTACCCAAGTGAAGTGATTAGCAAACGTATAAAAATGTACGAATAAAAATTCTTTACATATTTTTTTTTGCATTGTACTTCAAAATGTATAATAAATAATTCCTATCATTACAAGAATGAAATTTAAAGGTATCCTTCTTTAGTGTTAATCTTCACTAACCAAACGATATACGTGTCAAATTAAGTGGAGTAGAAATTTGGTAACTGTCTAATCTCTTAACATTAGATGTAAGACGAAAATGTAGCAAAATTTCGTAGAGAGTAGAAAAAACTTTTATTTTACTTCCATGAAGCTCCTTTCCCAGCGTGAAATTCCTAGCAGGGTAGGCAGAAGGAGTCCGGCAACTTAAGAGTTAAGCCTCTTCGTTTACTTAACTTAACGAGCGTGAAAATTATATTATTAAATATTTAATTTTTTCAAGTAGGGATCGAACCCACAACCCATACGAAGCGACAGGAAACGAATAAAGAAAACGATCAATGTAAATATTTTTATGTCTATCTCAGTATAATTATTAATTATGCTTTTAGCTTTAAATACTAAATAATAAAGAGCTTACATATACTTATCGTTTAGTTATCAAGCAAATATATAGTCTATCGAGCTTATGATAAAAATTTAAACAATAATTTGTAATCTCACTGTTATGCGTTTGTTTTTATTACGTTTTATTTTGTACTCGAGGACAGTATTTTTACTGGATTTTTTTTATATACATTTTCATATTGCGTTATATTATTTCTATTTTATTAGCTTCACGCTGCATCCTGCAGATGGCAAGGCAGACAGGAGAGACCTTGAAGATATAGTGTTAAGACACTCCTTACCCAATTTCCAATGAATTTAAGGCATTTTCATTGAATTTGAGGCATTGCGTGTTGAGTGATGGAATATAACAGAGCGAAGATAAAAAATATAAAATATTTCATTTTCATGACGTTTACAGTATGCACGTTTGTAGAGGCGTATGAGAAGCCACAACATGCCTTATCACTTCATTTGTTTTGACATTATCTCTTTTTACTATAAAATCTACTTCGTGTATTCTCGATCAACGTGCCATGGGTAGTGGTTAGTATGTGCTCAACTGGTACGTTCAGTATACCATAATCAAATAATACAATACAAGTCAAATATATTTTTTTTTCTGTATAAAAGTTAAACAATAAATACAATGAATTTTTTATATCGAACGAATATTCAACTATATCAAAATATATTATGCACTCCATAGGGAAATCCGCCCAAAGCAAAACTAGGTCATACTGTACAAATAGTGATTACTGTTATTGAAAAGGTATTAGCTTTGTACGTTTTAGTTTGGTACATTTCGATGGATTTTTAGTGGTACCTAGAACTTTGAGCTTTTAAATAATTGGTTCTTAAAATAAGTTAGTGACTTATTTTATTTAAAATATCTACTTAATGCACTTTAATAATTAAAATAATCTCAGATGTCATCTTTTCTTACATAAATAAATAATTAAAATTTATTAAGTATATTATATTTTAAGGCCGGTAAAATAAATTCTAAGTAATTTAGTATAAAGGTTAAAATGTAATGTAATTAATTGTCGTTTCCCATCTATGTCTATACCTATTTACATTAAATCTCCAATTATATTATCAGTTCAAACTTGAAGAGGCTTGCATAGATGGTTCTAGTTTTACAAATTTATGTTTAAATATTTTTGCTACTGAAAGATTCTCACAGCATCATTAAATCCAACAGATTATCATTTTATCAGGCACTTAATGAAAAACCACATCTACAATAAAGCACACGTGGCGAGTGGCAGCCCTGTCCAGCGGCCATTACATAAATAATTCCGCCATGTTTATTGCCGCCATTTTGAAGACAAATGGATAGTTATTACGGCGCACTCCGTTTTACATTCGCTCCTCGCGTTGAAAATTAAAATATTGTATATTACATATTTTTACGTTAAACTGCGTGAGAGCTGATTTAGGGGATGTTTATTATCTAGGATTCCTAGTTTCCTCGTTTCCAACCCCTGGCTTTATGAGCGCGATGCGCCTGGAAATGAGATGCTTTAATGAATGGGCGCCACTAAATTACTTCACATCACTAAACTTACGCCGTTTTATTTTTGTTTTTCGCATTTCATTTTATTTTATATGTTTTTCTTTGATTTTTAATCTTGTGTGATTTATTTTTATTACAGTTCACTGTGGTGTTTATGTTCACATTTTTAACGGGAATTGCTTACTTTTTTTTTGTTTTTTTTTGCCATAAAATTTATTATGTGTTGTTTTCTGCTTAATATAAGATAAACGTTTAATGTTTACATATTAAGTGCATTTTTTGAGTGGGCATGATATTCTAGTGATTTAACCACAGCATCACGTCGCTATTTTCTCAAGATTATTCAAACATTTATTTAGAGTTATCGTGGGCACTTTTGAAACTTGCTTGAATGACGCGATAGTTGTTAGAATTTCAATTATTTTTTTCCTAGATGCATGTCAGTTATTCCCATAAGTACTCAAAACAAAATAATATTTAATTGTATTTACCTATAATAATATGTTTTGAAAATCTTTGCTTTATCCATTAAGTATTTATATATAAAAGTTCTGGTAACAAGTGACTTATAGACAACAGACAGTTGAAACTGAGAAGCGTAGAACTTTGCCACTAATTTGTAAAGTAATTTCTTTGAGGATGTATAAAAGGATGTTCTGATTTTTTTACGGAGACTAGAAATAATAGGGTTTTACAGTTTACACTCCCACATACGAATGAAATGTTTCAAGAGGTGTTGTCTTTATGTAAATTCAATATTTAGTTTATTAATAAAAAAAATCTTAGGTTACTTTAACAAAATTTACGTCAATATGTAGTAGGGTAAGGAATAACCTAAAACTTGATTTCATCTGCCTACCTTTCTATGCGGAGAAAAGCGTGAACCAAAGTTAGTTTACAAATTTAAAAAAATAAAAAACGGTTTTTTAATATCAATACATTTTGATTTTCAGAACCCTGATATTGTTCTGGTGCACTATTTGAACGTGCCCTACCCGGATGACAACAAATTAGCCACGGTAGCCCCGAGCCTCGCACTCTGGGCCGATAAGAAAGAATGGACGAAGGATGAGCTCGTCAGCCAACTGAAACCTATGTGTATGAATTTTATTGAATTATCTTTCTTTCAAGTAAGGCATAAAGTATAGAGATGCCGTCATGGTCATCAATATCATGATGCTAGTTAGACCATGTATTATAGTGTCTAAAATTAAACCTGATATATGTGGGAATATCAGGTGAATTGTTTGAATTTTATTATTTTCATTTCCCCACTAGACCATTAGAGTAGGCGAATTGATTAAGCTATTAAAAGATTTATTAAAAAGATATATAAAATAAATAAATAGAGAATAATTAGGACAGGAAATGAGAAGCGGAATGTTTTAACTTTAAACGCTTCTTTCTTCTTCCTTTGTCTACTTTGCTTTGCAGAAAATTTAAAAACGCGAAAAAGTATTTTGAGAAAATCATTACAAGTACGAGTGTGAGTTGAATATTAAAACATTACTTATTATTGCACTTAAATAACCAGTTAAAACTTTAAATGGATTTCCATAGAAAATTTTCCAAACGAATTTAACTAGTCTTACCACGGCGCAAGTTTAATCAAATAGTTGTCTGGTGCCGTTCATAAATGTTAAGTACAGAAAATTAAAACGCAACAAGCAAAGTTCGCCCTACCATTGAATATTTATGAAGCCCTCTTCATTCAGAGCGATAAAATAATTACTCTCTATTAATACTGATCCTAATTAATGTAGATCATTACCGCTATGAATTCTCCTCACTTTGATGTTAATTATTTTATCGGCGTTAAAAGTATTTAAAATTAATTTTGTCCTCGTTTCGGTGTAAGCTGCTTTTACTTATAACGCTCAAATATTTATGGAATGTCTTTATTCAGTTTTCAGCGAAGATGAGCCAGACCTTAATAGCGATTTGGAGATATCGGTAGGTATTTTTAAAATTATAACTTATTTCTATGTAAATTATAAGTGTGAACTACATTCAAACAATTGAAATTTAGGGAAAAATGTTTCAGACAACGGAGACGGTGGAGGCTATTGTTGGACAACTTATGGAGAAACAACGAGCGGCCAGAGCAGCTGCCTTAGCGCGACAGCTTGAGTGTGGCTGCCCTGACTCTACTTGTCAAGACTCTAGGACATGTGCTCATCCGTTGCGTCGTATACAAAGCACTAAACCGCCTCCTTCAGATCATCACGTGTCGTCTACAACAGGTCCTTCACCACGACCTATGGCTCAACCACCACGACAATATACTCGTGACCACAGACCCTCTACACAATCATCACCACTGTTGCTCTCTCTTGGTCAGATTCAAGGTGGTGGGGGTCTCCTCATATTGAATGGTACAAGTAACAGTGCGCAGCAACATTCGTCGCTAGTATCACCATTATCGGTTACTTCTTTCGTGTGTGAAGAACCTAGAGACAGATATCGACAACAATACAAGCCGACGTTTGTTCTGAAAAGAGAAATACCAGATAGTCAGCAAAATACTTGCTTAAATACAACAGAAGCAACTTTTGAAGTAGAAAGTCGTATAGAGGAGAAAGTAGAAATTGAAACGTTTGATAGAAAAATTAAAATAGAGCCAAGAAGTCGGAACCATGTAATTGCAAGTGCACCAGCAACGCCATCTCGGTATCCGGATTTGGTCGAACGCTTAGAGAGTAAAGTGCATACAGAGAACTGTGATGATACGTTAGTTTTGTTAGGTACAGATGCACACTTAGAAACCTCTAGTGGATTTTTTGATGAAACATTAGAGCTGTCTCATGAAGATATACAAAAAACATTATCAGCAAACATGCCGACGTGTGAATTGGACAGAAGTGTAGTGAGGTCCTCAGAGACGGCTAATGTAATGGTGTCTGGAATAGACACAATGGATTTCATTGAGAGTTGTGAAGCAGTAGCATCACCTACACATGTCGTAGATGATAATGTATTCGTTAATCTCGATGCTTTCGATATGCTCGGCGATTTCCCTGAGCTAGAAGTACTAGATCCTAGTACTATATCAACCAACCCAGTGGTAAGTTAATTTCTATGACTATTACGATTACAATTTTAAATGAAAAAAAAAATACTTGAATATGACCTTATATTATTTATATTTATAATTCTGAGAATTTTGTGGACGGACATAAAAAACATACATAAAATAATAATGTTTAGCACTCGTGTTAAAAAGCCGATAGTTTTACCGATAGAGATATTATCATACTTAAATTAAATCAAACAATATGTATGTATGTGACATACACTAATATGAAACCGATAACGTAGTATTTTTTTATTGATTATAAGTTACTTAGATAAATAATTTAACATTTAAAATTTATTAGTATATATTGTAAATTTTACGATATTATTATTTTGATAATATGCAAAGTATTGAAAAGACATTGTGCTTGTGTAATACCTGAGAAGATTTTCTTTCAGACCCTCTGCGGTAATTCTCCACCAGTGGAAGATAATAGTGATAAAATGCAAACGGATAGTCCTGGAGAAGGAACACTAAGTATTACAGATTACTCTCCAGAATGGGCATACCCTGAGGGTGGCGTTAAAGTACTGGTAGCGGGACCTTGGACCGATACGTCAGATCAGTATACAATACTCTTTGATAACTTCCCCGTACCATCGATACTAGTGCAGAATGGTCTACTTAGGTGCTATTGTCCAGGTAAGATTTTTGACTTTAAAATATCTTATTATATATTTTAGATTATTTTATATTTTTTCTTTCAGCTTCACGTTTTATGCCACACATGGTAGGGTAGGCAGAAATTGGAGCCTAGTGTTAAGATACTCTGTTCCCCACGTTCCACCGAATTTGAGGCATTGCCTGTTGAGTGGTGATACTCAACCACCTCAGAAGAAATGAAAACATTAAATATTAAATTTGAAAATATTAAATATTTCATTTTCTCGAGTATATATTGTACCCACAACCGGTCGCGTTTACAATCACACGCTTGTAACCTTCGTAGGGGCACGATCAGCCTTTAGATTATTTGATATTCGTTGAATTTACTACACTGAATTAATATGCCGCCTATATATACTTATAAATGTGAGGCTATGCCCAACGTGTAAAAGACTCTAAGTGCCATAAGTATCAATAATTATGAATAGAGTCACAATTAAAGGAAATATTCCCTTTATAGTTCTGGTTAACATCTGGTTTGATAAACATTCTTATATACATGATTGGACTAGAACTTCCCCGATACAATAGTATGTATTCTTTCATTGTATAAGAAGTAGTACTAGGGAGCTAGTACTACGTAATACGTTTATTATCAGGGGATACTAACAAATGCACTATGCAACATAAATAATATTTTTCATTTCAAAGTAGTAAATAATTGAAAATATAATTTTCACGCTATGCTAAATTAATATATACTTAACATTTTAGTATTTTTTTTTTATAATTTTATTATTTCTGCAAATTTCAGCTCACGAAGCAGGTTTAGCAGCTATGCAAGTAGCTCGTGCTGGACGAGTGGTGTCGGATACAGTGGTATTTGAATATAAGGCAGGTCCTGTCCTAGCGCCGTCATCGCCTGCATCAGCGCCTCTCCCATCTCTGGATTTTAGACGGTTTTCAATCTTACAACGCTTGCAGAGACTCCATGGTCGTTTGCAGTTAAAGACAGAACCTATGGATGAAAATAATCAGGTAAGACCAATTGCTCGATCTTGTATATATTTATTCAATTTATTTGTACATTAAAAAATGTTATTATTGTAATTACGAAACCATTTTTTTTAGTTTTATGCAGTGTCCTGCCAAATGGCAGGCAGTGGGAACTTACTGTTAAGAAACTCCTTTACCACGAATACGACGAATTCGACGATTACGTGATCATTTGTGGGAATCAACACCGCGCCTTGCCATGTATCGCGAGTGGAGATCGAACCTACAACCAGTCGCGTTTGTAGTCGGACCCTTGAGCAAGACGTGCTCTGACGAAAGTGATTACTTTGTTACACAAATAATTGTATTTTATAATTAAATAATAGATATATAAGAAATAACAAAAAAGTACATTAATTATTTCGTTACTCAATAGCAAACATTCAAATTTCAGTTAGAAGATGTCCAACTCTACTCCAGTCCCAAATTCGAAGATCGTCTGGTGACTTTCTGTCAAACTTTGAGCAACCTTTCTTTTGGCAAATCTGAAGGCTTCACTACTGAGCCCGGTGAAGATAGTTCGTCTATACTTCATTTGGCCGCGGCTTTAGGTTATACGAAGCTGACCACCACTTTGCTACGTTGGAGGCAAGATGATAACAATTTAGCGCTAGATAAGGAAGTCAATTTGGGAGCTAGGGATTGTGATAATTGCACGCCTTTGGTAAGTGTACTTAAGTTTAATAATAAAATAAATTTTAATACTACTATTAATATGTTTTAAATTGATAATATGAAAAATGATAAATATTTTTTTAATCAAATATGGATTATTATAACAATATATATACAACTTTGAATGATATATCCGTAATTCATTATGGGCAAATTCACTTAGTATTACTCCTCTATTTTTTTAAATAATGGCAAGACGAAGGCTTGGATATTTGAAAGAAATAAAGAAAAGATAGGATGTAAGTTCAATGTAGTGATATATCTGGGAATTAAATTAAACATCCATCCCCACTTATTTTTACATTTTTGTAAAATTAGTACGGCTTCCTGGAATTCATTGTATTCCCCATATTGCCGGGTACCCAGAAGGTACTTGAGAACCTAGTTCCTCTATTCTCAATAAGATACCTCCGTATCTCCACTTTCCACCGATTTTTTTATCATTACATATGAAGTGGTAAAACTCAACGCCTTTTTTCCTTGATAGAGCAAAAAATTTAAAAATGAAAATCTTTCATATCCTCGACTAGAACTGAATCCAAAAACTGTCGTATTTAGAGTGGCACGTTTGTATCCATGTGCCACGACAAGTTTAGTTGGATAATATTATAATATTTCCCCAGATGGTAGCAAGTGCCCTCGGACACACTGACACGGCGATAGTACTGGCGCGGTGGAGTGCGGGGACGCGGCTGGAGGCGGGCGCGCGCGCGGCGTCGGCGGCGGCGCGGCGCGCGGGGCACGCCCGCCTCGCCGGCATGCTGGACCGGATACACCCGCCCGCGGGCGACGCTGTGTTTAGACGACCTCATAGGTGAATTTTTAATTGTTTCTAGGGAAATATTTGATTTATAAAAACCCCTAAATTTTTAGCCTGACCTCAATTGAATATTTAATATTGAAATATTTACTGTATCTCATATGGGTTAAATGATCTTATTTTATAGTTCTATCGCAATTATTATTTGCTAATTGGTTGTTGTTTTTTTATTGCAGCTTGTCACAGAAAAGTAGGGCGGGAAGTTTGGAAAGCAACCTCGTGAAAAGACCGTCTATTGACAGTGGCATCAACATGGCGGATGCCTTCAGGTCTAGCTCTGCTATTGACAAAAGTGACGGAAACTCATCTGCTAGGTATATATTTTTACATTTTTTATTAAAAAGTTTAAATCCACCTACTAGAAAAAAATACTTATATTTAGCCGTGTGATTCCGGCTTAGAATAGGATTACCCTGGTACTGATACTATCGTAAGAGCCACGTTGTCAGCAATGGCAACACGCATGAGCAGACTCGACTTGATCTTTACCACCCTAGGCATTTAAAACCGGCGTTAAGTAGTGGCTTCGGCCACTGCGTTTCGCATTGGGTAATGCCGGGCCCCGGTGCACATCCATCTTAAGGACCGGCAACACTTCTGTAGCTCCTCTGGTGTTACACGGGGTCGTGGGTGCTTACCATCAGGTGACCCGCTCGTTTGCCGTGTCATATCCATAAAATACTTGTATTTCTTCGTTTTAACAAAACAAAGTTGCCTTGAGTTACGCTACTTAAAATGTCTTGAAAAAAAAAACATCATAGTCGCAGCAGGTAGTCACGCTATTTTTTCTTTTGTACTAAAATTGTGTCTAGCACACAACACATTCACAATCTACAAGGTACCTCCGATCACGGTACAATAAAAGCTACAAAGAAACATATAATGTAATGTTGTGATTTTATGTAAATTGCTTCTTTGTAGATCATTATCCAGCCTTCTGCTATAATAATAGAACGTATGGTTCATTACGACCATACAAAACGAATTCTTCAATCTGAGCAGAGCCGAGCTATAGTTCCGGAGACAAAAGCATTTGACCAAATAAACTCTTTCGTTGTAATATTACTTAAATAACCTTTTTCAGATGGGAAAGGAGCATGTCTCTTCCTTTAGATTCAGACAACTCTGAAGACAGCCTTGGCGATATGAAACTCGGCCGACGTATGGACTTAGCTCTCTGTAAGTTTAAGCCTTTCTTACATTCATATTCATAGTCAGTTAAATTTTCATTTGCAAACGATTATTTATTTTCATCGGCACGGCGCCTAATTTTTAAAAGATCGACTTCGATCTCAACTTTAGTACCAATCGCGTTCATATTAATTTTGTTCAATTGTTCTATTTTTGTTTACTTTTTAGATCAAAATTATTATTGTTTTTGATAATATAATTAGATTTTTTAGTATCTGTGTGATAGAAGAAAATGAAATATGTCCTAGATTGTACAAAAAATGCCATATTAAGTTTTGAAATTATCAATTTAATATTTTTTAGTGAGGACAAGTTTCTCCTTCGTATTAAAAAAATGTCCGTATTTGCAGAAATGGTTAGTCCTAAGTAGGATTAACATTATATTTGCAGATGATTTAAATAACTGCAAACAATTATATAGTAAAATACATAATATTAATAAATTTTAAAGTTGTAAAAACTAAATAAAAAATCAAATATCTAATATATTTGATGTAATAATTTTCTATAAAACATGTAAAAATAAAAAAAATGCTTAAAATAAAAAAAATATACAGGAATCAATACCATCAAATTCCGAGTATAATAAGTTTAAACGAGTAGGTTTAAAGCCAAAGTAAAGTAGTGGGTGTATATCGGTGTGATGTATTTATCGCGCGCGCGTTCGCGTGTCGATCGTTGTCAGAGCTGACTTGTCCGTCCGTCCGTCAGGCGAGACGGCGCGCCGCTCGCCGCCCGCCGACGTCGCGCGCCCGCACCACGCTGCAGGTCAGTTGCGAACGAAACGGTATAGACTACCTGCCCAAATTACCCAATCACTGGTGATGTTATTTTTCAAAATGATTTCATATGTAAATTGAATGGTTATTTAGGTTTTGTATTTGATAATTGTTATGTGAATGATGTTATCAAATCTGTTGATGATAATATTATTGTTATAGATAAAAAAATATATAAAAATTGGCATACACATGGTATTTAAAAGACAATTGGCAACACAACTATACAAGTGTTTATTAGGTGACAAAACTAGATTGGCTATTAATGTGAGATCAGTGGAACTGTTCTATACCATTTCAAATCGCCAAACCTCCGCTCGAGTTGTATCGATGTTGTAAATGTTGTAGCTGCATGGCCGCTCCGGCCTCTCTTCCAACGTCGACTGTCTTTCTGTCGCAGTGTAGCTCCGTTATCGCTATCGGTAGACCACTTGTAGATTCTTCTATATCTACCCTGTCGAGCGGAGATGCCCCGGTGTTGTAGCTACCTGTATAAGTTGAACCGAATGATTATTTTATTTCAGATACTATTTAAAGACTTCAACTTCCTTTTTTTTTATTTATCTAAGTTTATTTCATTAAATCGGATAGTATTGCTATATAATTATTATATGTAATAAAAATAATTAAATCATTCGGTGTAACTTCTCGATGTTGTCCATCGATGTCGCTTTCAATGGTTCGTATTGGTCTATCCACAATCACTGTACTTTCAGACACAACAGTTTTAAGTGGTTTCCTATCTTCAATACAAATGTACACTCAACGCCTAATACAGAAGAAATATGTAAACTAAATTTCTAAATCACCAATAACAATGTTACACTGCATGACGCTCAATCGCTTGCATGAATCGATATTTATGTAATGGCTTTTTATGTGTAGTTAATTATACATACGCTATAAACTATTGGTAAGTATGCTTTCACCAAGGTTTTCGTAATAAGGCACCCAGTATAAATTGTTGTTCATTTATTGGTGTTCTGTCGATGTTTTTTTTTTTCTTTATAATACGATTTAACTAAGTGATGTTCTGTAGATCTCTGCTAGATCAAACAAACAGTATTAACTGGGGAGAATGGGGTAAAAAAGGAAATTTTGATTGAATTCTTGTTTGGGAAACTTGTTTTCGAGATTCCACTATACCGATTGATTTCAGGGGAGCAGGATGACCGGGTGTTCACGCTGGCCGAACAAATCATAGCTGCTATGCCAGACAGAATAAAGGTAATCACTATATTTAACAACATATATTTGTTACAAATTACGCAAACATAAATTTAATATGTTAATATGCTGCTGTTATAGCTGTGTATTATTTTAATGAAAATTGTAATTGTTCATGTTGCGTTAAGATATAAAAATACAATAATTTAAAAAATATTCCAGTTTATAACTGACATCATTCAAAATGAAGATTTTTAAAACATGTTTAAACATGTTTGCACGTTAGATATTTTCCATTTAAAAGTATCAATTTCATATTAAAATCTAATCGTTTTTTTTTTAATAGAACGAGAGTTCGTCGCTCCTGAGCGGCTGTGACTTGGATAGTGGCATGGGAGAGGACTCCCTCATCGTGCCACTACTCGACGACACCACTACCTTCAGTAGTGACTTCAGCTTTGAGTTCTGCGATAATACATACAGGTGAAACAAAATACACTTAACTCTTAATGGTTAGGTTATTTTTTAATTTTTAATTCCATTTTCAAATTTATATAATTCAGCGAAGAACTTAGATTTATTATACTGAATGGAATAATATGACTATGAAAATTTATATATCATTTTAATAATTCATATGTAATTATAACAATTAATAGTATGTTGTTATCAGAAAACAATCCTATTAATATTACTTCAAAGATATCAAGTAACAAAAACACAAAAATATTGAATATTTCATCCAACAAAATATTGTTTTATTTATTTTCTGGACTGAGATGAGATTTTGAAATTAATTGAATACACGGAAGCCAATAACTAGAATATAATGTACAATAGTCACGTATTGCCCAGGTATTGCGGCGGCTCAACGCCGTGTTCGTCGGGGTCGGTGTCCCCGGGCTCGGCGCTGTCTCCGCCGCCGGCCTCGCCGCGGTCCGCGCTGCCGACGTCGTCGGCCACTTTGCAGGAGTTCCTGAATACTACTACGCATTTCTCCAGTCTCACTTTAAATGGTAATATAGCAGTAATTAAAAAAAGAAGCAGCAATTTCATACTCGTATTATTTTGTCTAATAATTTACATATTGTTTGATGTAGATTAAAGAACAAGTGATAGACGTAAATACTATTTCTTCTTCAAAAAACTGCTTAAAGAGCTGGTCAAAATATCTAACATGTACATAATTTTTTGTATTAATTACTTACTCAAAGTACTTTTATTGATTTTAATCATTATACAATTGTTATTTCATCCATTTTTAGTACAGTTGAAATTTTAAAAATGTTGTTTTCTCTTCAGAGAATTTACCTTCATATGCCATTACTAGACTTGCACTCTAAACCAGCGATATAATAGGATCTTGTTCTACCCTACATAGATCGTGAACAACGTGAGCTGTACTCCGCAGCCATAACCATCCAGAAGGCATACCGTCAGTACCGCGGCCGACTCCTGCAGCGCCGCGCCGCCGCCGCCGCCATCACCATACAGAACTGTTACAGACGATATAAGCAGGTCTGGTTTTTGTTTTATTATTACCTATTAATATCGAAAATCATTCATTCAAAACTCGTTGATTGTAAGTTCAATTACCACTCGATACAATGTGTTATGTTCATTTTACCGTTGTGTTCTAAGTTATGGGGTTGAGTTGTGCCACTGAATAAGTGAATGTAGCCTCAAAATGTTGTGTGTCCAATATCAGGATTATCTGGGTAGTAAAAAAAAAGCTGATCCAAAAAAAGCGAGGGTCATCGACAAAGCAATACCGGTCTTCAAGCCAATATACATTTTAACCCTGTGTAGCGTCTATGACTAGTATGACGTTCACGTATCTGGGCGGGGCATTCCAGTACCAGCTCGAACCCATTAATAGCATACAATGAAGAAAAAAACATCCATTCAAATCATTGGAATCCAACAATCTGTGAAAGACTTGGACACTTTACAGACGTTTTCATTTCGTTGTTATGTGGTAAAAAACTGCTAATATATTGTTGTGTGTGTAGTCAATTGATAAAAATGTAATTCAAAATGAAATAATATAATTATATGAAATGGTATAATTCTTATTGAAATTCAATACTTTTATTAAAATTGTAACAATAAAAATACATATATTTAGAACTTGTTCATAACTGTAAGACCTGTTTGTATCTGTTTATAAAAAGATTTGTTAGTCTGTTTTTAATTTAGTTGCGTCTTTGTTTATATAATAATAATTTCACTTCAGATTTTGTACTCTTATAATTGAAACGAGTACACTAAGTTGCGTATTTTCCGTATTGCTCTAGTATGAGAAATAACCGTTCCCAGTCTGTTCCATTTACACCACAAAACAAAAATAATTCTATGATATTTTTTATGTTAAAACATCCAACCGTTTAGGAGTCTCCAAAAAAAAATTGTAGCATACAAAAACACTTACGAGTATATCCAAGTCTTTTTCCTGTCTTACTTTTAATAAATACCTTTTTCTTTTAATAAAAGTATGTCGTAGTAAAGGGGCAAGCGTGCCACTAACCGCAACAGATTGTGAGTAAAAAAATATTAATTTTCATTTCCTCGCTCTGGTAACGCGTTATAACGCGGCGTTGAGTTCCACCACCCCAATGTATGACTCCAGATTTCGGCGTAAAATGAGGAACAGTCTGTTTTTACTGGAAAGGACTAAAGCTAAAAAAAAATGACCCAATATTTTTATGATATATTAAAGTCATAGATATATTCAAACACAATATCAAGAAATACACGAACATGTATATTAAAGGTATATTGTGATATAATCGGACATATATTTAATTTTGTGTCTTATTTCTTGTTTTAATTTTTGCGCCATTTTTGGTTTTTTTATGTTTTTTTTTGTCCTATCCAATAAGTTTAGCAGGCATCATATTATAATGAGAACTATGCTGATCGTTCCTCCCTAATATTAAATAATTAATTAAATTTTAAAGGATATATCTATAATTAATTAAATTTTAAATTGAAATAACCAAGATCTCATTAGTCAAGTAAGATTTTGCTCCATTGATACATATTTTTAAATATATTACAATAAAAATTGGTGTTTTTAGTAAATAACTTGTTTCAGTTCGCGTATTTGAAGCAGATGCACGCGGCGGCGACCGTCATACAACGCGGGTACCGCTCTCACAGAGAGAGACGACTTACCGCTACACCTGTTAAGTGAGTAAAAATATTTTATTTTATACTCTACTTAGTTTCACGCTGTATCCCGCTCATGGCAGGGTAGGCAGAGGGAACTTGGGAACCTAGTGTTAAGACACTCCATTCCACTTCCCTTCCCCACTTTTCGCCGAGTTTAAGGCATTGCGTGTTGAGTGGCGGAACTCAACGCCGCGTTTAGCCTTGTACGAGAGCGAAGAAATGGAAACATTAAACATTTCAATTAAAAATGTTAAATATTTCATTTCCTCGAGTGGGGATCGAACCCAGAACCTGTCGGTTACAGTCACACGCTTGTATAGTTTATAATTGTTATTAATATATAATCAATGTTTACTAATGTGCTCGTCGTAGCACAGGAGCGCAACCGTGCGACTACATGTATCAGCGTGACAGATTATGGGTTCAATTCCGACTAGAGGAAATGAAATATTTATTATTTTTATTTTCACGCTCTGTCAACGAGACACTGCGTGACGTTGAGTTCTACCACTCAACATGCAAGGCCGTCACAATTAGGCAGAAAATGAGAAACGGAAGTGTCTTGAGACTAAATTCCTAGGTTTCTTTTTCCTACACTATATGCGGGATACAGTATGATAGCAAATATTTAGATACAAGTTAAAACATTAGGACCGTTAATATATTTCAAGAGGATTCATAGACAGCACTTGGCTAATACATGTTACACTTTTATCAAGTTATTGATATTTAACTGACTGGTTACACATAAATAACAAGTAAATCATTCAATATGAAGCCTCTCGTGGCGCAGGCGTGTGACTGTAAACGAAAGATTGTGGGTTCTATTCTTACGCGATGAAATTGGGTATTTAATAATTTAACTTCTTCACTCTGGTAATATGGAAAGCGCGGCTTTGAATTTCAACATTTCACACTGAACGCCTCAAATTCGGCGGAACGCAGATACTTGTTATGACTTATGTCATTGACTTGTACCTAATAACGATTTTATAATTTTATAACAAAACAACGATTTGTTATATAGGGCGTCGTAAGGGCGGAAAAATGTAACACCGACGGCGGAGTGGTTCCCACAGACACGTTTTTTAAATATTGGCTATTTCAAATCAATAATTATCTAAAAAAGACGTAGTATTGATTCTTGTTTACATTTTTGGTTCATTCGTTTAAAAAAATACTTGAATGTGACGTCATTATTATTTAATCAGCAATCGTTATGTTTTAATGGCAGCTTTTCTAGAGATATAGATAGATTTTCCTTTTAGTTTTATCATTTTCGGCTCAGATTTGAATCCAAAATTATTTATAACGGAATATCATGATTATCAGATTTTGTATTGTTGCACTGGAATCAAATTACCTTTTTAAATACACTCCAAAGCAGACAATGCGGTTGATAATAAAAATGTGACTGTGATGCGTACAATTTCTGTAAATCGACAATCATCGATTTTTTTTCTTTCAGTCTCCAAAGTTAATTATAGCTAAACCATAAACTTAAATAATTTGAATAATGTATCTATATTAGGACCAAATATCTGCTGAAACAGTTCTTATATAATCTTTTCAAATTTGTGCTCAATATGGCTGTCTACTAAATACTTGCCACAGTTAGAGTAAGTCCAGATACTGATCAGAACGGGAATGTGGCACATTTAATAATTTAACTATACGCGAAATAAAAGACGCCTGGGCTCATAGAACTCAACCTGTTATCACCAGGTTAAAAATGTTTGAAATTCGTAAATTTTATAAATATTCCGTTACATATTTTAAATGAGCATTTTTATCCGGATTAATCGCGTATATTGATTGGTAAACATTTTTTGGAAACCCGACGTTTCGAACCAGTACGAACTTGAAAACGTGAATAAATACGTCGATTATAGGACCTAAAAACTAAATAGTCTACCTGTGACCACGGACTACTGTAAAGTGCTCGAAACGTCGAGTTTCCAATAGTGTTAACCAATCAATATACGCGATTAATCCGGTTAAAAGTATTTCATTTAAAATGTGTAACAATCGCAAAAACCAAAGGCATTATTAAATTGCATATTTTTAATAACTTTGAAATGAAAAGCAAAAAAAAATGTAATTTATAGTCATTTCATGTAACCAATTATTTCACAGGAGAACCTATTCTCAAAGACGTCAAAATCAAGCAGCGAGAAAAATACAACAATTCATGAGACAATCTAAGATCAAGTGAGTATTATAAAAAAAAAGTTGAACAAACCAAAATTGTCAAACTTTATGTATTATATATGTTTTTGTGTTTTTAATGTGTATTTAATTTAAAATGTAAAAATTTGTTTCTAAAATGATTTTTGTAAGAAATGAAACTTTAGGTAATTTAACTTTAGTCGCCATTTTTTAAATGACAGGTATTATTATATTTTAAATGAAACTCTTAAATGGATTAATAATATTATATATTTTTGGAAGCTCGTTTCTTGCTGTACTTCACAGTCACGGGTAGATTGAGGTGGGGTACGGGTAGATATATGTGTCAATGGACATAATTGATATACCGATTTGCCGCCAACGATTTCTTAAAGGCATTGAGTACTGCCCTAGATTCATGCAGAAGGTCTCGGTCTAGTGTGCTGTATATAAAATTATTTAAAAATATAAATTTAAAAAATCGTTGGAGTAGGAATAGAACCCACAACAATCTCAAGCGCTATGACAGATCCTTTTTAAACAAGCCACGACGACTGTTGTGCTATATTTACAGTATTTATGTACATTTTTCTGCTGTAGACGCAATATTTACCACCGTAGTAGAAATATAATGCTTTGTATTGCTTCTACACTATATTTTAATCAAGAATTTTACACTAAAGTAATTTTTTGCCTCTACTAATACGAGTAGTTTGATAAGTTGTTTTTTTTTCTTTTCTTTGAAGATTCCAGGATTCTTTAATCTTGAAATTACTAAAATTAGTAATATCGATTATAGTAAACAAAATAATGACAATTTATTCAATAATTCACATATTTACTATTGAATATATATATACTTACTTTGAAGTTACTTTAATTACATACTGTAGCTTACATTGTCTACAATATTTATAGGCAAGGCCCATATAATTTTCCACATATTTGCCCAATTCGTATCCTTTGACTAGTCGAAAATGTTTACCAGAAACTAATATCGAAATTTCGTAACGGGATCCAAAGCCCTTCTCAATAGGGCGAGATAAAAGTGTAATATGAAATATGCGTTTATTGATTTTGCTATGTAATAAAAGATTGTTTGGTGGATTCCTTTACGTATGTATGATATATATTTAATAATTTTATGTTAAGGAAAATTCTATATAGGTATACAAGCGTGTGTATACCTGTGTTTTCGAAACAGCGTGGTACACATCATATACTATGACATACTGAAATTTGTATGAAAAAATAACCTTGAAATCTCCATGTTACTTTATTCCTTATATAAAATGTAGATAATCCTTATAAGAAATCTAAGTTAATTTTTTATTTATATTTTTTTTTAAATAATTTCATGCTACTAGTACTTGGGAGGAATTTACGACAACCGTAAGTAATCTATATTAAAATTGTCAGAATTAAACTTGTAAAAATTATCGAATTAATCATTTAATGTTTTTTTCTGTTTTTGTATGGAAAAGGTAGATCAATCTCAAATTAAAAAATATTTACGTGTCTCTTACTTCAGTCCATATTTATATATTCATTTGTGGCCAAGCCAATATGGCTTATTGGATGACATAAATAATTAAAATCTATCTATTTTGCAAGATTAATACCCATATATAAATAGTTATGTACATATATAGTAGAACGTGTGTTCTTACTACAGAATTCCACTTTTATATTTTTATAAGTTTGTATATATTATTATATAAATGTATTTATAGAAGGTTTATGGTTAAAATGTAAGAACGTGATATTTTTTTACCCTTGCCGTAACAAATGATTGGAATCGTCACGTCTTATGATATGTGGCGGTGCACGTATCTCGTAAAAAGAAACTCATACCATTTGTTAGTAAAAATATTGATGTAAAAGCAAAGTTTTTTATCAATCTGTAAAGTAGAAAGAGTATGACGCAAATCTTCAGAAATATTTGTGAAATGGAGGCTACATTTTAAATATTTTTTTTATATGTGGTATCGATACCTAACGCTGTCATATGTCGATAATAGTATTACATTCTAACCTCAAAGGTATTTTTAATTTTTTTCCGTCTCAAAAGTTTAATCAAATTTTATAAAATATCTCAATGCTTTTCCACATTCTCAAATACGAAAGTGTATTAATGGGAACGGAGTATTTTAAGCCTAAATGAAGCGCGAAGTTTTAAAATAAACATGATATGCTTAAAATATAACAAATGATAATGATATTTTTACTATGTTTTTAAAGTGTTATTCCACACTTAGGACAGAAAATACTAAACTTAAATTTAAAAAGCGTATAAAAATTTTGAACGAAACAGGATTTGAACCCGCGCCTCTGTAAAACCGTTCCAGCGCTCTGACCAACTAAGCCATTCGTTCTACAGAGATGCTAACAACATAAATAAGTTGCAACAAGCGTATAAGAATTTCGACGGAGCTTGGTCAGACGAATGGCTTAGTTGGTCAGAGCGCTGGAACGGTTTTCCAGAGGCGCGGGTTCAAAACCTGCTTCGTTCAAAATTTTTATACGCTTTTTAAATTTAAGCTTAGTAAATGATAATAATATTGAAATCTTTTTTAGCATTTTCTGTAATTAACTGATTAGGCACAAAGTTGTGAAATAATTATAGATAAGACATCCTGATATAGGTATAATTTATTTTAAGATAATCTTTAAGATGTATTTGTGTATAATATATTCATATGTTTGATATTAATCAGGTTGCAGAGCGCACGAGCCGAAAACGCGAAGGTGGCCCGGCTCTGCCCGGATGCCCGCCAAAACTCTCCGCGGCCCTCCACCAGTACACACACGCCCAATAGGTAAGTACTTCACGTCACTTATGTACGAACGAATATATCAGTTATCTATGTGATAATTGATTAATTTTAATATTTATTACCATCTATAAAGATACATCAACCCCTCAATTTTCGTCGAATTCGTTGAAACGTAGAAGAGTTACTTTGGTTAGAGGCTTCTTATTAACAATGACATTACTACCAGATATTTTTCGTATTATTTTTTTAGCTTCTACCTACACGTACAAACAGAGCAAGCAGAGGAAACCTAGGAAGGGAGACGTTAAAACACTTTCCATTTTCTATCGAAATCTGAAACCATTTCATGATGAATGGAGGATTGGATTTCTATTATGCACTTTACCTCATTATTAAATCTAAGTTAGCCATAAATATTTATGCTTTGTTCTAGGATCATTGACTACTTAGCACCGGAATCGCCGATGGACGCAGATGATGATCTCCTTATCGAGCTTCTGTTTAAAATGTGACCTGACCCACCCTTCACATCGATGTAATTAAACCGCTTTCTAAATTATTTTTATCAAATACATCTTCAAAATGAAATTTTGAGACTTAGCATGCATCAAAATTAACATTAACATTTTTCAAAATAACTACAAAAACTGCCGGAGTCAGGATATTAATTATTTTAAAGATATTATAATATATTTTTTTTTTATTTTAAAAATCACATCTATCCTAAAACACATTACTGCCTTCTTCAAGTCCAAGCAATATCCTTTATAAATACAACTTATCTTGTATGAGCCTCCTTCCGTAGGTGTTACGGAGTTCTCACCTAACAAAGGCTATGAAAGAAATGAAAGACTATTAACTTTCTGCCACATTCAAAGTCGATAATGCTTTTGCTGATTTAATATCATCTAAAAGTTGAATATTGTATCGGAGTGCAGCAGTTAGTTCAATATTTTTATCATTGTATTCTTCTTAGGGTGTTTTAATCATTACACTATCTGTAATTGTTTCGATATTCTGTCCTTGCACTTTTATTTGTACTTCGTTTCTATTAGTTGTTTGTCTTATTCGTGGTTTGGACTTTATTTCGTATTTTTGTTTAACTCTTCAGGTCATAGACAGGGTTATATTTAGTATAAATTTTATCGTATTTGTATTATATTTTCATAATGTATTTTTGAGAAATTTGTTTAGGGCGTTTATTGGAATCATATTTTTGAAGAAAACTCTAAATTGAATGTAATGTAATTTTCTTAGATCATCCATTATATTGGCAACGTTAAATACAATATTGATATTCATCGACGGCATTACTTGATGATTGCGTTTACGATAAAATTGGAAGAATCGATTGTTTAACATTTACCACCCGCTTTCAATGCAAGGTTTCAAGATCGAGTCAAATCTTGGATTTAGCTCTATTCATGATTTTCACGGTGGAGTTGAAAGTAAGTAGGTTAAGTACAAATTCAAATTATTAAAAAAGCCACTGTTCTTATAAAGTAGATGCACTTAGAGTATAATACAATAAACCCGACGAGCTGTGAGTATTTCGAGATTTTATCGTATTTAAGAAAAAAAAAAGTACTTAGTTTTACTATTGGTCTAAAGTTTACCATATAGGTTTCATTCCAGCCTAATAGGTTAATTCTCTTTTAGTCGACGCAAAAATGACGCATTTAGACGAACATCTGACAAAGAGATTAGTTTGTTTCAGAACATTCCTATAGAAATTAGAATTATTTGAACAATAACTACTCATTTTACGTTTAGGGTTGATTCTGTTCTTGTTTACAATTTGTTTGTTATCTTAGATGAATTCGTTTAAAAATGAACACTATAGTTTAAGTATTTCAATTCCCCCACCCCTAGTTCCTACTTCTATACCTATTACATTTATAATATTTAATAAATTACGAATACAACAATTTAATATTAGTTTATTAGGTAAATATTTTTTGTTTTTAGATCCTCGATAAAAAGCTAAATGCTATAATAATCTAGCGTTCATGAAAAAAATAAGGTTGTGCACCACTTAATATAGAAATAAATACCTAAATATTCCCTTTTTCTGAATTCTCTGATATTTTAATGTAGTCATATAGATATAGTTTAAGAGGTTAGAAGTAATCATAGCTTAACTAAGACGACGTGCTGCCGTCGAGATATTTTCGATTCGTATTTTTATAAAGCAAAAGTTACGAATGACTATGGTTGCTTTGCTTGTGCAGGGCCGTGGGACAGATTCCTTACTTACTTTGTACGCCACATCTATTATTTCCATACTTTTATTGACTTTGACTTGAACAATCTTAAAGAGAGCTTTATTTACATTCGTTTCGGTCTTATAATTCTAATGTTTTACATATATTTTTGTTTCATCGTTCGGTCTTGCATGTTTTACGAGTTTTTTTGTTTTAATGAGATTGGTAAGGCCCGGAGTTGTCATATAGATATGGATTCATGTATTATTAACAGTGTTCCAACATTTGTCTTTGTCGATTAAAAAGCGTTAGAGGCAGTAGATAAGATAACAGTTTCAGTAAAAAAACTGAATAGAAAACGTTAATAATACACGAATAGTTGTTAGACGAAAACGACGAATGTAACGCGACGTAGTTCGAGAATAACCGTCCAGTTGTGGCGGCTTTTGCACCCTCTGGTGTCGTGATGAAGCAAAAGTCGCGAGACACGCGAACACGACACGAGATTGAGTTAAGGGACGCGCGGGGAGATGTGGGAGTGCGGGAGAGTTGGGTAAATTTTAATTGCAATTAATTGCATTGACAATTTGCTGGTGCGACCATCACAATTAACTAACACTTCTTTGGTTATTGTTACAATAAATAAATTGTTAATCACAATTGTAATTTGCCCAACTTTGGGGTGCGATGACGAGTGGTGGTCACCCGAGGGCGCACGAATGCAACATGTACATTTTATATTTTTGGATTGCTAACTTTAAGATGTTATATTTATATATGTATATGTAGTGATGGCGGGTACGAAACCAGTATTTCGAAAATGTATTACGCCAAAAAGTTTTGATGTATTAATTTTCCAATGGAGTTCTCTCGTTTTTTCTTTCGTCGAATGGATAGTTCGTTTAGCTAGTGGTCATGTATGTATATATTTTTGGATAAAGTGCACGATTGCTTTCGGAATGCAGATGATATAAATATAAATGAGGATGGCCGATAAGTATATAATAATGATGATGAAGAATATTTTTAATGGTAACGCTGAATATCTGAAAGCAATAACAGTTGTTTTGTGGTAAAAATTACTCCGATTTATAGAAAAAGAGTATTTTATTAACCACCACGATCGTCAAACAGTCGTTGATATATAGAACGCTTTTTAGTGTATCAGTAAAATGTGCTCTGGTTCATATAAAAAATTGAATGGTGACAGACGACGAAGCAGCAAAATTAACTCATTAGTTAACGCGTAAATGCTACTTAGTTGGATCGGCTTGCTCGGGGACGTAGAAACAGATCATTTAGACAAAATCAAATTTAATATTTTAGCAATTAAATAGAATAATTATTATTTTCTTAGTGCCATAAAATCTATTTTAGAAAGGTTTACAGATGATGCATAGGCCAGTATGGCGGTTTTAGCGTTTTATAATAAAAATGACAGTGAAAATTTGAAAAAAGCAACCGGAGCACATGTTTATGACACGCGTTAGTGATTGACCACAGCTAATACATAGCACACTAGAAGTAGAATAGTTAGACAAATAATTACTTACATATAAATGAAAATAAAAAGAAATCTTGAAATCTATACATAGAAATTAAATTTAAAAATTTAAATAATACTTTTTATTATTATTATATAAATAAGAAGCTTGTTCACACATTATAAAATCGTATTTAGATTTAGTGTAATGAGATGCGGTAACGAAATGAAACGACGATAGTGAGACTAAGAGTGGTATTTTTTTGTTTTAAGGTGGGCTTTTGCAGGTTTTCTGTGTTTACATATAAAGAAGTATATATTTTTTGTATGCCTTTGATTTTATTATAATAATAATATTATTTTATAAAAGACTACTACTGTGTAATGTGGAGTACGGCGTTGAGTTTCGTCACTAAAATCGTAACGTGTCTAACTTAGGCGGAAAGCGTATGGGATTTCTTAACACTAATATCCACCTGACTATTAATTCTCTTATAAACGCGATACAGCGTGATGTTGGAAAAAAAATTAGAAAAAGATAATTCTTCTAAAAATATTCACTATTTTGTAAACACAGAAACAACCTGCCAATACGAGTATTATGATTGTTTATACGCCAAAGGCGTGTTTATTTACTGTTGTGATAAAAGTTGCAAGAACGTTGATTTAATGCTAACGAGTATTATATTTTTAGATTTAAGTAGAATTGTTTTATTCATAGTATTCATTGTTTATGCGGTAGCTTGCTTATATATTACATACAGATGATATTTTGTTCATAATAAGCCTTTTATAAAAACAAATTAAGCAAATTATTGTTGATTTATCCTTTTTATTTTATCCGTTTTGTTTGTTTGTGATTGCTTAATATTTTATTTGTTTTTAGTATTATTGTTTTTGGCGTAACAAAGTATCAACTGTTTGTTTTATTATAATTTTAAATTGAAAGCCTGCCTACGTATAATATTGCATATCACTTAGATATTATGTATCTTTAAAGGTTTTCATGGCGTTATTTATTGTTTTTTTGTTTTATTTATAAAACGCTAGTTGATTGTTTTTACGGTTATACTTAAATTGTTTAAATAGGGTTGTAAGTCTATGTTTTTGTTATTCAATGTGAATTTTTTTGTTAAGGTGTAATGTTGAAGCAATAATTGTTTTTAATTTTTAATATTATTATACATTGAAATTTTTATTGTTGTCAGTAGTATTGTTTGTTTGTTTTTGCTAATTGTGCAATTTTGTTTGATGCTGTTGTTACTCTTGTTTTCAACATTATGACCCTATTTTTATAACGAAAACTAGTAACGTTGCTTGAAACAATTTTTATATTGTAGCATATACGTATTTGATAGCAAATTTTTATGAGGTTATTTTTTAATATTTAAAATATAATGAAACTTAATTTGTATGCCATTGTAATCGTTATAAATTAGTTTTTTCTCTTTAGTGAAAGAGAGTGTAAAAAGTTGTTATGTACTGCCAGATTGAGGTTTTAACACCAAAATTATGCGAGATTTTCGTCGATAAGGTTTGTATACTGTCATGGGACGATTTTACTTTCCTATTTATGAATGAACGTAATTGCTAATTTGATATTTTCTTGTTCTGTTTGCTATTATAAAAAAAATGATTTTTGAAAATATCAAATTAGCGATTTATTTTATTGACGTTTGAATTTGATTGAATTTCTATTCATACGTCGTATTTATTGGCTAACCGGAAGTGTGTCGGTTGATATAAACATCCGGTTAGTTTTTATCGAAAATCGTTTCTCTTGCTTGAACTGAAATAAAAGTTACTAAAAGAAAATTATAAAAAAAAAGTTATCTAACATCATTCGTCCTTTAGTTCTATTTTCTGGACTTATTGATTTCTAATTTTTATTCAATTGTAAAACATTTAATGTGCAATAAAGAAATTGGAAAATAACAAATTATATTTTTGTAACGGATTTAATTTTAAAGTCTTATTAATTTCATAGTGAACGACAGATTGCTTTAAAAATTGTTTTTGTAAACTGTATTGTTTATGTAAACATATTATGTAATATTACTTATATTTACATTAAAGTCAAAATTAAATAATTAATTGATGAATTTTTATTTTTTTTTGTATTGCAATTGTGAAAGTGGAGTGATCGGGGTAGTTAAAAATACATTCATAGTATTCAAATATTTGAAATATCAAAAAGATTCTTTAGAACTTGGCTCCATCATCAGACCAGCCCGATGATGCTATGATGTATGAGCCTAAGCGTGCCAAGTTGCATGGTAATACAATTTTTACATGTATAGATCCATAGATCAATTTCAAATTCAGTTATGTTTATGTGAATCAATTTGATATTTTTATTACTTATTAGTTACTTAACAACTTAACAAAATATGAATAATTAAGATTTAATTAGATTTTTCTTTGATTTAGAAAAATGTCGATCGATCACTCCAAGCAATGAATTTACTGTTTCGCCGCTTTGGTGCAATAATGACGCAATTGCATTTTTGAGAAAACCAGCTAAATTTATCAATTTATGGGACAAAACTATTTACGAAGTATAATAGAGTCTTTTGTTACATACTAAAATGTGTAAATATGTCATTGTTGCACCGAATAAATAATAATAAATATTATTTTTTTATTTAAAATCGTTGCTAAAATTGTCATTTAACAGGATGTTGGGCGAGTACGAGACGCTAGTTAAACTGTACTTCGACAGAAAAATAATCTTCCTTTGTAATTATTATAATCTATAAACACTACAAAATTGTGATTTAAAGCAATTTAAAATATTACTGCTGATTAAATATCTTTTGTGTTTGATTTTTGACCCTTGACATTTTTCTACCTACAATATTTCGAAAATATAAATTTCCAAAAAAGCTTATACGTTGTGAGACAGCGCCACAGCGTCAGACTGTGAACTTTGACAACTGTGGGTTCGATGCCGACTCGACGAAATGAAATGTTTAATAAATTCTATTTAAATATTTTATGTTTTCATTTCTTCGCTCTGGTAACAAGGCAAGGTTCCGTTAGTCAATGTCTTAAAATTGGTAGATAGTGGGGAACTGAACGCAGTGTCTTAACGCTAGTTTACCAAAGCTCCCTCTGCCTACCCTGCCATGTGCGGAACACAGCGTGAATTTGAAAGTGCTTTTGTATTCCCATCGTGGTAACAGAACAAATCATGTCGTTAATACCCGCTATTCAAAATGTAATATGTAGAAAGTTAGTTGGAAAGTGAAGAATGGAATATACATATACATATACAAAGCTAAGTTTTTATTTCTTAAATCTTAAATAACCATTCTTCTTTTAAAACGATTTACAGATAATTTTTAGTCGCAATAACATAGGTAAAATTAAAATTTAGAATTGTGCATTACACTAATGAGAGTTTCCCAGAGGTTACAGAATTTTCTTTCGATCATTCTACCAACACTGCATTGTGTACGACCAAATGCGCAGCTATGCTGACGTTTCGCCGTCTCAACAATGCAGGGACCGTTTTAAAATTTTATACGTTTTTATAATTTAATATTTTCTTCCTAAGTATGGCGTAACACTTCAAAACGATTTTTTTTTTTCAGCTTCACGCTATTTCCCACACATAGCAAAGTAGGCAGATGGAACTTGGGAACCTAGTGTTAGAAAAATCCATTCCGTTCCTCACTAAATCAAAAATTGGCTATAAATATTCAAAAAAGAAAGCAATCTACCTCAAAATATACTTTATTTAACAAAAACAAGTTTCACTTACGTAAGCTATTCGTGTTATCATAATAACAACACGCTTACATACATAATGTATGTACATTATAATAATTAATTACAGCTACTTGAATTCCCCTCACCGTACAATCGTTTGTCATTACATAATAGGTACGTGATCGGTTGTAGATATTGAATCTTGCAGATTACCTCAGGTAATGGGCAACATTAATATGCTGGAGAAGCACGGAGGAACATTAGGAATTGGTCATTAATTAATTGGTTTATCTTTTATCTATATACAAATATATATTATGTAACAGTTTTTGTAAAAAAGGGCGCTGTCGTGGCGCAGCGGCACAAGGGTATGACCAATAGGTTGTGTGATCGATCCCCATTTTGATAGTAAAAATTAAATATTAAATATTCTCAATTTTAATATTTATTGTCTTTTTTCTTCGTTTTGGTAACAAGGTAAAGCGCAGCGTTAATTTCCGCCAACACTCAACACGTAATGCCTTAAATTCGACGAAATGTGGAGAATGGAACGTAGTGTCACTACACTCCGAAGTTCCCTCTGCCTACCGTACCATGTGTGCTAAACACATTTTTTTTTGTTTTAATTTTATTTAAAAACGTTATTTATATCGATATTATCAATAGTTACGTTATTTATTTCAATATTATCAACTGTTATTTATTTGCATATATAAAGTAATTTGATTTCCGGTTGGAATTTATTTTAAATAAAAAAAAATATTACTATAAAATACAATTTATTTTCAAAAAATCAATCAAATGAACACAATTTACTGGGTGAATAATCAATCATAGACAGGTTTCAATGGAGAAATCCTATACGGGGCATGAAGAACTTTCGGCAGTTGAACTTTACTTGGGACTTGCATAGGACTGTTGTAAAAACAGTTAGCCTGACTGGAACTAGGCAGACGAACTATTTGCGGCGTTAAAGGCACTACTGGTTTTGCTGAAGCGTCTGTAAAGTATTTTTCGTGAATATCCAACCATCTTTGTACCTGTAATAGAAATTAAAATAAAATATTATTTTAAGGCTGTAAACGTGACAGGTTGTGAGTACGATATCTATTCGAGGAAATGTAATATATTTTTTTATTTATTTGATCTGGTAAGGCAAAGCGCGGCGTTGAGATCTGATACTCAACAAGCAATGCCTCTATTTCTTGCGGAAAATGGAGAACGGGCGTATATTAATGGGAACTTAGCACTAGATTCCTAACTTATTTCTGCCTATCCTGCCATATCTTGCCCTTCTCGCTGATACAACGTGAAGATAAAAAAACATTTTAAAAATCTTGATCGGTTTCGGTTATACATAACGAGCGAACGGATTATCCTTTTGTTTTACATAATTTCTATAACGGATATTAGATTTATTATGAAATTCTCTGTTGTTGACTGTTTCTGATATTTATACTATTTATTTTAATAACAAAATTTTTTAGTGCTTTTTATTTTATAAAAAATTTACTCAATTGAGGAAATGATATATTTAATTTATTTAATTTTCTCCTAAACTATGAGAGATCTCATTTGAAACCGATATATACCCTGTTATATATCTCAAATAATAAAACACCAATATTATGTTAAAGTCTAAACTGCTATATAAGCACAATAGGAGAGTATTACAAGCGTTATTTGCAAATCTTGAAGATACAAAAAAGTGCTCGTCACCGCGATTATTGCATTCTTCGTTGAAATGAAACGACGATGTTTTAGAATTTGCAGACATTTCTAAAGCTCGAGCGATTTTTATTGAAAATCTTTGGAGGCATTAAATTTAAAATAAAAATGGAATAAAAAATGATATAAATGTAATTTTACTAAAAGTGTGAAATAATTAAATTAAATAAATGTTCGATCATAAATAGAGAGATATGTGTATGTTATATGGCTTAATTTTATGGGTTAAATATCTTTCTCTACGTAATTTGAATAATGTATATCGTAATTGCTTAAAAAATCAAAATAATGACCTAATAATGTTTCCTTAGTAAGATTTAGTTGGTTCCTTATTAACCTTTTAACTAACTTCCGGCAGTAAATTAAAAAAAAGTATGTGATTTTACATTAAGATAAGAAAACAATATCTATTAAATGTCAAAATTGAAGTAGACAGATAAAACTGAGTGTTAAGATATTCTCCGTTACTTCGCTATATGTCGGAGCGGTAAAATAAAAATAATTACCTCCCCTGTATGGGAATCGAACTCACACACTGCAACTGCGCCAAAACGACCTCGGACCTTATATATTAAATAAACAAAATAAACTTACATATTGGCATCGACAAACCGGTGTGCACTCTTGAGCGAATGGCATTTTTACAAATTGGAAAATTATTTAATATAACTATATCTACGAATCTACTAAAACGGGCTATAAATTATATCAACAACTATTTTTCACTTTTCAAAAAGTTATGTAAATTAACTTTTTCAATATTCTCTAAAAGATTTTGTAATGTCTGATCACTGTCACTCCTTTCTTTACATTGACCTGTTATTTCATGTTACTTCTATTAATAAATACTCTTTACTAAAGGACTCAACATTATAATTAGTTAATGATTTTAGTGTAAATTAGTGTAACTATTAGGAATATTGTATTATTTTAAGTGTTTTCTATAAAAATATAATGCATGATTAATTTAAATGACTATTATTATATATTTATTACTTAATGATTTCTGATATAATTAACAGGAAAGCTTAGTTTTTTTGCTCGGGTGTTTTTTTTGTATTTGGTAAATTAACGATTAGTGAACATGTTATAAAAATCTTCGAGTATTTTAGTTTGTTTTTTAGCTTCACGCTGTATTCCGCACAGGCAGAGTGAAATTGGGAACCTAGTGTTAAGACACTCCGTTCCACTTTCGTTCTTCATTTTTCGCAAAATGTTTCAATTTCGCATTGCGTGTTGAATAGCGGAACTCATCGCCGCGCTTTGCCTTGTTACCAGAGCGAAAAAATGATTATATTAAATAAAATTGAAAATATTAAATATTTCATTTCTTCGAGTGCGGATCGAACCAACAACCTATCGTTTACAGTCACACGCTTGTGCCGCTGCGCCACGACAGATTAAGTGTATGTAAAACTTAAATTTGAATGTGAAAAGAATAATTTCCCACCAAGTACCTTTTAAAATTATCATTACATTTTTTTTATTACTTAGTTTATTAAAACGTAATGTTGAGATGTTCTGTAAGAAAATCAGGGAATGGCCCTGATTTTCGTGAATTCCGAAGACATTTCGTATTGAATAGCGGAAGTCACTATTTATAATTTTTTTTTTCTGAGGCCTGTCGTGTCGCAGCGGCACAAGCGTGTGACTGTAACCGATAGGTTCTGGGTTCGATCCCCAGTCGAGGAAATGAAATATTTAATATTTTCAACTTAAATATTTAATGTTTCATATCTTCGCTCTGGTAATAAGGCAAAGCGCGGCGTTGAGTTCCGCCACTCAACACGCAATGCCTCAAATTCGGCGGCAAGTGGGGAACAGAAGTGGAACGGAGTGTCTTAACACTAGGTTCCCGGGTTCCCTTTGCCTACCCTGCCTCGTGCGGGATACAGCGTGAAGCTGAGTGAGTAAGTGATTTTTTTTTTCTAGTGGGGATCGAACCGACAACCTGTTTCCATTACAGTTCTCTTCCTTCATTATATATTCATAATGTTAGTAAAAGACGGGAAATACCTTAATGCGAACGGAGTGTTTTAATATTTAGTCTCCAGGTTCCGACAACATTCTATATGAAAGATACCGCTTGAATGTAAAAAAAAATATATCATATTTTTACGAACATTACAACTGGCCACTCAAGTGCCTTACAGGGGCGTCCTTTCAACGCTTTTATCAATGATTTGGGACTGTTTTTAACGATGAAACGGCGTTTTATGGTGATAAGTATAATTTAGTGTCGCTTTAGTATTAAAAAATATTATTAAAATGGTAATGAACTTTTTTTCGATGGAAACAGAGGTGACCTAATATAACAAGGTACTTAACTTTGTTTAACTTCACGTTGTAACACGTATATAGTGGAGTAGGCAGGGAACCCGGGAACCTGGGTGTTAAGACACTGTTAAGATTCTTCCTTTTTTTCTTTTTTTGCTGACTTCACGATATAATGCTTGTTGAGCGAGAAATTAAAAATACAATATATTTTACTCCCTCGAGTAGGAATTAAAACTGAAACAGTCACGCTTATAATGGCTCGCTGATGTCCCTGCTCCCACGAATGACAATCTTTTTTCCATACTTTATATACATATATAGCTTGTCTTATTTATTTATTTTTAATTTTTACTTTTCTATTTGTTTTTTATTTCTCAAGCTTATAATGGCAATCAATGTTAATGCTGACGACAGTTTTCTTTCCTTTTCGACTATTTCTGATGGATTGAGCAGTAATGACAGTTTTCTCAGCATTCCTACGCTAAGTGAAACATTAGATTTTACTTTCTCACATATGTTAAAAAAAATTAATATAATTCATTTGAACGCACAGAGTATTCCTGCACACTTTCCAGACAAAGTTTAAGCAATAAGGCCGCCTTTTGTACACTTTTTTTTTTCTCTTGTATTTCGGTGATGTTTTTTTTTTTTTACTCTGGGTGTACAGTAAAGAATTATTATTATTATGTTTCTCGGCTTAAGTTCTCGGGTTCAAAACCGAACCCGGTCCTTTGGAAGGCTTGCGTGGGGACACAGGTCCAACACGTAGAGGCCCCTTCGAGAATATTAAAATAATTTGCTGTGACGCATTAGCCGGGATCCATCTCTGAATAACCAGAGGTAATTGCCCAGAGATGGTCTCCGGATAATGCGTAGAAACTATATAAAATATGAAAAACTAAATTGGGTCTATGGAATGTAGTTTTGATGTTTCGGGAACTGGGCTATTGGAGGAGACTATCGGACGTCCGCCTTTTCAACGTCTCAAATTGAATGATTGGCGGACGGTGACTCGCCTCCCACTAGATGGGCCCCCACAAAGCGGCGTAGTGCCTCGGGCGCAACATCGGCGTGGTCGGCTAAGGGTGTAGAGAGGTGTGCACCAGTTTCACCATCACGAGAAACTCGTGAGCGGGTTTCCCCGTTATTACGCAGATTGAGCACTTCCACCCTTTCGAGCATATAGCTCTTGCGCTCCACTCTGCCGGCCAACAAAGGCAAGCCAGAGGCGGGGGATAGATTACATTTCCCCTCTGGAGGACTCAGGTCCGTGGGGTCGCCACTCCCCAACAGCTCGCCACAAGCTGCCCTGCGGGTTTATTATTATTATTATTATTATATATATAATACAAAAACAGTGTTTTTTAAAGAATATTTTAAATATTTCTGCACAATGAAGTTACGATGTTACGTATAATTGTATTTTCACGGCTCTATTTAAACTTTAATTCCAGTTAGGTACGCGAAACTTCGCGCTGCAGTCGTGGACTTTGTCTGAACTATACTAGAACTATACTAGAGTACTTTTGTTAGAGTAACTACTTATTTACACTAATATAATATTTGAGATGTGAAAAATTGAAATTAATATTCAACTTTGAACTAAATATTTTGTTTTGTTAGTTAAAGTGTAATTTTCTCAAATAAGAAAAGAATATTCAGTACTTAGTAGTATCGTCTTGCCAAATGACATTCTACTCGTATGTACAAGTAACTTTGCGTGGCGAATATTTATAAAAATTGGCCATATATATATATATATATATATATATATATATATATATATATATATATATATATATATATATATATATATATTACAACATATATAATATTCTTCATATATAATATTCTTTATTGTACTACAAAATATAAAAACAGAAATAAATAAAAAAAACAATTAGTATACAAAGGCGGACTTATCTCTTTAAGAGATCTCTGCCAGTCAACCAGTGTATGTGGATACGTTACAATAAGCGGGTAAAGCAAGCACAATTAAAGACATAAAGACATAGCGTTTAATTTCGACTTAGCAAAGAGAATATATATCATAGTGGTCTGTACAGAATCCCAAAACGTGGGTGTTTAAATGTCAATTTCATACATTTTTCAATAAAATATCTACAAAATATAAGAAATTGATATTCTTATTAGTGCTTATGTGAATATTTTAACTGAATAAAAAAAATAATGTGTGGTATGGTATGGTTTTTTGATTATGGCGTTCCGAGCGTGCCAGTTGAGCACAGATCACTTCGCCAATGTCACGTTGAATGGAGAAGACACGAAGGAGGTTGTACGGTAGAAAAAATAATATTACACAATAGGAGAATGCAATGAAAAAAAGATCAAGTTAAAAATTGCCTTCACCTATAACAAAAAAAAATACATTTTTACTATTTTTTAAAGTGTTATTCCACACTTAGGACAGAAAATACTAAACTTAAATTTAAAAAACGTATAAAAATGTTACGGATAAAATTTTTTCCGCTTCGTTCAAAATTTTTATACATTTTTTTTTTTAATTTAAGTTTAGTAAAAAAATACGTATATTAAAATAAATATATACTTTATATACACACTGGGTTAGTTATAAAAAATATATAATACAAAGATGTTAGTCTACAATTTAATATTGTTATATCTAATATATTTACATAAAAATTTACATAATGGACTAAACACAAACATTAACGAACATTGAATATTAAGGGGACGGGGAACTTTGTGTGGAAGGACATCATATAAGGGATTGATAAATGTAATGTAATTACAGGTTTAAATGTAAGATATACTATATCTATATGTTATATTACCAGGGTAGGCAAAGATAATATAGAATAAGACATTGCTCTCGCCACTTTCACCTAATTTTCAAGACATTATGTGGTAAGTGGCGAAACTTAACGTCGCGCTTTGTCTTTTTACTAAAACGATCAACCAAAATTTAAGTGAGAATTGAACGCACTACCCTTGCGTTAGCTTACGGTCAGTGCTGCTGCCCATTAAATCTTTGAACGTAGAGCATATTCTCAATAAGAGTAAAATTCATTTTTCGATATTAGAATTGAAGTTCGCAGCTTCATTTTAAACTCAATGTCTCTATGGTCACGTCACCATGGAAACTGCACGTCTTGTAACGTGTGGTGCAAGTTTGGAGAATTTTTAATTAATTTTTTTGTTTCATGATGTATTCTGCACATAGCTGATTATGTGAAGGGAACCTGGGAACCTAATGTTGAAAGACTCCGCTCTCATTGAGATATAATAGTTCCCCGTTTTCCACTGAATTATTGTGGCATAGCGTTTTACGAGGTGGAGCTCAACGCCGCGTTATCGTTCACATATCAGTAATTTTGTAAGAAATATGAAAATAAATATATATTCATAGGTAAGTAGATTTTAATACAAATTAATAGTAGATAGATACTTATTAGGGTGGGACAAAATACTAATATTTTTATTACTTTTGTATTTCAAATAAAAAAAATAAAAAATATTTTGGTCCACCCTAAGACTTGTACAAATTTAATTTCAATTAATCGTTATTAAATATTTCTGAGTGCGATTACAGATAAAGAAATTATTTTGTTACACTTAATATGGTTTACATAAAAACCAGGTAATACCAGTACTCAAATAAGAAATTGAACAGTAGAATTCATTTAAAACTTTGCATAATTGAATTTTCCAAATTTATCTCACGTCTTTAGACTTCTCAATAAAGTAATTGTTACTGAGTTAACTTTAAGGTATAATTAACGTATATTAGGTTAAACTAAAATTAAACTAAAAAAATCATTTGAACTAAATACGTGACTATGGGTTAGAACTTTACTGAGCAAAAACATGTTTATTTTCTCTCTCTGATAGATAAAATATTACTAAAATAAAAAAATCTTAAGCAGAGTGTCTTAACACGAAGTTTCCTGTGAGGTATTGCATGTTGAGTGGCAGAACTCAACGCCGCGCTTTGCATTGTTACCAGAGTGAAGAAAATAAAAACGGTAAATATTTAATTTAAAAATATTATATACAAGTCGCTAGTATCTTATATTTGATCCATATCTCTAAAAGAACTTACACAAAACTACTGTAAAGTTTCAAATGACTTCGTTGTTTTTCTAAGCTTTAACGTCGAAGGACGGTTGTAACGTTTTGGCATAGTTTTTTTTACTATAAGAGCGATTATTATGGCCTTAAATCACGTATGTACATACAAATATTTATGTTTGTGAAATAAAATATAAAATGTCCTCTTTTACATAATTAGAATATGAATTCGGGTTATATACGAGTTTATATAACAGGATAAAACTTTTGAATTCTTTTCAATATTCGACGTTAAACTCCGCTACATCACGTATTATCTCTAAAATAGAATCATCCCATTTATCTATGAGCAATAAGAAAGAAGAAGCAACGATGCTGACGTTGCAGCAATAAAATATAACTTACGTAAGCGGTATCCCGCATATGGCATGGGAAGGAGAATATGAGAACATCCGATATCAGACCACTTTCTGTTTTGCACAATTTTTAAGACCTTGGTCATGAGTGACAGTGACGGCATTAAACGCCACGATTTATCTGGTTACCAGAGCGAGAAAATGACAGTGATTAATTTCAAATAGTTTTTTCAAGTGGCGTCTGTTTCAAAGTTACATTTTTCTACTTACCTACATATATATTACGATTGAAATAAAAAATATCGCATCTTCATTTTACTTAGGTGTAAAAAAATTCAATTTGCAATAAAAAATCCGGTCTAATTAACGTCGAGGGACCTTTAAAAGCGTTTCCTTTAATAAGGCGTCGACTAATGTTTTACGACTTTGCTTTGATAAATTCTTACATTGTTTTTTTTTTACTTCACAGTCTACTTTACGTAGCGGGGTATAAAGAAACCTATAATTCAGATACTCCAAGAAACTGCTCCCTCCTGAATTCCTGAAGCATTCCGTGTTGAGTGGTGAAACTCAACGCCGCTCTTTATCTTGTTATCAGAAAATATTGAAATATAATTTCCTTGAATGAGAATCGAAACCACAACCACTGCTTTTGCAATCCCACGCTTGTGCCTCGGTGCCACATCGGCTATAACAATGATAATATAAAAAAAAATCTGTGATGTGATCACCACAATTGGGCCGTTAGATTTAATTACTCAATGCGTTAATATCTCTAAAATAAATAAATCTATCTCACATTTTACATAAATATTTTAATATACTTTTATATACATAACTTTGGTTAATTGAGCTAATGAAATAAGCAAAAAAAAATTAAATAGCTTGTACAAGAAACGTAATAAGCCTCGAGAAGAGTTTTTAATTAGTAGAAGCGAGATCGCTTTGTAGGGCTCTCGAGGTTTAATCGGCAAATAGAAATTTGTTGTAATTACGTCATAATTTCTGACAATTAATTACAGCTTCACGCTGTGGCCCGCACATAGCAGACTAGGTAGAGGGAAGTTGGGAAAGTAGTGTTAAGACACTCCGTTCCTTTCCTAACTTTCCGCCGAATTTGAGGCATTGCGTGTTGAATGGCGTAACTCACCGCCGGTAACAAGGCAAACTTGTTACCAGAGCGAAGAAAATATAAACATTAAATATTTAAATTAAAATAAATTAAACACCATATATTTCCTCACACCACAACCTGTCGTTTACAGTCACGCGCTTGTGCCTGTGTTCCACTACAGGTGTCAATATTAGGCTGAAGGAGCTCGGTGGTAATTTGACTTGTTTGATATCATAATTAAAAACAATAAGTGCAAAAACGGAAGTGTCCTGATGGTAATAGAGTATCTTAAGAAAGTACGGCGATGAGATATTACAAGATAATTGCGTTTCTTGACATAACAATCGAGAAGATAGAATACATAATAGTCGTATATATCGTTAGACATGCCATCGTAACAAACCAGCGATTAATTTATAAATAAATATGATAAATAATAAACTATTTTGTTACTAATAGGAGAGCCGAGAATATTCACCCACCTCAACTTTACGAACTTTTATTCTCTCTCTCTGTTCTGAGTTTCACGTTGTATTCAGCACATGGCAGGGCAGGCAGAGGGAACTTGGGAACCTAGTGTTAAGAAACTCCGTTCTGTTCCCCCGATTTGAGTGCGTGTTGAGATGTAGCAATCAACACCGTGCTTTGACATTTTACCAAAACGAAGAAATTGACACATTAAATACGAATATTCGAGGCCTGTCGTGGCGCAGCGGCACAAGAGTGTGACTGTAACCGACAGGTTCTGGGTTCGATCCCTAGTCGAGGAAATGAAATATTTAATATTTTCAATTTAAATATTTAATGTTTCATTTCTTCGCTCTGGTAATAAAGCAAAGCGCGGCGTTGAGTTCCGCCACTCAACACGCAAATTCGGCGGAAAGTGGGGAACGGAAGTGGAACGGAGTGTCATAACACTAGGTTTCGCTTCCGCTCCCTCTGCCTACCCTGCCTAGTGCGGGATACAACGTGAAGCTGAAAGAAAAAAAAATACGAATATTCATTTATTGGCTATTATAAAATGGAAACATTAAATTCGAATATTTATTTATTGGTTGTTATAAAATAATAGACAAAAAATATAATTTATTGATATGACTCATTCAAAATCTAATCCTAAAAGCTTATATTAGACTGACATTATGTTATGTAGACGTTCGTGAGATAAATGTTACTCTTTTGTTGAAATTTAATTGATTTACAGTTACATAAAATGGCATTAGCCCAAAACTAATATTAAATCGGTGTTCCTTAATTTCATATCATATATAAAACATAGAAAGGTCAAACAAAGTTCAATGCAGATACTTTGTTTATTCGCAAGCTTCACTGAACATCGAATATATTATAAAAAGCGTCAGCATCGTATTGCGAAGGGGAACTGCGATATTAGCATAGGAAGAGATGCGTCTACAAAATATGTTCATATTGTACTAACTTTTACTTGCTACTGAGGCCTGTCATGGAGCAGTGGCACAAGCGTGTGTCTGTCAACAACAGGCTGTGGGTTCGATCTTCGTTCTAGGGAGTGAAATATTTAATATTTTCATTATTTATTTATTGAAATAAAAATAATAATGATTACTAAAAATATTTGAAGCATAAAATTGTAGAACAATTTTGTATGGGTTGACCCATACGTTCTGTTAATGATTGTTTGATGTTTTCTATCAGAATATTAATATCGAAAGTAATTAGGACAAATTTTAAATTTCTGTTATATTAAATTTTTTTTTAACAGAAAAGACAAGGGAAACGAGCGTTCAGAATACCTTATGGGATGGTAAGTGATCTCCGTCGAGCATATCTCTGTTTCACTCCAGACCAGCTATAAACCTTGCAATATTTTATGTAATTTTCAACGTTAATTAATTTTATCTTAATAAAACTACAATAAAATTAATTTTGATATAATATAGTAAAAAAATATATGAAAACATACAAATTCTATATCGATCCCTGGCCTACAACATTAGCTAGTAGAACAATATACAACACAAATTGAGCGTAAAAGACATACGTTGAAAGAATGAGCAAACAAAAGAGAATTAGATTAGAAACTTGGCGCTGCTCGCATACAGTATCTACATACATACTCGTACATACATACGGACGACAGAGAAATACGCACAACTTTTGATAATAACACTGTTTTGCGACAGAAGTTCCTATATTTTATTTATCATCTGAATATTATATTCGTGGCACGAATTGTTTGTGAATACATTTTTCGTGATAGTTCATCTCATTAGGTTCTGACATGATTTAGCGTATTTTTGTTTTAATTTATCGAAATAAAGATACGTTTATGAATTTTTCTTAGGTATTCCTCCAATAATTACTAAGAAATGGATATTTCAAACGCTCCAAAGAATTTTATAGATTAATTGCAAACAATATAAAACAAAGTTTTAGCACAACGGTACTGTTTTTGAACGTAAGTACGTAGGTTTTGATTCCGTTAGAAGGAATAAATGATATGCATTTTCTCATCTATAATAAACCAAAAATGACAACAATTTCTGTCTTTAAAATTGGGAAAGTAGGAAATCCTATATTCATTCCGCTACATGGCAAAACACGGCACCAAATAAAAACATATTAAAATAAAAAATAAATACATATATTATATTCAGAAACGTATTAACTTTGTACACGTTTCCAGCAGTAGCGTAGACAGAAAATAACTGAATATCCCCTATTTCTAATTCCTGATAACTTTTACAGACATCGTACATATGTTGAACGGTGAATACAAACTTCGACGGGAATTGAATACGCACCCGTCCAGTTTTCAGTCAGATACAGTCAATGTAAGATTTTTTCAGCTTCACGCTGTATCCGGCAGAGGGATTTATCAAATAGAGTTAAGACACTCTTTTCTGTCTTCACTTACTTTTATAACACAACGCCACTCTTTGCCTTGTTCCTAGAGCGAAATAAATAAAATATTCATATTTAATTTGAAAATATGTATTATATATCTTATTTCCTCAAGTGGACATCGAACCCATAACCTATCTTGTTTACAGGTATACTCACTGCGTCACGACTGACATCAAGATTTTAAATAGATTTGCATTTTTATTATTTAAAATACGTGAAATCCAAGGCCATTTCCGTAAAAGCCATTTGGAAACTGAAATAAGTTCGGCATCTAAGCGGATCTGTCGAACCTCTTACCTCAGAGCTTACTGTTCCCTTCGATTTTATTGAATTGAAATAGAGTTGAAAATCTTGAAGCGACTGCTCTCGCATTTGTTTTTGACAATGTACATTGAAATAAGTCTTTTGGGAATAATCTACAACTTACATCATACGCTACACGTATTATATATAGTGCAAGGTCTTCTTTTTCTCATGTTGCAAATGACATTGGAGGAAACTTGAGTATCTAGTGCTAAGACACTCCGTATTCCGCTTTAGTAAAATAAGGGTGACGAAAAAAAATATTTCGACATGATCACAACCCTGAGTTAGGTTCGAACTCATAACCATCAATTTTATAGTCATACGCTATCATGTTGCGACATAAGTAAATTAATTAATAATTTAACAAATTAAAAGTAAGTTATGTTAATTAGAAGTAAGTTATGAAAGACAACTCTGTTTTCTTTGATTACTCACTCACTCTTAAACATAATTGTACACATGCACACACACACACACACACACACACACACACACACACACACATAGACACCCATCCTCACACACTACACACACACACTATTTGTCTACAGAAAATATATAAGCATATATTTCTCTTCAAAAATGATATTAAGTTCTCAGGTTGTATAATTTTCTTTTATTTGCAAACCCTTTATGTAAAATTATAATTAATAGTTACTTTCTTATGTAATTAAAGAATTATTATTATATACGAGTTTTAATATTGGGAGTTATTAATTAAATATTTTTATCATTTTTCAATGTTCTGGTTAGTTTTAAAAGGATTTGCTAAACTCACTCACTCAGCTTCACGCTGTATCCCGCACGAGGCAGGGTAGGCAGAGGGAACCCGGGAACCTAGTGTAAAGACACTCAGTTCCACTTCCGTTCCCCACTTTCCGCCGAATTTGAGGCATTGCATGTTGAGTGGCGGAACTCAACGCCGTGCTTTGCCTTATTACCAGAGCGAAGAAAACGAAACATTAAATATTTAAATTGAAAATATTAAATATTTCATTTCCTCGACTGGGGATCGAACCCAGAACCTGTCGGTTACAGTCACACTCTTGTGCCGCTGCGCCACGACAGGCCGAGATTTGCTAAAGAAACTATTTTATATATAAAAATGTTGTCAAACAACCTATTCTGCATTTTTTTTTATTTTCACACCTTTGTAAAGTTGGAAAGAGAAAATTTTGCATCAAGACTCTACTGAAAGTGGGGATAAATGTGGAAAAACATTATACAATGTCCATCGGGTGGCAATCGACCGACCGTTTCGCCTGCAGCTAGACACTGATGTCACGTTGGCCTAACGTCAAGTTTTGTCAATTAGCTGACTTTTACATGAAATAAATGACCTATCATTTATGGTTCGATCCCCACTCGAGGAAATGAAATATTTTATATTTCCTACTTAAATATTTAATATTTTCATTTCTTCGCTCTGGTAACAAAGCAAACGCGCAATCAACACGCAATGCCTCAAATTCGGCGGAAAGTGGGGAACAGAAGTGGAACGGAGTGTCTTTACACTAGGTTCCCGGGTTCCCTCTGCCTACTCTAACATGTGGGAGATACAGCGTGAAACTGACCTGTCATTAAATAAATAAATAACTATTTATTGATTACATATATAAATGATATTTTATGGAATAAATTTGAATTTCTTTATTAAATGATTTATTTTTCTTTAATCTTAAAAAAAATAGTCAAATAGATAATAGAATACGTGATTATTAATTCAGATTAACTCATCATCGTGAACTTAATTTCCCTAGCGTTAAACTTTGCAACGTCAACGGCTGGGCATCCTCAGATGACCCATCGGAAGTTTGGTCATATTGTTAAGGTTCTTTCTCAGGGGAATTGTTTTCAATGGACTTAGTGAACCGCAAAGCTTTGTTTGGATTTAATTTTGTATTTAAATGTTTGATTTGTGTTTTTAATTTTGTATCTATTTTAGTTTTATGACCGATCTATTACTTGAAGTTCAAGTTCAAGTTTTGAAATTTAACTTTAACTTGTAAATTTTTTCATATAGCTTTACACTGAAGGAACCAGGATATTTTCTGTTAAGATATCTCCGTTCATAACTTTCTGCCCATTTCAAGGCATTACATATTGTGGTGGAACTCAAAGCCAGCGAAAAAATAAATAGGTTAATATTTCATTCCTCCGGGTCAAAACGGAAACCCATAGCTGTCGCTCTTGGTAACTGAATTGTTTCTACAGGAACGGCGAAGTATAAGACTTTTTTGACTTTGTATTTTTTGTCAAATATTTTTTTTATAAACATAATATAATTTTACTAACTAAAGAAAAACTAAAGCGGACCAACTATTAAAAATAATTTGATGAAGGAGGGGTTGGCTTAAAATAAATAAAAAATGGCAAAGGTCATCATAATTAGCCTTATATTATTTTGCCTATTTTCGGTGGTTAAATAAAAGACATTTTTTTTATTGAACTGTAGTATTAATAACATTATTCGGGGGTTGACATTATTATACCGATCGTTCCTTCATTACATTCCTATAGCGACTGCGACACAATAATATACATATATTAAATCTATAAGCTGTTAATACTTCGAGTGCCAAACATGGACCTCAAAATCGCTTACATATAATTTTAATACCAAGCACAGTATAAATAATAAAATTAATATGAACTTTAAAAGTATAGAAAAATAAATATATATTTCTATACAGTAACAAATTGAAAACTAACACGGTTGCAACATAAGAGGCCGTAGGCGATGCTAGACGCTAACGCAAACGGACAGGCTTTTAAGCGTAGAGAAAAGCTCTCTAGGAAGCGATGGGAAAAACCTTTGCGTGTGAACTTACTATTGAAATGCAATTCATAATTTCGATTCTGGTCACACAAAGTGCAAAGTACTTTCCACAATTCAAGATGCAAATACTGAATTATATTACTCGAGATAAAAGAAGGGTCAAAACTGGAGATATGAACTTTATAAAAGCTTTACTGAAGAAAATACTTATTATTTTGACGTATAAAAGTTTGAGCGTACAGCGGGATTTGAATCAGTCCTAGTGGTTAATGGTCAGAGAACGGATTCTAAGGGCGCGGCTTCTAATCTCGCTACGTTGTACATTTTATATGTTTTTTAAATAGATATCTTTGTAAAAGCTTTCTTGGGCGATCGTTAAATGAGGATTTTTTAAGGCATACAATTTTATCCTTGGTTGAAGATTCAGACAAATGTTAATTTATTATTTATTGGTTATATTTTTGTAACGAGTATTTTTCGGTTAATATTTTCTTAGCTTTAAGACATTTCATTAAGTTAAGTTAAGAAACTAAACCTTGAATTTTGTTTTCGTGTCGGGGTAAAAAAATGAAAATAGCGCTCTGAATGGAATTCAAATCCACAACCATTTTCTTTGTATCAAATCTTAATAATTCATTCATATAGTTGTTAAGGAGTCCTTTATGTTTCGGTTGTAGGTAGTCTTGTGACAAATATATTTAATTTAGTATTATTTGTATTTTTTATTGTGACACTACATCGCATGTCTCTAAGATAAGTGTAAAGTAAAAGATAGTATAAATGAATAAAGAAGACAATATTATTTGAAGAAAAGAAAATATCTAAAAGTAAATAGATCTATTTTTTCAGCAATGTATTTCAGATGCCTCTGCCTGGAAACTAGTATTAAGAAACTTTATTTCATTCTCCACTTTCTGCCGAATTGGAAGCGTTGCGTGTTGAGTGGTGGAACTCAACGCCGCGCTTTGCCTTGTTACCAGAGCAAAGAAACGATAATGCTAAATAAATATTTCTTATGAAAATATTAAATATTACACTTCCTGGTAATTGCATCATTTTCTTTTCAAAATTATAATATATAATAATTTTTCAGTATTTATATTATTTTCTTTTTTATATGTCGCTGTTGTAGTGCAAATTGTTATTATGTATCTATGCGGTGCTTGTCGATCACTGTTAGGCTCGTTTTCAATTTCTAACCATTCTATGCTACAATTTATTTATTAATGGATGTTATTGGATTAAGTTTTTTTTTCTATTATACCTTCATTCATTTTAATATTATTTTTTCCAACATATATAAAACCACCTCTGGGGTACATTAAAAATCTAACCACAAAGTAAAAAAAACATAAAAATAACCTCCAATTAAAAATATAAAAAAATATAAATACACAAGGCAAAACGCGGCGTTGAGCTCCGCCACTCAACATGCAATGCAATCAAATTCAATGGAAATTGGGAAACGGAAGTGAAACGGAGTGTCTTAACACTAGGTTCCCATGTTCCTTCTGCCTACCCTGCTGAGTGCGGGATATAGCGTGAAGCGGAGTAAAGTAGAGCCAAAATATATATCGTTGTATCTCTAGAATCATACAATATTCAGTACATTCACTTGAGTCATCAATGTTGTAACACGACGACCTCACGTCCTGACGTCACAAGGAAATGTATGCGGGTTGCCAAAATGTAAGCTTGTGCTTATTATTGAATAAAAAAACGTGATCTGAAATCGTATGGGTATTACGTTTTTCGATCAGATTTGAATTATGTAGTTTTGGAGTTCCGTAAAATAAACAACTTTAGTATTTTGGTCTTCAGGCAATTGAAAAGAGTTTATTCGTGAATTTATGTGTTTACTACTTTTGAAAACAGAGAACGATGTCACTATACCCTACATAAGTATACGGGATGTTTATATTTCTATAATTTCACTCTCTTTTATTTTCCACCAGGTAGGGTAGGCAGAGGGTACGTGGGGACCCTTGTGAAGGCACTCCATACCCAATAGAACACTTTCGTCCCCTAATTTTAGCCAATTTTTTGGGGCAATTGAATCTCAACATGAAATATTAATATTTTCATTGCTTCGAGTTGGAACTGAACCTACTACCAGTGGCATTAAAAAATAACAAAATACTATATGATTTTCCCGGTGAATTACACTTAGCACATAATACATTTAAAACGCACTTACAAAGTTATCATTTAACTTTGTTCGACTACGAACAATAATGTTAAGTAAATATATTCACATATTTTCAGTTATAATATATTGCCAAATAGTCCTTACATTTAAAGCTATGGACAGAATTTTTTGCATGTACATAGGTAATCCTATTTCACACTCTGTTACCGAACAGAAGGTCCCAATTTACTGGTTGACCAGCTTCGGCGAGAATTATGAACTAGAAAGGGATGTTACATATTTTTCGCATATAACTGGCAAAGTATTGCTATTTTTTTGATTTCAATTTTGTCAAATAATTTGGGTTTTATTTATTTAAGTTTTCTAAATTTTATTTTTACTTTTAGTTACACGTTGTATCCCGCACATGCCAGGGAAGGCGGTGGGTACTTAAGCTAAGATAATCCGTTCCCGCTAGACACTTTCAATCTCTATTTTTCAACGAATTAGAAAATAACGACATAGCGCGATGTTGAGCTTCATCATCAAGTGACGGAACTCAACGCCGACCAAAGCGTAGAAATAAAAATATTAAAAATTTAAATTCCTCGAGTAAATTCGACCCCACAACCAATTGTGTTAACAACAACTCGCTTGCGCCCTTGCGCTACGATAGGACTACTTACCTGAGTGTTTATTGCTCTTGTTACATATGTACATGTAGTAGTAAATATTCGTGCCTATGTGGTTATCAGTGGTGTTATCAGTGTAAACTTATAACCATATTAATAGAATAATTCGCTATCTTGTGATTTATTATATCAATTTATATGCTTAGAATATATATCTTAAATATATTTGACAGTACACATTATACATTACCTATTAAGCGGCGGAGTTAAACACTGCTCCATTTTTCACAAGCAAAGAAGTTAATTTCTTCTAAATATTATTATATTTACGTTAATTTAATTTTTTATTTGTACGCGTAAATACATCAGTATTCTACTTAAAGCAGCGCAAAGTGAAATATTTTCGATTTCTAATCATAAATCGTATCGTTTTCCATTTTTTATATGCCGTAACTAAACGCCGTATTTTGTGGATAAGCTACTTTATTCAATTTATTCAAATTATAACTCCTTAAACCCCCTGTACTTAAAATAAAATAACATCCGGTCATCACATCAAGAAACTTCCTTAAAACAATAAACTGTAACAAATACTATCGAGGTATATAAAAAAAATAAACCTTTCAGATTTAATTAAAAAAATGGCGTGTTAATTGTAATTAACATTGTTCTTTATGTTGGCAACTCCGGTTTCATTTGGCCTTTAGGGACCCCCCGTTGAAATATGAGTGTTTTACTGCTTATACGTACTGCTGTAGAAAGTTTTCGCGTAAAGCGTCTATGCGAGTAAAGTTTAACGCGATTGCTATTTTAGTATGTCAAGCATGTCACAATTTTGATTAAATTTAACGATTTTCATAGAGCTTTAGCTAGTAATCCCGTTTTGAGGTACTTGGTTATGATGTGTTAGGGTTAGTAAATATAATTTGCTTAAAATATAAGCTTTCATTTAAATCTTGTAAAATTGTTGATAAATATTTTTTTTATTTTTTATTTTTGTGGTCTGTTGTGGAGTTAGTAGTTACGCAAGCATGTGATGTAAATGCGACAGGTTGTGAGTTCGATTCTCACTCGAGGCAAAAAGGAAAATTTTAATATAGCAATAGCTATAAGATTAGAATGCACTTTCATTTTAATATACAATCATGTATCTTAGAGAGGTGAGATGCTAACAATATAAATAAGTTTTAACAAGCGTATAAGGATTTCGATATAGTTTGATAAAAACGTATGACTTATTGCATCGGAGAGGCGCGGGTTCAAATACTGAAACGTTCAAAATGTTTATACGCTTTTTAAATTAAAATTTAGTGTTTTCTGTCCTAAGTGTGAAACAACATTTAAAAAAAAAGGTAAAAGCTTATTATTTTTTGTGTCTAAAAATAAAAATAGCACATATTTTAAATATACAAAAAACTTTTAACTTTTAACATTTATAGTAGAAATTAATTGATAGTTAAAAAATCAACATCATTCATTACAGAGACGTGATTTTAAGAATTACATTAAAAAATCCTAGCAAAGTCTCTTTGAGGGTGGGAATTGTCATCGTCGAAGTTAATTGCAACGCTGGCGTCGCGTTTTCGTTTTGTTTCTTATGTGTATTTATTACAAGCTTGGAATAGTATCACTGTAAGGTCAAATGAGTAAAGGAATAGATGTAGTAAGGTTTTTGTATAAAAAATATATAATATATTAGGACTATAATTTATATGTAAACTTGATTAATATGACTTTGATTTCTACTCTGGAGGATGAATTATGTTCGTTCTAGCAACAATACTAATTGTGGTGTTAAATTTCGCCACACAATACGATATATCTTAAAAGTTGAGAGGAAAGTGTAGAAAGGAATTATTTTTCCCTTTGTCTACACATTGCTAAAAAAATAAATAAATGAAAAACATATTTAAAATATAAATATAAATTTTTCACTCTGTATTCTCGTTTTCATTTTCATGGGCAGATATAATCTGGAACATATTAAGACACTCCGCGTTCCCAGTGAGACACTTTCATTTCGCACTTTCCGCCGAATTCTTTTGATATTAAGTGTTGAGTGGCAGAACGTTATATCGCATTTTGTCACAAAAAGAAAATATATTTCACGCCCCGAGAGAATAAAACCAGTGACGTGTCGCTGGGGCACAAGCGTGTGACTGTAAACGCGATAGGTTGTGGGTTCGATCACCACTTTAGGAAAAGAAATATTTAATATTTTCATTTCTTCACTTTGGTGAACAAGGCAAAGCTTAGCGTTGAGTTTCACCACTGAACTAACACTTAACACTAGGTTCCCAGGTGCCCTTGCCTCCCCTGCCATGTGCGGGATACTGTGTGACACTGAAGAAAGAACATAAAACATTATTCTCTACTATTTGGTATGGAAAAGACAGAGTAAACGATATGCGGATTGCGCTTTAATATTTTTCAAATTTCTATCTGAAATATGAAAAATATTAAAGCAAATGTATGTAATTGTATTATATGTATGTAAATGTATGTAATTGTATTTTTTTTTTTTTTTTTTTTTTATTTTATTTGTTTGTGTATTAATTGATTTATTTTTTGTTTGTAATTTATTTTGCTTGATTTAAGATGTCATTTTGTTATGTTTTTTTAGTTTGATATTTTGCATTCAATCTCTTATATTGTTATGTTAAGATGGAAGAGCGAGGCCTCCTGATACAGGTCTTCGGTGACTTAAAAGGAGGCTCTCAACCTTGTAAATGTTAATTGTAAAAGAAAATGAATAAAGATATTATTATTATTATTATTATAAATGTCGAGTCTTAAAATTTCACTTACAAATAATACAGCTTCCTATATATCACATATAGCGAGGCAGCTAGATGTAATGTCATAACAATCCGTTGCCTACTTTCAGTTCAATTTTACGGATATTATGAGTTGAGAACTCGACGCCGCTTTTGACTTCGAGCGCGATAATGCAAATAATTTAGTAGATATTAATCATTTTACACAGATTTATACGGATTTTTTTTGCACCCACACTGTGACCAATATTTTCTTTAGATACACGCTGTATCCCAGACATAAAAGGGTCGACAGACGGAACCCGGGAACCTAGTAATACAATACTACAATTTCATAAAGACAATTCCATCCCCTTTTTCCGCCATACCTAGGAGACATGGTGTGTTGATTTACAGCGATCAACGCTGCTGATACTGCTTATTTCAAGTTATTTATATCATATCATCATTTATATCAATGCAAGAGGTGCGTCAGAAAAAAGTAAAGCCAACCCATTGGTATAATGAGGGCCCTGCATAATGTGACAGTACATTTTATTATGATCAGACACAATGTAGTTATAGGCGTCAGGCGTAATGTATCTTGTGCCATACCTCATTGTAATTCATATATGCATTATGTATAAATAAAAAATCAATTTAACGTTTTTCAGAAGCTTTTCTTTTGGCTGGTTGTGTTCATTTTTGTTTTAGTATATGTCCTTGTAAGATCTATTTTTAGCCTTTATCCGTTGTCTAATTAAGTTGAAATTTAAATTACGATTGTAGTTCTGATGATAATGAATTTATGTATAATAAATATTGTCGGACATCCAAAATGGCCGCCAGAACATGATGGTGGATATTATTTTTCTTTTTTAATTCAAAGGCTTAATCCTTAAATTACATTACACTGTGAAATTACAAGAAAAATACATAATTAATATATGTACGTTTAGATAAATGCATCTTTTCGATCATTAATTAGTAAAGGTATTATTATTCTCTAGTACGTAGCGGTACTAGCGCTTTCATCAATATATGTCCAATTTTCGAAACATTGTATGTGAAAAGGCGGAGTTGTGTGTCATCCTTTTCCATAGTCTAAGTAGCTTAAATATTTCTCTAAACGGGAATCGAATTTCTACCTAGCGAGTTTATAGTCAGAATGCCACTGCACCTCGGCGTATAAATAAAATGTCATCTAATAAAGTACTCAACACATGATTCATGATTTCATTTTCAAAATGAAAGAAGCTTTTTCAAAAGTAATATAACATTATTTGCTTTACAGCTCCGCAAGATTTTTGACTTTTGATTTTTGAAAATATTTTTTTTATTTATTTTTTCATTGTTATTAACAAAATCGTGTGCTGTTTTATAATATTTTTTATAAATTCCCTCATTAGGTTCACGCTGTAGCCTGGGAACTTGGGAACCTAGTGTTAAGTACAGTGTTAAGTTCTAACTGTCACCGAACTCTGGAGGCATTGAGCATTGAGAGGCAAATACCGAAGTTATCAGTTTTAAATATATTTACGTAAAAAAAATACCTCCAAATTATTATATCTCATTCATTTAGTTTGCATAATTATTAATTCAATTAATTATCGAAATTAGACGGACAGTAATAACAGCGTCTCTTTGACAAACGTGAAGCTATTATAAAAATAATAATTATATGAACTTAGTGTATATAAGTCTTTACCCATTTCAGGAGCCTCGAGGAATGTTGTAATTGGATGAGCAGGACGCACGGCAATTTTCTACTTGCACGGACGCAATCTGTAAACACTGACGCGTTTAGTATCTATATTTTATTAAAATATCAGTAATTTAACTTAATTTTATTAAAGATACTAAGTTGTTAAGTTCAACGTGCGATTGTAAACACCACAGGTTGTGGGTTCAATTTCTTTAACCATCAATTATTCCATCAACTTTATGCTTGTATAAGGCATTGTTAATTGCAACTTAAAATAATTTACTAATTAAATGAAATAATTACTTTATTCGAGAAAGAAAACGACAGTCGATCAAACTGAGTGTCCGAACCGATTTTTTTTTTACTGAGCCACAATGGCTTCTCGTTTAATCTCTTAGGCCACAATATGTCGCTTACATTTCAAAAATATGGAAATATCGATATTCTATTTGAGCGAACATTTCAAACAACGCAAAGAATAGGAGCGTGAAAAGTGAATAATTCGTTCGTGAATATTCAAAAAAATGTTACACTATAAATTCTCTCCAATTTCTTGTATTTTCGGTAAGATTTTTTTTATAAAATTATATATAAATGTATAGTATATTTGTATTTATTTGTTTACGAATTTAAATATTATTGCAAAGCGTAAAGCTGAAAAAAACGTTTTTTTTATAATATAAGCAAACTGTGACTTAACAAGGTTTCTTATAACATATATGTACATATACAAAGATTATAGTCGGCTGCATATTTCTGAGTCAGTGATTTGTGCGAATATCCACGTTAACCCATAAAGGGACTATACATTTGCATAATCGTCATATTGTAATAACATCTGGTGGTAATAATTAGAAAAACTATAGATGAAGCATGAGATTGTTTAAACTTAAAATTTAGCTCTTATTGTGTATGTAGATAGGAGAAAAGGTTTATCGTGGTGCAGGAATAACAGGTTGTAGGATCGATTTCCTTATGATTAAATGTAATTTTTATATATTCATTTTTCTATTTTAGGTATAAAGGAAAAGCACGGCGTTGAAGTCCGAAATCTAAAATAGGAATGGAGAGTCTTAATATAGGTTTTGAGGTTTCTTCTGCCTACACTGATGTATGTAGACGCACGTGAAGTTAAAATAGTGGATAATGTTTTCTAATATATACTTGGAAAAATGCATTATTATTAATTTTTAATATAAAAATTATTTAACCATTGAGTTACATTAATCTAAAATTAAATAATAATGTCTCGTTGTGTTACAAAATTATACTAATTGACAAACAATAGTACGACAAGTAGAATTAATAAATATGTTTTCGTAACGCTATATTAACAAAATAGTTACTAATTGCTTGAAAATATGTATATTAAAAATATAAACTGACACACGCATTTGACTATAAACCCACAGATTGTAAGCTCGATCTCTACTCGAGGAAAATATTTAATATTTTCAATCTAAACATTTATTTTTTTCATTTCGTCGCTCAAGGCAAACCGCGGCGTTGAGTTCCGCCACTCAACCTGCAATACTTCAATTTCTGTGGAAAATGGAAAACGGAACGGAGATCAGAACTGCCAAGTGCCCGCACTTGACAGGATTCAGCGTGAAGGTGAGAGAGAGAGAAAAATATAAATAAACTGTGTCAAATAAACTTATACAAATTTAACCTTTATAAATGTGATGTAGGATATCTTTTCCATACATAGCCTCCACGAGTAGGTGTTCCTGCAATGCATTATTCAACGTCCGTTTATTCTTACTTTGCTAAATGAATTAACTTTGCTCGCCTTTTTTCTCTCGCCTCATTTTTTACAGCGCCAATCTCTATACTGAGGTCAATTTTAAGTTATAATAATAAATTTTGAGTTTAATTTTGTTTTTGTCATGTGTTTTTTTTATTTTTTACTTATTAATCATATTTAGTGATGGATGCAAGAAGAACTTTTAAAAACAGAAATTCCCGTATAGCAGGATAGGCAGAGGGAACATTAAGTTAAGACGGTTCGTTATTCAATTGTTGAGATATGCCGAGCTGAATAGCGAAACTTAACGCCGCAAATATCCTCATTTAATAATTTCTTCGCTGTGAAAAAAACGCAGTGTTGAGATCCGTTAATCACGTTGTGTATTGCGATCTTGATATATTGCGTGATGAGTGGCAAAAATTAGACAGAAAGTGGTAAATAAAACGTTTTAACATTAGGACAAACAGTAAATTCACAGTGACTAAATTACGAGAAATAAATATATAAGTATTAAGTAATATTTATTTAAAAAAAAGTCATAAGCGTTAATTTAGTTCGTACTAAAATTATACAAAATTTAAACATTATTTAAAAGTTATAACGAAAAGCTCTTACAAAACATATTCAACGCGAGACTTATTATTATAATATTCAACGCTAGAATTAATTAATGGCGAATAAAAACTAACTTTAAGCTACCATTGTCAAAGCTTTGCCTGGATTATAGGTTTAGTAGTCTCGGTGGAATCACATTTAAGCTGGACTCTGACATCCCTAGATACACGTTAACTTATACACATAGAGGTACGAATATAATGTTTTATATACACTTTCCAGTTATGGTAAGTAGTTTTATTCATTTCAATAGATTTTTTGTTTGGCGAATAGAATAAGCTTAGCCAGCAGGTATCGCCGTTAAAAAACTTTTATACTAATTGACGTGGAAACGGCTCGCAAAAATACTTTTATAGTATCATGTCCTACGGCAGTTCATTTTGGGGTACTGAAGCTGGTATTAAAACAATCTTTGTCTAACAGAAGCTATTCGTGCAATAAATAAGTTAGGCCATAATATTCTTTAGAAAAATAATTATCAGGCACCTAAATACATTTATTTTTGAAAATATTATGTACAAAAATCGGTATATAGATAATATTAATACTAAAAAAAGGCTTCAATTTAATGCACCTGTAACTTGATTGCACGAATTCTAATTATTTTATAATATGTACGCTTTTACAACAGAATGTCAAAAATGTGCGAGAATTTTTTATCTTAAAAACTTAAATAGTTGTGAAAAGGCATTTGTATGTTAAGGGTTATGGTTATGAGACGCCTTGGGAATGAAATGTGCCGGTTGTTCTGAAGCTTAGGCAGTAGCCTATTTTTATTTGACGTTCAAAACATTGAAGCGTGTAATTTCGTATTTCAGAAAAAAAAAATGTTGAAGAAATATGATGGAAATACATTTTTCCTACTTTCTTTTATGTCCATCAGTGCATTTTTAAGTAGCAGAATTGAACGGTGCGCTTTACTGTGCTTATCAGAGTGAAAATAAAAATAGGTTGACTCTGTACAGTATGAGTATATATGTGTGAGAACAAGAAGGAACTTAAAAACTAATTGTTAGGATACTGCATTCTCAGCTCTGGTAGTGCTAGGCGTGGCATCGTATTCCAAAGTGTAACACGCAATGCCTCGAAAAATATGTGCAAAATCGGCAATAAAAGTATCTTAACAGAGAATAGAGTGTTAAATACTAGATTCCAAGGTTACATTTGCCTACCCTATGACGTACGTTATAGTTACTTGAATTGAATGAATAAAAAATTAGCGTGCAAATGCCGTACAATTCAAATACTTAGTATTATCATTCTTTCAAACAGTATTGACAACCTCTAATTGCTATATGTTGCGAAGGTTCAGTCGCCGTTTTTTTTTATTTTCAGCAATTTATTCAGTTAAAGATTTTTAAGTCTTTAAAAATAATAGATTCTTAATTTGTCTATTTCAGCTTTACACTGTTTGTGTAAGACATGGCAAGGTAGGTAGTGGCTACGTGAGAATATAGTGTTAAGAGACTCCGTTCCTATCACAACTTTCTGCTGCATTTGAGGCATTGCGTGCTGTTTGGCAAAACTTAACGTCGTGCTTTGCCTTGTTACCAAAATGAAGAAATGAATACATTAAATATTTAATTTAAAAATATAAAATGTTTTAATTTCCTCGAGTGGGGTTTAAATCCACAATTTGTTGCGTTTAAAATTAAGGATTTTGGGCAAGGCACAGTACCGCGCAATGGACATTGGAAAAGAGGCGTACGCTCTTACACTCAACGGCAACTCCTACTACACTTAACGTGAAATTTTCCAGCATCAAGGGCCTACACTTCAATAGGAATGCCGTCCACCGCACCATCTTAAAATGGCACGTCCAGCCTTATTATCTCTGTAGGAGAGTCATATTGCCTGACCCAGTGATACATACTTTCAATACTCAGGCTACAAAATAGAGCATAATTTTATAACTAAGTTTCCGCCGTCTTGTCAGTATTGACGACCCTGTCGTCTATCTGACTCCGTGTTGACTTTGACAATCCTTTCTGGACAGTTTCAGACAGATCGTATCTCATGCTCAAATTCGGCGGAAAGTGGGGAACGGAAGTGGACTGGAGTGTCATAACACTAGGTTTCACTTCCGTTCCCGCTGCCTACCCTGCCTAGTGCGGGATACAGCGTGAAGCTAAAAAAGAAAAAAAAAAAAGAAAGTATCATGCATCTCTCTGATCTCATGCAGCACATGCAATCGGCTATCGACAATATGCTTTTACAGGCCTCCACTGCAGTACTAAGGTACTTGGTAGTTTTAACTATTAGTAAGCTCAAGTCACACACCACCGACCATGCGGGGAGGACTATATTGAACTTTTCTATGGTGAATGGATTATCCCAATTGGTTAACTCACCTACGTGAATCCCAAATGTGGACAAACACAATGCCTTTAAATTGAAACTTCTACTCATTTTCCAATTTATGTCCGGACAAAACCCGGTTTTCGTCAATACTACTTACTTTATCAAGACCTTACCTCCAGAGCACTATCTGGTGACCTAAAGTCCCCAAAGGAACATTGGGTTGAGTGTTCAGCCCACAAAACTATTACGATAATTCTAGTTAAAAAGGACATAAAGTGTGAGAGCAATCTTTCTAGAACTCACCAGTGCTTTGCCCCCCAAAGACTGCACTTGGCAACTTGAGACATATAGCGAAAAAGAAAGTCAATTTTCTGGATGCTCTCTTTGCCTTGAACTCGACTATGGACGACCGAGGAACAGCACCACCGACCATCCCGCGTGTCAAAGCTCAATGCCAGATAATACATTCAGTCAAAAAGTTGTTAGGCGATCTTTGTCTTCTTTCCAACATCCACAAATTGAGTGGGCCAGATCGATTCTCTCTTTTGGGCTTGCTCCTGGGCTGACAACGACGCTAATGCATATTTTTCGGCACTCTTACTTAGTCGGCTTAGTTCTCATCCAACTAACTGCAGGTCTATTGCAAGGAACTGCGTGCTATACGAGTGCGTACGCTGTTTCTTCTGTATATCAATAATACATTAGAGGACTCTAATCTATGCTCTCTGGTCGTGGAAGTCTTTCTCGGGAAAGCGTGGATGAGCGCCGATATCAACCTGTGTATTTATTGAGACAGACTTCATAAATGTCTCCTTATAGAGTAAAATGAACCTAGTTCAATTCAATCCCCAAAAAACGACTAAAAATTTACTAATATCTTGCCATTCCAGTTTTCGAAAAGCACGCTTGGCATTAGCTAATGGTGTCTCAACATTTTGATTGGCCGTATCACAATCCTCTGGAAACCAAAGCAAAGTTGTTAAGTAAATAGAGTTAAGTAACGTTCCAATTAAGACACTTCTGATACCTATTTTCAGCCGAACTTGAAGCTTTGCATGTAAAATAAATCAAGAACATAATTTCAACGTACAAAACGGCTATCATACATTGTTACTATTTCCCTAACAGTATCGTATACTGAAACTACGCTAACTAGAACCTAAATACCGACCTGTTTGTAGTTTGAATATTCCATTTCACTGACGCTGACCAAACTAATTGACCATTATAATTTGTTTTTAGACGATACGATATATTCGTATCGCATGGTCTAAAATAAATAAATACACAATTAAATAATTTAATTTAAATAAAATATTAATATTTTTTACATGAACATGAAATTTGGTGGAAAAATGGGGACCAGAATAGATTTTTGATTAGGTTCCCATGTTCCCTTTGTTTTTCCTACCATGTGTGGAATCAACCGTAAAACTGAAAAAAAGACACATGTTGTAACACTGTTTCTTCTTTGGAAACTGTTATTCTTGTAATTCTCTCTGTACCTAAGAGTAAATATTTAATAATAGTAATAGTTAAATAATGAACTAATACATACATTTAAATAAGTAATCACTTTATATAAATATAGTAATGTGGCTAAAAATAAAAATAAAACTAAAAAAATCTGTCACTCAATACATAAAGCCTAGATTCGGTGGAAGACGGGGAACGAGAACGAGAAATTAATATATAAAGATTAAATAATAAGTAATATTTATTCCAAAAAAAGTCTTAGGCGTTAATTTAGTTCATACTAAAATTCTACAAAATTTAAACATTATTAAAAAGTTATAATGAAAAGCTCTTACAAAACATATTCAACGCGAGACTTATTATTATAATATTCAACGCTAGAATTAATTAATGGCGAATAAAAACTAACTTTAAGCTACCATTGTCAAAGCTTTGGCTGGATTATAGGTTTACTAGTCTCGGTGGAATCATATTTAAGCTGGACTCTGACATCCCTAGATACACGTTAACTTATACACATAGAGGTACGTATATAATGTTTAATGTATACTTTTCATTTATGGTAAGTAGTTTTATTCATTTCAATAGATTTTTTTGTTCTACTGTATCCCACACTTCCTATACTCTCTCTGGGATATATATATATATATATATATATATATATATATATATATATATATATATATATATATATATATATATATATATATATATATATATATATATATATATATATATATATATATAATAAAGTAAAAATAAAGAAGAAATAAAGTTTAATTTACTTTAAATATATATTAAATTAAAAGGGTTCTAATTTGAAACAGGTTATTTGTTATAGTATAAATTAAGCTTTCTCCACTTTGGCAGAGGTGCTAATTGTAAGCCAGTTATATATATATATATATATATATATATATATATATATATATATATATAAATATATATATATATATATATATATATATATATATATATATATATATATATATATATATATATATATATATATATATACATATATATATATATATATATATATATATATATATATATATATATATATATATATTTATATATATATATATATATATATATATATATATATATATATATATTTATATATATATATATATATATATATATATATATATATATATATATATATATATATATATATATATATATATATATATATATATATATATATATATATATATATATATATATATATATATATATATATATATATATATATGTATATATATATATATATACATATATAAATATACACATATATATATAGTTGCTGTGTGTTCAATATCAATGAATATTTCATCTTCTCGATGTGACATAGCGGCGTTGAGTCCCACTTAATATTCTAAAGGAGGTAGGGAGGAATTTATATTTTTTATTTTATAAATTTAAATTGTACTTGCTTATATGATGTACTGACCAATATATGGTGTACTGGTTAGGCAGAGGAAACTTGGGGACATATTGTTAAGATACTTCAATCCCCTCTTTCCGCTTATTTTAAATCATTGCGTGTTCAGTGGCGAACCTCAACGCCGCGGTTTGTCTTGTTACTTGATTAAAGAAAAGATAATATAAAATATTTATAATAGGCCTGTCGTGGCGCAGCACCACAAACGTGTGACTGTAACCGACAGGTTGTTGATTCGATTCCCGCTCGGGGAATATTTAATATTTTCTTTTTAAATATTTAATATTTTCAATTTAAATATTTAATATTTTTAATTTAAATATTTAATATTTTCAGTTTAAATATTAAATATTTTAAATTTTTCGCTCTGGTACAAGGCAAAACGCGACGTTGAGTTCCGCCACTCAACACGGAAAGTGGGGAACGAAAGTGGAATGGAGTGTCTTAACACTAGGCTTTCCCAAGTTCCTACCCTGCCATACGCAGGATACAGCGTGAGGCTGAGTAATATAGTGTTTAATTTCTTCGAATGGGGATCGAACCCACAGCCTATCGCTTTTACAGCCGGACGCTTAAGCCCCTGCGACACGCGTACACAATCAGTAAGATCCTAAAAGCCGCATTATCCAATGGTTTCCACTTCGTCGATTACTAATTACGGAAGGGTAATGTACGTGACGGTTAATTAGGGCGAATTTAGTTACATTCTATTGCAATAGAAATGTATTTATTATCGTTTTAAAATGAATGAGTTGTTGGTATTCTTTTACAATTTTGCAGCTTTATGCCGTATTTATAAAATAGAGACAGAGAGCCAACTAGATCTCTGAGACTATGCCTTGTTAAATTTCCGCCTAATTTTCGAACACTTTTGAGGGAGATGAGATAATCGTGGAAATGAAAACAATTAATTTCCGAATGGCAATTGAACTCATTATATTCGTTCTGACTGTAACAACGTGTGCCGCTGAGCCAATTGGTTACACTTAGCGTATAATAAATTTACATAAAATACATTAACAAAGTTGTAATATAATTTTGTTTGAGTACGAAAAATAATGTTAAATAAATATATTCACATATTTTCAGTTATAATATATTGCCAAATAGTCCTTACATTTAAAGCTATGGACAGATTTTTTTGCATATACATAGGTAATCCTATTTCACACTCTGTTACCGAACAGAAGGTCCCACTTTACTGGTTGACCAGCTTCGGCAAGAATTATAAACTAGAAAGGGATGTTACATATTTTTCGCATATAACTGGCAAAGTATTGCTATTTTTTTGATTTAAATTTGTTAAATAATTTGGGTATAAAACCCTAAATTTTATTTTTACTTTTAATTGCACGTTGTATTCCGCACATGACAGGTAAGGCGGCGGGTACTTGGGAACCTAATGCTAAGATAATCCGTTTCCACTAGACACTTTCAATCTCTACTTTTCATCGAATTAGAAAATAACGACACATCGCGACGTTGAGCTTCATAAACGAGTGACGGAACTCAACGCCGACCCGAGCGTAGAAATAAGAATATTAAAAAATTAATTCCTCGAGTAGATTCGACCCCACAACCAATTGTGTTAACAACAACTCGCTTGCGCCCTTGCGCTACGATAGGACTCTACTTACCTGAGTGTTTATTGATCTTATTACATATGTACATGTAGTAGTAAATATTCGTGCCTATGTGGTTATCAGTGGTGTTATCAGTGTAAACTTATTACCATATTAATAGAATAATTCGCTATCATAAGATTTACTATATCAATTTATATGCTTAGAATATATACCTTAAATATATTTTACATTACACATTACATATTACCTATTAAGCGGTGGAGTTAAACACTGCTCCATGTTTCACAAGCAAAGAAGTCAATTTCTTCTAAATATAATATATACATTGATTTACTTTTTTATTTGTAAAGACTTCAGTATTCTACTTAAAGCAGCGTAAAGCGAAATATTTTCGATTTCTAATCATAAATCCTATCGTTTTCCATTTTTTATATGCCGTAACTAAACGCCGTATTTTGTGAATAAGCTACTTTATTCAATTTATTCAAATTATAACTCCTTAAACCCCCTGTACTTAAAATAAAATAACATCCGGTCATCTCATTAAAAACTTCCTTAAAAAATAACTATATAAAAAAATAACCTTTCAGATTTAATTAAAAAAAATGGCGTGTTAATTACAATTAACATTGTTCTTTATGTTGGCAACTCCGGTTTCATTTGGCCTTTAGGGACCCCCCGTTGAAATATGAGTGTTTTACTGCTTATACGTACTGCTGTAGAAAGTTTTCGCGTAAAGCGTCTATGCGAGTAAAGTTTAACGCGATTGCTATTTTAGTATGTCAAGCATGTCACAATTTTGATTAAATTTAACGATTTTCATAGAGCTTTAGTTAGTAATCCGGTTTTGAGGTACTTGGTTATGATGTGTTAGGGTTAGTAAATATATTTTGCTTAGAATATAAGCTTTTATTTAAATCTTGTAAAATTGTAGATAAATAAATTAAAATTTTATTATTTTTGAGGTTTGTTGTGAAGTTAGGCGCAAGCATGTGATGTGAGTTCGACAGATTGTGAGTTCGATTCTCACTCGAGGGAAAAAGGAAAATTTTAATATAGCAATAGCTATAAGATTAGAAAGCATTTTCATTTTAATATACAATCATGTACCTTAGCCAAAATTTAATTGGACGATGGAGTGTCTAAACACTAGGCACCCGAGTTTCTTTTCAGTGTTATCCTACTATGTGCGGGATACGGTGTAAAATTAAAAAGGAAGCTTATTATTAAATTTAAATTTTACAGAGACGCTAACAACATAAATAAAATTTAACAAGCGTATAAGAATTTCGATATAGCTAGATAAGAACGTATGACTTATTTCATCGGGGAGCTTGGACAGTTTTCAAGAGGCGCGGGTTCAGATACTGCTCCGTTCAAAATGTTTATACGCTTTTTAAATTTAAATTTGATATTTTCAGTCCTAAGTGTGAAACAACACTTTAAAAAATAGTAAAATACTTATTATTTTTTTGTGTCTAAAAATAAAAATAGCACATATTTTAAATATACAAAAAACTTTTAACTTTTAACATTTATAGGAGAATATAATTGATAGTTAAAAAATCAACATTATTCATTACAGAGACTTGATTTTAAGAGTGTCATAAAAAAATCCTAGCAAAGTCTCTTTGAGGGTGGGTATTGTCATCGTCGAAGTTAATTGCAACGCTAGCGTCGCGTTTTCGTTTTGTTTCTTATGTGTATTTATTACAAGCTTGGAATAGTATCACTGTAAGGTCAAATGAGTAAAGGAATAGATGTAGTGAGGTTTTTGTATAAAAAATATATAATATATTAGGACTATAATTTATATGTAAACTTGATTAATATGACTTTGATTTCTACTCTGGAGGATGAATTATGTTCGTTCTAGTAACAATACTAATTGTGGTGTTAAGTTTCGCCACACAATACGAAATATCTTAAAAGTTGAGAGGAAAGTGTAGAAAGGAATTATTGTTCCCTGTATCTACACCTTGATAAAAAAAAAATGAAAAACATATTTAAAATATAAATATAAATTTTTCACTCTGTATTCTCATTTTCAATTTCATAGGCAGATAAAATCTGGAAAATATAATGACACTCGCACTTTTCGCCGAATTCTTTTGATTTTAAGTGTTGAGTGGCACAACGATATATAACGTTTTTTTAAGCATTTTGTCACAAAAAGAAAATATATTTCACGCCCCGAGAGAATAAAACCAGTGATGTGTTGCTGGGGCACAAGCGTGTGACTGTAAACGCGATAGGTTGTGGGTTTGATCACTTTAGCACTTTAGGAAAAGAAATATTTAATATTTTCATTTCTTCACTTTGGTGAACAAGGCAAAGCTTAGCGTTGAGTTTCACCACTGAACTAACAGTATCTTAACACTAGGTTCCCAGGTGCCCTTGCCTCCCCTGCCATGTGCGGGATACTGTGTGACACTGAAGGAAGAACATAAAACAGTATTCTCTACTATTTGGTATGGAAAAGATAGAGTAAACGATATACAGATTGTGCTTTAATATTTTTCAAATTTCTATCTGAAATATGAAAAATATTAAAGCAAATGTCGAGTCTTAAAATTTCACTTACAAATAATACAGCTTCCTATATATCACATATAGCGAGGCAGCTAGATGTAATGTTATAACAATACGTTGCCTACTTTCAGTTCAATTTTACGGATATTATGAGTTGAGAACTCGACGCCGCTTTTGACTTCGAGCGCGATAATGCAAATAATTTAGTAGATATTAATCATTTTACACAGATTTATACGGATTTTTTTTGCACCCACACTGTGACCAATATTTTCTTTAGATACACGCTGTATCCCAGACATAAAAGGGTCGACAGGCGGAACCCGGAACCTAGTAATACAATACTTCAATTTCATAAAGACAATTCCATCCCCTTTTTCCGCCATACCTAGGAGACATGGTGTGTTGATTTACAGCGATCAACGCTGCTGATACTGCTTATTTCAAGTTATTTATATCATATCATCATTTATATCAATGCAAGAGGTGCGTCAGAAAAAAGTAAAGCCAACCCATTGGTATAATGAGGGCCCTGCATAATGTGACAGTACATTTTATTATGATCAGACACAATGTAGGTGTAGGCGTCAGGCGTAATGTATCTTGTGCCTTACCTCATTGTAATTCATATATGCATTATGTATAAATAAAAAATCAATTTAACGTTTTTCAAAAGCTTTTCTTTTGGCTGGTTGTGTTAGTTTTTGTGTTAGTATATGTCCTTGTAAGATCTATTTTTAGCCTTTATCCGTTGTCTAATTAAGTTGAAATTTAAATTACGATTGTAGTTCTGATGATAATGAATTTATGTATAATAAATATTGTCGGACATCCGAAATGGCCACCAGAACTAGATGGTGGATATTATTTTTCTTTTTTAATTTATAGGCTTTATCCCTAAATTACATTACACCATGAAATTACAAGAAAAATAAATAAATAATATATATACGTTTAGATAAATACATCTTTACCATCATTAATTAGTAAAGGTATTATTATTCTCGAGTACGTAGCGGTACTAGCGTTTTCATCAATATATGCCCAATTTTCGAAACATTGTATGTAAAGAGGCGAAGTTCTGTGTTGTCTTTTTCCATAGTCTAAGTAGCTTAAGTATTCCTCTAAGCGGGAATCGAATTTCTACATATCGAGTTTATAGTCAGAATGCCACTGCACCTCGGCGTATAAATAAAATGTCATCTAATAAAGTACTCAACACATGATTCATGATTTCATTTTCAAAATGAAAGAAGCTTTTTCAAAAGTAATATAACATTATTTGCTTTACAGCTCCGCAAGATTTTTGACTTCTAATTTTTGAAAATATTTTTTTTATTTATTTTTTCATTGTTATTAACAAAATCGTGTGCTGTTTTATAATATTTTTTATAAATTCCCTCATTAGGTTCACGCTGTAGCCTGGGAACTTGGGAACCTAGTGTTAAGTACAGTGTTAAGTCCTAACTGTCACCGAACTCTGGAGGCATTGAGCATTGAGAGGCAAATACCGAAGTTATCAGTTTTAAATATATTTACGTGAAAAAAAATACCTCCAAATTATTATATCTCATTCATTTAGTTTGCATAATTATTAATTCAATAAATTATCGAAATTAGACGGACACTAATAACAGCGTCTCTTTGACAAACGTGAAGCTATTATAAAAATAATAATTATATGAATTTAGTGTACATAAGTCTTTACCCATTTCAGGAGCCTCGAGGAATGTTGTAATTGGATGAGCAGGACGCACGGCAATTTTCTACTTGCACGGACGCAATCTGTAAACACTGACGCGTTTAGTATCTATATTTTATTAAAATATCAGTAATTTAACTTAATTTTATTAAAGATACTAAGTTGTTAAGTTCAACGTGCTGTTATAACGCGAATCTCTTTCGCGTTTTTAAAAAAAAGATTTATTTTATCTACACTTGATTTATTAAAACGAAATAGTATTTTATAGAGTTATTATATAAACACTTGAAATAGTATATAAACACTTGAAATAGTAATTAATAGTATATAATAATAATTAATAAATCTTAGGCAACCTTTCTCTAAGACGCAGGGATGGAGACTAAAAAATAATAACTAATTATAATATTTAAGCATGCGGCAATAATGCTGACGCGGCAGCGTCAGTCTAGGGATCCGCAAATATACTTGCAGGGTCCGGGTATAACACCTCCCCCTTTAAAGAAATAAACTTCTATTTCTTAGAAGTTTATGTATAATAAATGATTATATATTTTCCTATTTTAAACATTGATTCTAAGTTTAGCAGGTGAAACTATTTCAGAAGTCGTGTCAGTCTGTCTTTCAGTTTTATGTTCTTCCAAAAGAACGGTAGGTGACTTGGAAGAAGTTGAATCTGGGGATTTGAAAGAGTTTAAATTGGAAAGGCTGCTGTTAGATTTGTACAACTTAGAATATAATCTAAACATAATATAACAAACAATAGTAATTATAATTAAAATAGTTAAAACAGAGTAATGAGCTCCATATTTTATTATGTGTGGTTCATTTATTATTTTATCAAGGTTCTTTTCAAAGGATTTAATGATTTTATTGTAGTTAACATTCATATTTTTGGTATCCAAATCCCGTAAACTAATATGTGGCACATTACTTATACTTTCCCTTAATGCGTTTACATTGCAACAAGGATTATTTATTAAATTAAAACTAGAAAGACTTGATACAGGTGCAGTAATGTTTACAAAATTATTATTAGCATGCAATTTTGTATCTTTACAATAGGCTACACAATATTTGGGTAAAGTAAACACACCAATACCATGAATATTTTCTTCCACTAACTCTGAGTTAACACAATCTATAGATAATTTAACAGAATGAGATTGTACGAAAATCCACTTATTATTCACTAAAGCTTTCCAAATATCTAAGTCACCTTTAAGAAATTCCGTTTTACACTGCACTGGTAATTTTTTTATCACTTTTGATAGTAGTTCACTTTCACAAGATGGATTTGCGTTTACCGACAAAACGTTCATGATGTTGCATATATAATTCTGGGAGTTTACACTTTTACACACTTCGAGGGAGTCAATATTAGTGTACTGGATTTTGTCCTTGGTTATAGCAGTATATTTACTGCCTGGTATTACTAAAGTGAATGAGTCTGGCTTACTAAAGTTATGAGGTACGGGCAATGAAATATTAAAGTATAAGTAAAATTCCTGAAATGTAACTAAGGGTATTTGTAACACGAATACGATCTTAAAATTTAAATAATAACAAATTAGTTTAGATATATTCATAATAGAATGCATTGAACTTAAATCTAAACTTACACCTAATTCAAGACCATTTGGTAAATATCTATGGTTGTCGGCAAGCTCTTGAAATAACTGGCTTGGAGTTATTATGGAAGGATGAAGTATATTCATATTACAGAATAGACTAGCATTAATAAGATCCTCTAATTGAAAGGATAAAGCAAGAATGGAAGATTCTAAATTATTTAAAATAGAATTTATTTCCGAAATTTGAACTAATTTGTTTGAAATAACGGAAACGTTTTTCATAGATGCAGAGAGCTTGTCAACAGCTTCATTTAAACTATCTTCATTAATCTTTAGTTTATGTAAAGAATGATTATAAGACGAGATTACTGTTGATGTAACTAGAATATTTTGTTTAATTAATGAAGCTAGTTCTTTATTATTATTTTGCATAACAGTTATAGCATTACCATATTTAATAGCATCATCTTCATCAAAAGTGCCGAAAATGTGTTTAAATACAGTTCCTACACCCCCAATCCATGCACCACGTTTTATTCTAGTTTCAAGTAAATGGGAAATAGAAGAGTATTGTTGACTTATTTCTCGATATCTAGTAGTTAAGGGCTCTAACATATTATGACATTCCGTATTAATTATTTCAGAGGATTTACAAAGATATCTGACTGTTCCCAAAACAGAGTTAATATTATCAATATGTAATCTAATATTCGCGACATTCATCGGTATTACTACGTTTAGATGGCCATTAATAATTTTTAATCTTCCCAAATAGTCAAAATATATGCCTGAACTCGATGAAATTGGTTGAACGAAAGTTGAAGTTGCTATCACCTCGTAATGACTGCACAATGCATGACTGCAAAAAATAAATAAAATAAAAGTAGTAAAACTAAATATAATACTAATCTAATTAAGATTTTAGAAATTAGCATGGTTATCGACATCGCTTGCCGGCTTAACCTCATCATAATGATGTTTTATATGTCTCCTATTAATTAGTAATGACAAGGTGTTGTTTCCGTGAATTTTTACTATTTTAAAAGGACCCTTCCATACAGGAGATTGGGCTTTTCGGAGCCTTAAATGATTTTTCAGGTACACATATTGACCCACCTTATATTGAGCTTTTCTAGATCGTTGATCGTAATATGTTTTTGAAGTCTCTTTGGATTTACAAATATATTCAAGAGCCTTTTGACGCGAGAACTTAAGTCTATGTTGTAGCATTTTAACATAATCAGGATAAGTTACATACGGTACTTCATCGTAAATGGAATCAGGTATAAAAGCTTTATGGCCAAAAATCAACTCATAAGGAGTATAATGTGTTGTGCAATGTAATGCGGTATTGTAGGCTAACATTGCAGTGACTACATAACGAGGCCAGTTGTCTTGATTTTCATTAACATAGGATTTTAGGTACTCTTTAAGGGTACAATGGGACCTTTCCAGAGCACCTTGAGTTTGGGGATGATAGGGTGTTGACCAAAGTTGCTTAATTTTTAAAAAAATCACATGTTTTTTTAAAGAGATCTGCAGTAAAATTAGAACCTTGATCAGTTGAAATCATTTTTGGAATACCGAACATGTAAATAAAATGCAAGAGACAATCGCTTGTCTCTTCTCCTGAAACACCGCGGAGTGGGTAGGCAGCACAGAATTTTGTGAGGTCGTCTTGAAGTGTCATTATGTATTTTAATTTAGCAGTGCCTGATTCTGGCAGGGGACCCACAATATCTAAAGCTACTCTTTGAAAAGGGACATTGGATATAGTAGTTATTTGCATTGGCGCTCTATTAGTTTTACGAAGAGCTTTATTTTCTTGGCAGAGAGAACAAGTTTTAACATAATTTTCCACATCATGTCTCATACCCTTCCAATAATACATCTCCTGAATGCGTTTAAGCATCCTAACCGAGCCTAAATGCCCAGCAATTGGTAAGTTATGATTTTCGCGCATAATTTTATTTATTTCACTAAGAGTGGGATATATTATGTTATCGTGGTATATATTTATGGTAATATTGGTATTGTGAAATAAATAAGTGAGAATATTATATATTTTGATAAATGAATTATTTTCAAATGGATTTTGAAATCTGAAATAGCGATTTCAGTTATATTAGTATAATTTCGTAATAAATAACATTTTATAATTCTTAGAGTATAGAAGATTTCCGGATATGTACATTCATCGAAGTGATGAACTTTCGTATAAATTAAATAAATATCTTTATTGTTTAACAACACTTTATTAAAAGAGTGTAGTTGTTTTCCGCAATACATAATTTCATTAGAATTTTGTATATTATTCATTATTTCTTGAATATAAGCGTTAGATTCATCTAGATCTATAGAACTTGGAATTAAAATAATTTTACAGCTAGTTTTAAGAAGAGATTCATTTTTTTCAATAATTTTAGTATCATATTATATAGTTTTAGAAGCAATTTCTTTAAGGAATTTTGAATATTCGACATTATTTTTCACAGTATCTGAGTTATATAATATAGAAGAAGGATTTTGTGTTATTAAATTATCATTATTAGATACAGACGGATTTACATGTTCTGTAGAAATAGTAGGAATTAAAGATTCAAGATTAATATCATCAGGTATGCTTTGGTTTTCTGGATTTGGAGGGTTAATCATTTCAATAGAGGGATTGAATTTAGCAGGATTAGAAACTGAAGGTTGTTCAGCCAAAAGAGGATTACCACCTTGAATAGAAGTATTTTCAATTGGAGGAATTAATAATGGATCAACCTCAGGAGAAGGTTCTAGGGATTGGATTTCAAGATCATTAAGATCAAGATTAAGATCATTACTTTGTGGACTTAAATTTATGTCCCCGAAATCAGTGATTGAATCAAGAGAATTAGAGTGATCATCAAGATTAGGAGTGTTTTCAGGATATATTGGATTGACAGGATAACGAGAGAGCGCGTCTGCAACAGAGTTTAGTTTTCCTTTACGATATACAATTTCATACTCAAACTCTTCAAGTTTTAGTCGCCATCCTTGAAGCTTACTACTTAAATCTTTATGATTTAATAACTACTTTAGAGGTCTGTTATCGGTAACGATTTGAAATTTTCTGCCGTATATATAAGGACGAAATGTTTTACAACCGAAAATAATAGCTAATAACTCTTTTTCCGCTGTACTGTAATTACATTCACTTTTATTTAAAGTGCGCGAAGCAAAAGCAATAGGTTTATCTTTACCGATTAAACCTTGAGATAGAACTGCAGCAATGGAATAATTTGACGCGTCGCATGTCAGTATAAAAGGTTTTGTAGAATCTGGATAGCAGAGTATTGGAGCTGTAGTTAATTTGCGTTTTAAGGCATCAAAAGCAAGTTGTTGTTGATTCTCCCACTTAAATACAGTGTCTTTACGAAGCAAAGAAGTTAAGGGTTTGGCAATTTTAGAAAAATCTGGAATAAAACGCCGATAATATGAGACGAGGCCTAAAAATGATGATTTAATATCTTTAGGTGATGATGGTGTCGAGAAATGGGTTACTGCTTTTATCTTATCCGGGTTAGGTTTTACTCCTTCCTCAGTAATTATATGTCCTATATATCCTACTTCTCTTCTTAAGAATTCGCACTTGTCCGGTTGTAGCTTAAGATTGAACTTCCGTAATTTTTGGAAAACTAGTTTTAAATTTTCTATTTGAGTTTGTAAATTGTGAGAATAAATTACAATGTCGTCTAAGTAAACGAAACACCTGATACCCTGAAGACCAGAAAGAGCAGTATTCATTAAACGTTGGAATGTGGCTGGGGCATTCTTAAGCCCAAATGGCATACGAGTAAATTCATAGTGACCTTGGGGAATATTAAAAGCTGTTTTGGCTGCGTCAGCTGGGTCAAGAGGAATTTGATAGAAACCTGAAGCTAAGTCCAGGGTAGAAAAATATTTACTGTTCCCAAGCTGATCTAATATTTCACTAATCTGAGGGATTGGATAAGTGTCACCTATGGTTACTTCAATTAGTTTCCGGTAATCTATTACTACCCGCCACTTTTGTTGACCAGAAGCATCTAATTTTTTTGGCACTATCCAAATAGGTGAAGACCAAGGAGAATTGGAAGGCTGAATTATTCCCTGTTCTAACATTATATTAGTTAATTTTTTTACCTCTTCTTTATGTACTTCAGGAAATCGATATGATTTAGTATGAATTGAAACATCTGAATTAGTCTTTATTTTATGTTTAATGGCGGCAGTATAAGTTAATAACTCTCTGGGTAAATGGAATTATCAGAAAATTCGGAGCACAATTCAAAGAGTGCATCCTTTTCCTCAGAGTTAAGATGAAATATTCTAAGTGTATCTAGTATAGATTTAGTTCTTAAATATGTATCAGATTTTTTTGAGAAATTAGTATAATTAATAGAATGAGTATCTTTCGGAACAAGTGAATTTGACTTAGAAATAATTACTAAATTAAGATTAGAATTAAGAGTGGCAGAAGATTCTGACGTATTAATGATGGAAATATTAATTCTATTATTATCTTTTACTTTAACGAAACAGTTCGCCACTAGTAACGTATCAGAAATATTCTGATCTAAGATGAAACCTTCGTTAATTTCAGGGTTCTTTACAGAGCATTCAATTATCATTTCAGACCTAGGAGGAATGATGTAGGTAGGTACACGAAATTGAAGTTTCATATCTTCATCGTCTATTTTTAAAACATCCTTATTATAATCTATGGTGCACTTAAAATTGTCTAACATATCAGAACCAATTATTCCGTCATATGGTAAGTTAATATTTTTAATTAAATGAAATTTATGACTTATAAATTTTTTTGGAGATTTTGATAAATAAAGTTTAAGATTAAAGTGTCCCATTGTTTGAGTGCACTCTTCTATGGGGTCAATACCTTTCAAATTTATAATTTCAGTTATGAGTTTCGGCGTATTTTGAATACAGTTGAATTTAATAAGACTTATTGAAGAACCAGAGTCAACTAATAATGCTAATGGTGTGTTAGATACAGACGTTTGAACTTGAATATGAGGTAATAGTATTTTAGTTGGATCAGAAGTAATTTCAAAAATTTCAATCTCAGACTTAGCAACAGATAAAGACTCAGAGGATTCAGTGGTTTGAATCGGTTTAGCAGATTCATTGATGTTAGAAGATATCGAAGCCAAATGAGGCGCAATTACGCTTGCATTTCGCGAAACAGTGGACTTCACTAACTGTGCAGACTCAGTGGATACAGAGGATTCAGTGGATACAGAGGATTCAGTGGATACAGAGGATTCAGTGGATACAGAGGATTCAGTGGATACAGTGGGCTTAAAAGATACAGTGGATTTAGTAAGGTTACACGAAGAATTGGTGCCAGTTGTATTTCTTTGGTGTCTCACACGACACCGATGTGAGACATCACCTAGTTTTTTATATCATCGACTTCATCATGACCATTATCCGACATAGCTTGAGAATAATTTACACTTTGTTGGGTTCTAGAAGAGGAAGGTTTGCCATAGTGTCGATTGTTATACTCTCGTTTTCTACAGTATTCTATTGTGTGACCAATGTTTTTGCAATAATTACAGACTTTCGAAGTAGATTGATATGGAATTCTAGAAGTCGGTCGGGAAGATTCAAAGGATTTTTGCATGGGATTATTTAAGTTAACAACTTGTCGTCGGTGTTGTAAAGGTTTATTATACCTAGTCACCATATCATTTCTTTTAAAAAAATTCTGATGCACACGCTCTTCGGAAATGGCTATATTAATTGCTTCATTTAAATTTTTAGGTGTCCTACACCTAACAAAGTTGGAAATTCTAGGGTGTAGGCCCATTGTGAAATGATGAAGGGCGAGATCTTCCATTGCCGCTACTCGGCCTGGGATTTCTTTTACTTTTGTCGAATTTAATGATATTTCTGTCAGTAATTGTGATAAACAAGTTTCGATTCGTAGAGAAAATTGACTAACATTTTCATTAGACTCTTGTTTACATTCTTGTAGTTCAGTGAGTAAGTGTGTATAATGTTTTCTTTGGCTAAATTGTGTTTTTAGAAATTCTTTAAGTTGTTCCCAAGACAAAAAATCTTTATCGAGCAAATTGCTTCAGCTTTCCCCGATAATTGGCTTAAAATGAACTTAAACAAAATTGGCTTTTGCCAGTCGGAAGCTAAGTCGAAAGCATTATTACAATTTATGATAAATGAATTTAACGTTTCCCTACATCCATCATATGGTTTTATAAATTTTAATAGAATATTTAAATCCATCTCTAGTATTGAAGGAGTTTTCTTTCCTTTTTGTTTTTTTTGTTCTAAAGAATTTAATGGCCTATCATCCTCAGATTCCGACGGCAAATCTATAGGATGTGGAACTTGTAACGAATCGCTTTTAATAATTTTGGGCACTTTAGATTCCGCCATATTTATTACAAATATAACAAAAAATATATAATTTACTTATAAAATTAAATTACGTTGCAGCTAATACATATACAAATGAAATAAGGAACTTATTTAACACATAATAATTAGTGATAAAAACATATTTATATATTTGTTACAAAAAATAAAAATAAAATTATTGAAATTAAATTTAAATTAATTTTAATGCCCGTTTTTTAAAAAAAATATTTGTATTGGAATTTACATCTAAAGCCAGACTCACATAACGCAGAATGCCACGGTGGTCCAGATAAGCGCCATATCAGCTTACTACAGGTGTGATGCGACTTGGGAAGCAATGCGGCCCACGATTCTCGTAACAAATATTCACAAATAGTTTCTTAATCACATTTTTCACTTTTATAAATGTTCACAAAGACGTTCCAGGGATTTGTATTTTCGTAAATCCCTTTCCGCTGCCACCAAAATGTTATAACGCGAATCTCTTTCGCGTTTTTAAAAAAAAGATTTATTTTATCTACACTTGATTTATTAAAACGAAATAGTATTTTATAGAGTTATTATATAAACACTTGAAATAGTATATAAACACTTGAAATAGTAATTAATAGTATATAATAATAATTAATAAATCTTAGGCAACCTTTCTCTAAGACGCAGGGATGGAGACTAAAAAATAATAACTAATTATAATATTTAAGCATGCGGCAATAATGCTGACGCGGCAGCGTCAGTCTAGGGATCCGCAAATATACTTGCAGGGTCCGGGTATAACAGTGCGATTGTAAACACCACAGGTTGCGGGTTTAATTTCTTTAACCATCAAATATTCCATCAACTTTATGCTTGTATAAGGCATTGTTAATTGCAACTTAAAATAATTTATTTATTAAATGAAAGAATTTATTTTTTCGAGAAAGAAAACGACAGTCGATCAAACTGAGTGTCCGAACCGATTTTTTTTACTGAGCTACAATGGCTTCTCGTTTAATCTCTTAGGCCACAATTTGTCGCTTACATTTCAAAAATATGGAAATATTGATATTCTATTTGAGCGAACATTTTAAACAACGCAAAGAATAGGAGCGTGAAAAGTGAATAATTCGTTCGTGAATATTCAAAAAAATGTTACACTATAAATTCTCTCCAATTTCCTGTATTTTCAGTAAGATTTTTTTTTATAAAATTATATATATGTATATATATATATATATATATATATATATATATATATATATATATATATATATATATATATATATATATATATATATATATATATATATATATATATATATATATATATATATATATATATATATATATATAAATATATATATATATATATATATATATATATATATATATATATATATATATATATATATATATATATATATATATATATATATATATATATATATATATATATATAGTATATTTGTATTTGTTTGTTTATGAATTTAAATATTATTGCAAAGCGTAAAGCTGATAAAACGTTTTTTTTTTATAATATAAGCAAACTGTGACTTAACAAGGTTTCTTATAACATATATGTACATATACAAAGATTATAGTCGGCTGCATATTTCTGAGTCAGTGATTTGTGCGAATATCGACGTTAACCCACAAAAGGATTGTACATTTGTATAATCGTCATATTGTAATAACATCTGGTGGTAATAATTAGAACAACTATAGATGAAGCATGAGATTGTTTAAACTTAAAATTTAGCTCTTGTTATACGTGTAGATAGGAGAAAAGGTTTATGGTGGTGCAGGAATAACGACGACGAGTAGGATCGATTTCCTTATGATTAAATGTAATTTTTATATATTCATTTTTCTATTTTAGGTATAAAGAAAAAGCACGGCGTTGAATTCCGAAATTCAAAATAGGAATGGAGAGTCTTAATATAGGTTAGTGAAGTTAAAATAATGGATAATATTTTCTAATATATGTTTGAAAAAAAACGTACCTTTACATATTTTTAATATAAAAATTATTTAAACCATTGTGTTACATCAATCTAAAATTAAATATTGATGTTTCATTGTGTTACAAAATTATGCTAATTGTGATAATATTTAAAAAAAATCATTACTCGAGGAAATGAAATGTTGATAATTTTATATTTCCAATTTAAATATTTATTTTTGTCATTTCTTCGCTCAAGGCAAAGAGCGGCGTTGAGTTTCGCCACTCAACACGCAATGCTTTAATTTTTGTGGAAAATGGAAAACGGAACTAGGTTTCTAAGTTCCCTACCCTGCCAAGTGCGGGATTGAGCGTGAAGCCGAGAGAGAGGGAGAAAAATATAAATAAACTGTACCACATAAACTTATACAAATTTAACCTTTATAAATGTGATGTAGGGTATCTTTTCCATACATAGCCTCCACGAGTAGGTGTTCCAGCAATGCATTATTCAACGTCCGTTTATTCTTACTTTGCTAAATGAATTAACTTTGCTCGCCTTTTTTCTCTCGCCTCATTTTTTACAGCGCCAATCTCTATACTGAGGTCAATTTTAAGTGACAATAATAAAATTTGAGTTAATTTTTTCTTTTGTCATGTGTTTTTTTTTATTTTACACATTTATCATATTTAGTGGTGGATGCAAGAAGAACTTTTAAAAACAGAAATTCCCGTATAGCAGGATAGGCAGAGGGAACATTAAGTTAAGACGGTTCGTTATTCAATTATTGAGATATGCCGAGCTGAATAGCGAAACTTAACGCCGCAAATATCCTCATTTAATAATTTCTTCGCTGTGAAAAAAAACGCAGTGTTGAGATCCGTTAATCACGTTCTGTATTGCGGTCTTGATATATTGCGTGATGAGTGGCAAAAATTAGACAGAAAGTGGTAAATAAAACGTTTTAACATTAGGACAAACAGTAAATTCACAGTGACTAAATTACGAGAAATAAATATATAAGTATTAAGTAATATTTATTTCAAAAAAAGTCATAAGCGTTAATTTAGTTCGTACTAAAATTATACAAAATTTAAACATTATTAAAAAGTTATAATGAAAAGCTCTTACAAAACATATTCAACGCGAGACTTATTATTATAATATTCAACGCTAGAATTAATTAATGGCGAATAAAAACTAACTTTAAGCTACCATTGTCAAAGCTTTGCCTGGATTATAGGTTTAGTAGTCTCGGTGGAATCACATTTAAGCTGGACTCTGACATCCCTAGATACACATTAACTTATACACATAAGGGTACGTATATGTTTTATGTATACTTTTCATTTATGGTATGTAGTTTTATTCATTTCAATAGATTTTTTGTTTGGCGAATAGAATAAGCTCAGCCAGCAGGTATCGCCGTTAAAAAACTTTTATACTAATTGACGTGGAAACGGCTCGCAAAAATACTTTTATAGTATCATGTCCTACGGCAGTTCACTTTGGGGTACTGCAGCTGGTATTAAAACAATCTTTGTCTTACAGAAGCTATTCGTGCAATAAATAAGTTAGGCCCATAATATACATAATGTATTTAGATGCCTGATAATTATTTAGAAAAATAATTATCAGGCATCTAATTACATTTTTGAAAATATTATGTACCAAAATTGGTAATATAGATAATATTATTACTAAAAAAAGGCTTCAATTTAATGCACCTGTAACTTGATTGCACGAATTCTAATTATTTTATGGGATAATATGTACGCTTTTACAACAGAATGCCAAAAATGTGCGAGAATTTTTTATCTTAAAAACTTAAATAGTTGTGAAAAGGCATTTGTATGTTAAGGGTTATGGTTATGAGACGCCTTGGGAATGAAATGTGCCGGTTGTTCTCAAAGCTTAGGCAGTAGCCTATTTTTATTTGACGTTCAAAACATTTAAGCGTGTAATTTCGTATTTCAGAAAAAAAATGTTGAAGTTGGAAATTTCACTTTTCCTACTTTCTCTTTTGTCCATCAGTGCATTTTTGAGTAGCAGAATTGAACGCCGCGCTTTACTGTGCTTATCAGATTGAAAATAAAAATAGGTTGACGCTGTATAGTATGAGTATATATGTGTGAGAACAAGAAGGAACTTAAAAACTAATTGTTAGGATACTGCATTCTCAGCTCTGGTAGTGCTAGCACTACCAGAGCTGAGATTTTGGGCAAGGCGTGGCATCGTATTCCAAAGTGTAACACGCAATGCCTCGAAAGATATGTGCAAAATCGGCAATAAAAGTATCTTAACAGAGAATAGAGTGTTAAATACTAGATTCCAAGGTTACATTTGCCTACCCTATGACGTACGTTATAGTTACTTGAATTGAATGAATAAAAAATTAACGTGCAAATGCCGTACAATTCAAATACTTAGTATTATCATTCTTTCAAACAGTATTGACAATCTCTAATTGCTATATATTGTGAAGGTTCAGTCACCGTTTTTTTTTTTGATTAACAGCAATTTATTCAGTTAAAAAATATTTTAAGTCTTTAAAATAATAGATTCTTAATTTGTATATTTCAGCTTCACACTGTTTGTGTAGGACATGGCAAGGTAGGCAGTGGCTACGTGAGAATATAGTGTTAAGAGACTCCGTTACGATCACAACTTTCTGCTGCATTTGAGGCATTGCGTGCTGATTGGCGAAACTCAACGCCGTGATTTGCCTTGTTACCAAAATGAAGAAATGAATACATTAAATATTTAATTTAAAAATATAAAATGTTTTAATTTCCTCGAGTGGGGTTCAAATCCACAATTTGTTGCGTTTAAAATTAAGAATTTTGGGCAAGGCACAGTACCGCGCAATGGACATTGGAAAAGAGGCGTACGCTCTTACACTCAACGGCAACTCCTACTACACTTCACGTGGAATTTTCCAGCATCAAGGGCCTACACTTCAATAGGAATGCCGTCCACCGCACCATCTTAAAATGGCACGTCCAGCCTTATTATCTCTGAAGGAGAGTCATATTGCCTGACCCAGTGATACATACTTTCAATACTCAGGCTACAAAATAGAGCATAATTTTATACCTAAGTTTCCGCCGTCTAGTTAGTATTGACGAGTCTGTCGTCTATCTAACTCCGTGTTGACTTTGACAATCCTTTCTGGACAGTTTCAGACAGATCGTATCTCATGCTCAAATTCGGCGGAAAGTAGGGAACGGAAGTGGATTGGAGTGTCATAACACTAGGTTTCACTTCTGTTCCCGCTGCCTACCCTGCCTAGTGCGGGATACAGCGTGAAGCTGAAAAAGAAAAAAAAAAAGTATCATGCATCTCTCTGATCTCATGCAGCACATGCAATTGGCTCTCGACAATATGCTTTTACAGGCCTCCACTGCAGTACTAAGGTACTTGGTAGTTTTAACTATTAGTAAGCTCAAGTCACACACCACCGACCATGCGGGGAGGACTATATTGAACTTTTCTATGGTGAATGGATTATCCCAATTGGTTGATTCACCTACGTGAATCCCAAATGTGGACTAACACAATGCCTTTAAATTGAAACTTCTACTCATTTCCCAATTTATGTCAGGACAAAACCAGGTTGTCGTCAATACTACTTACCTTATCAAGACCTTATCTCCAGAGCACTGTCTGGTGATCTAAAGTCCCCAAAGGAACATTGGTTTGAGTGTTCAGCCCACAAAACTATTAAGATAATTCTAGTTAAAAAGGACATAAAGTGTGAGAACAATCTGTCTAAAACTCACCAACCCCCAAAAAACGACTAAAAATTTACTAATATCTTGCCATCCCAGTTTTCGAAAAGCACGCTTATCATTAGTTAATGGTGTCTCAACATTTTGATTGGCCGTATCACAATCCTCTGGAAACCAAGGCAAAGCTTGTTTTAAGTAAATAGTGTTAAGTAACGTTCCAATTAAGACACTTCTGATACCTATTTTCAGCCGAACTTGAAGCTTTGCATGTAAAATAAATCAAGAACATAATTTCAACGTACAAAACGGCTATCATACATTGTTACTATTTAACAGTATCGTATACTGAAACTACGCTAACTAGAACCTAAATACCGACCTGTTTGTAGTTTGAATATTCCATTTCACTGACGCTGGCCAAACTAATTGACCATTATAATTTGTTTTTAGACGATACGATATATTCGTATCGCGTGGTCTAAAATAAATAAATACACATTTAAATAATTTATTTAAAATAAAATATTAATATTTTTTACATGAACATGAAATTTGGTGAAAAAATGGGGACCAGAATAGATTTTTCATTAGGTTCCCATGTTCCCTTTGCCTATCCTACCATGTCTAGAATCAACCGTAAAACTGAAAAAAAGACACATGTTGTAACACTGTTTCTTCTTTGGAAACTGTTATTCTTGTAATTCGCTCTGTACCTAAGAGTAAAAATTTAATAATAGTAATAGTTAAATAATGAACTAATACATACATTTAAATAAGTAATCACTTTATATAAATATAGTAATGTGGCTAAAAATAAAAATAAAACTAAAAAAACCTGTCACTCAATACATAAAGCCTATATTCAGTGGAAGACGGGGAACGGGAACGGAGTGTCCTAGCACTGAGCTCCCAGAGAGAGTATAGGAAGTGTGGGATACAGTAGAACAAAAAATCTATTGAAATGAATAAAACTACTTACCATAACTGAAAAGTGTATATAAAACATTATATACGTACCTCTATGTGTATAAGTTAACGTGTATCTAGGGATGTCAGAGTCCAGCTTAAATGTGATTCCACCGAGACTACTAAACCTATAATCCAGGCAAAGCTTTGACAATGGTAGCTTAAAGTTAGTTTTTATTCGCCATTAATTAATTCTAGCGTTGAATATTATAATAATAAGTCTCGCGTTGAATATGTTTTGTAAGAGCTTTGCATTATAACTTTTATATAATGTTTAAATTTTGTATAATTTTAGTATGAACTTAATTAATGCTTAAGACTTTTTTTTGAATAAATATTACTTATTATTTAATATTTATATATTAATTTCTCGTGATTTAGTCATTCTGTATTTACTGGTTTTCCTACTGTTAATACTCTCTATTTCCTACTTTCTGTCTAATTTTTGTCACTCCTCGCGCAATAATCTATGTATTGCAGCATCGATGTATACATCACGTGTTGAGTAACGGAACTCAACGCTGCGTTTTTTTTTTCACCGCGAAGAAATTATTAAAAGAGGATATAAGCGGCGTTAAGTTCCGCTCGATTCAGCTCGGAATATCTCAAAAATTGAATAACGAACCGTCTTAACATAATATTCCCTCTGCCTATCCTGCTACACGGGAAGCACTGTTTTTAAAAGTTCTTCTTGCATCCACCACTAAATATGACAAATATGTAAAATAAAAAAAATCGCATACAAAAGCTAAATTCAACTCAAAATTTATTATTATCACTTAAAATTGACCTCTGTATAGAGATTGGCTCTGTAAAAAATGAGGCGAGAGAAAAAAAGGCGAGGAAAGTTAATTCATTTAGCAAAGTAAGAATAAACGGACGTTGAATAATGCATTGCTACTGTGGAACACCTACTCGTGGAGGCTATGTATGGAAAAGATACCCTACATCGCATTTATAAAGGTTAAATTTGTATAAGTTTATGTGGTACAGTTTATTTATTTTTTCTTCCTCTCTCTCGGCTTCACGCTCAATCCCGCACTTGGCAGGGTAGGGAATTTAGAAGCCCAGTGTTAGCGCTCTCTCCGTTCCGTTTTCCATTTTCCACAAAAAATAAGTATTGCGTTTTGAGTGACCCCTACATCGCATTTATAAAGGTTAAATTTGTATAAGTTTATGTGGTACAGTTTATTTATATTTTTCTCCCTCTCTCTCGGCTTCACGCTCAATCCCGCACTTGGCAGGGTAGGGAATTTAGAAGCCTAGTGCTAGCTCGCTCTCCGTTCCGTTTTCCATTTTCCACAAAAAATAAGTATTGCGTTTTGAGTGACGGAACTCAACGCCGCGCTTTGCCTTGAGCGAAGAAATGACAAAAATAAATATTTAAATTGAAAGTATTAAATCATCAACATTTCATTTCCTTGAGTAATAAATTATTATTTTTTTTTTGTTTAATTTTGTAACACAATGAAACATCAATATTTAATTTTAGATTGATGTAACTCAATGGTTTAAATAATTTTTATATTAAAAATATGTAAAGGTACGTTTTTTTTCAAACATATATTAGAAAATATTATCCATTATTTTAACTTCACGCACGTCTACATACATCAGCGTAGGCAGAAGAATCCTCAAAACCTATATTAAGACTCTCCATTCCTATTTTGGATTTCGGAATTCAACGCCGTGCTTTTCCTTTATACCTAAAATAGAAAAATGAATATATAAAAATTACATTTAATCGTAAGGAAATCGATCCTACAACCTGTTATTCCTGCACCACGATAAACCTTTTCTCCTATCTACATACACAATAAGAGCTAAATTTTAAGTTTAAACAATCTCATACTTCATCTATAGTTGTTCTAATTATTACCACCAGATGTTATTACAATATGACGATTATGCAAATGTATAGTCCCTTTATGGGTTAACGTGGATATTCGCACAAATCACTGACTCAGAAATATGCAGCCGACTATAATCTTTGTATATGTATATATATGTTATAAGAAGCCTTGTTAAGTCGCAGTTTGCTTATATTAGAAAAAAAAAACGTTTTTTCAGCTTCACGCTTTGCAATAATATTTAAATTCATAAACAAATAAATACAAATATACTATACATTTATATAATTTTATAAAAAAAAATCTTGATAATGAAATTGGAGAGAATTTATAGTGTAACATTTTTTTGAATATTCACGAACGAATTATTCACTTTTCACGCTCCTATTCTTTGCGTTGTTTGAAATGTTCGCTCAAATAGAATATCGATATTTCCATATTTTTGAAATGTAAGCGACAAATTGTGGCCTAAGAGATTAAACGAGAAACCATTGTAGCTCAGTGAAAAAAAATCGATTTGAACAATCAGTTCCATTCTTTCTCGAAAAAATAAATTATTTTATTTAATTAATAAATTATTTTAAGTTGCAATTAACAATGCCTTATTAAAAGCATTAAGTTGATGGAATAATTGATGGTTAAAGGAATTGAACCCACAACCTGTGGTGTTTACAGTCGCACGTGGAACTTAACAACTTGAGTTAAATTACTGATATTTTAATAAAATATAGATACTAAACGAGTCAGTGTTTACAGATTGCGTCCGTGCAAGTAGAAAATTGCCGTGCGTCCTGCTCATCCAATTACAACATTCCTCGAGGCTCCTGAAATGGGTAAAGACTTATGTACACTAAGTTCATATAATTATTATTTTTATAATAACTTCACGTTTATCAAAGAGACGCTGTTATTAATTTCCGCCTAATTTCGATAATTTATCGAAGTCTTTCCCCAATTAGGGAAGACACCTTAGACCATCCCGCTAACACATACTGTCATACTCTACCACAGTGTTTTAAACACGTAATTAGAAAGCATTATAATTATTGATAGCTAGAGTTAGAAAGAAAACAATTATGTTATTAAAATTAAGTAATGTTTGTGGAAACTAAATGAATGAGATGTATTAATTAAGAGATAATTTTTTTCACGTAAATATATTTGAAAACTGACAACTTCGGCATGAGGCTCTCAATGCTCAATACCTCCAGAATTCGGCTGACAGTAAAGTTCGTTTTTGACTTAACACTGGGTTCCCAAGTTCCCTATGCCTATGCAGCTATGTCCGGGTTACAGCTTGAACATAAAGCGCGAAATCTTTAAAAAAAATTTTACAACGACACAAGATTTTGTTAATAACACTGTAAAAAAAAATCTTTTCAAAATTAAAAGTCAATCTTGCGGAGCTGTAAAGCAAATAATGCTATATTACTTTTGTAAAAGCTTCTTTCATTTTGGAAATAAAACCATGAATCAAGTGTTTGTCTACTTTATTAGATAAGATTTTATTTATACGAAAATTCACCGTGGTGAACTCTATAGGAAGAAATTCGATTTCTACTTAGAGAATATTTAAACTACTTTAACTATAGAAAAGGACGGCACAGAAATCCGCCTCTTTACATAGAATGTTTCAAAAATTGGGCTTATATTGAGGAAAGCCCTAGTACAGCTATCTAGCTATGCTCGGGAATGAAAATACCTTTAATAATGATGATAAAGATGTTTTTATCTACATGCGTATTATTATTGTATTTTTTATATAATTTTATGGTGTATTTTACTTTAGGAATTAAGCCTTTAAATTTAGGTGGATTGATAAAAAAAATATCCGCCATTTTGGACGTTCATTAATATATAACTTCATTGTCATTAGAACTACAGCCGTAAATTAAATTTCAACTCAATTAGACATTGAAAAAAGGCTAAAAAAACTAGATTTTACAAGGACATATATATATTTATACAAAAACTAACACAACCAGCAAAAAGATAAGCTTCTAAAACACGTATAATTATTTTTTTATTTATACATAATGCATATATGAATTACAATGAGGTAAGGCACAAGATACATTACGCCTGACGCCTACACCTACATTGTGTCTGATCATAATAAAATGTACTGTCACATTATGCAGGGCCCTCATTATACCAATGGGTTGGCTTTACTTTTTTCTGACGCACCTCTTGCATGTATATAAAAATAATACCAACAATGCGAGTGATTTTAAAAACGACTGGTTGTGAATTCGATCTTCATTAGAGGATATAAAATATTTAATATTTGATGTCGTTATGGCTAAGAGGTAAAACGCGGAGTTGATCGCTTCAAATCAACACACCATGCCTCCTAAGTTAGACGGAAAATGGGAATGGAATTGTCTTTATGCAATTGGAGTATTGTATTACTAGGTTCCCGGGTTCCCTCTGTCGTCCCTTTTATGTCTGGGATACAGCGTGTCTAAAGAAAATATAGGCCATAGTGTCTCGAAAAAAATCTGTGGAAACATAATCGCTGCAGGTTTTATTTCCAATCGAGGCAATGATTAATACCTACTATTTTATTTACATTATCGCGCTCAAAATCAAAAGCAGCGTCGAGTTTTCAACTCATAATATCCGTAAAATTGAACTGAAAGTAGGAAACGTATTGTTATGACATTACATCTAGCTGCCTCGCTATATATGGGATATAGGAAGCTGTATTATTTGTAAGTGAAATTTTAAGACTCGACATTTGCTTTAACATTTTTCATATTTCAGATAGAAATTTGAAAAATATTAAAGCACAACCGTATATCGTTTACTCTGTCTTTTCCATAAAAATAGTGAAGAATAATATTTTATGTTCTTTTTTCAGCGTCACACAGTCCTGCATATGGCAGGAGAGGCAATGGCTCTTGGGAACCTAGTATTGAGACACAATATGTCGAATTTGAAGCATTCATCGTGTTCAGTGGTGAAACTCAAAGCTGAGCTTTCCCTTGTTTACCAAAGCGAAGAAATGAAAATATTATTTTTTTTTCCTAAAGTGGTAATCGAACCCACAATCTATCGCGTCTACAGTCACACGCTTGTGCCCCAGCGACACATCACTGGTTTTATTCTCCAGGAGAATTGAAATATATTTTCTTTTTGTGACAAAATGCGATATAACGTTCTGCCACTCAACACTTAATATCAAAAGAATTCGGTAGAAAGCGCGAAATGGAAGTGGCAACGGAGTGTCTAAATGTTTTCCAGATTTCATCTGTCCATGGGAATGAAAATGAGAATATAGGATGAAAAATTCAGATATATATTTCAAATATATATAATGTTTTTTTTTATTGTATTTATTTATTTTTATAGCAAGGTGTTGTAATGGATGACTTTTTAACTATCAATCAATTTCTCCTATAAATGTTAAAAGTTATAAGTCTTTATGTATTTTTAAAATATGTGCTATTTTTATTTTTAAGACACATAAAATAATAAGCTTTTTACTATTTTTTAAAGTGTTGATTCACACTTAGAACAAGTAAGCGTATAAACACTTTGAACGTAGCAGAATTTGAAAACCGTCCAAGCGCTCCGATAAAATAAGTCATGCGTTCTTATCAAGCTATGTCGAAATTCTTATACGCTTGTTAAAACTTATTTATGTTGTTAGCATTTTTTCTCCTTCTCAGCTACACGCTGTGTCCCGCACGAGGCAGTGTAGGCAGAGGGAACCCGGGAACCTAGTGTTAAGACACTCCGTTCCACTTCAGTTCCCCACTTTCCGCCGAATTTGAGGCATTGCGTGTTGAGTGGCGGAGCTAAACGCCGCGCTTTGCCTTATTACCAGAGCGAAGAAATGAAACATTAAATATTTAAATTGAAAATATTAAATATTTCATTTCCTCGACTGGCGATCGAACCCAGAACCTGTCGGTTACAGTCACATGCTTGTGCCGCTGCGCCACGACAGGCCTCAAGCATTTCTGTAAAATTTTAATTTAATAATAAGCTTCCTTTTTAGTTTGACACTGTATCCCGCACATAGTAGGATAACAATGAAAAGGAACTCGGGTGCCTAGAGTAAAGGCACTCCGTCGTCCAATTAAATTTTTATTAAGATACATGATTGTTTTATATTAAAATGAAAGTGCTTTCTAATCCTATAGCTATTGCTATATTACAATTTTCCTTTTTCCCTCGAGTGAGAATCAAACTCACAACCTGTCGCATTTACATCACATGCTTGCGTCTAACTCCACAACAGACCACAAAAATAATAAAATTTTAATTTCTTTATCAACAATTTTACAAGATTTAAATGAAAGCTTATATTCTAAGCAAATTATATTTACTAACCCTAACACATCATAACCAAGTACCTCAAAACCGGATTACTAACTAAAGCTCTGTGAAAATCGTTAAATTTAATCAAAATTGTGACATGCTTGACATACTAAAATAGCAATCGCGTTAAACTTTACTCGCATAGACGCTTTACGCGAAAACTTTCTACAGCAGTACGTATAAGCAGTAAAACACTCATATTTCAACGGGGGGTCCCTAAAGGCCAAATGAAACCGGAGTTGCCAACATAAAGAACAATGTTAATTGTAATTAACACGCCATTTTTTTAATTAAATCTGAAAGGTTTATTTTTTTTATATATCTCGATAATATTTTTTACAGTTAGTTATTTTTTAAGGAAGTTTTTTAATGAGATGACCGGATGTTGTTTTATTTCAAGTACGGAGGAAGTAAGGAGTTATAATTTGAATAAATTGAATAAAGTAGCTTATTCACAAAATACGGCGTTTAGTTACGGCATATAAAAAATGGAAAACGATACGATTAATGATTAGAAATCGAAAATATTTCGCTTTGCGCTGCTTTAAATAGAATACTCAAGTATTTACAAATAAAAAAGTAAATTAACGTAAATATTATATTTAGAAGAAATTAACTTCTTTGCTTGTGAAACATGGAGCAGTGTTAATATAAAATATATTTAAGGTATAATCTAAGCATATAAATTGATATAATAAATCACAAGATAGCAAATTACTCTATTAATATGGTAATAAGTTTACACTGATAACACCACTGATAACCACATAGGCACGAATATTTACTAATACATGTACATATGTAATGAGATCAATAAACACTCAGGTAAGTAGAGTCCTATCGTAGCGCAAGGGCACAAGCGAGTTATTGTTAACACAATTGGTTGTGTGTTCGAATCTACTCGAGGAATTATTTTTTTTATATTTTAATTTCTACGCTCGGGTCGGCGTTGAGTTCCGTCACTCGTTTATGAAGCTCAACGTCGCGATGTGTCGTTATTTTCTAATTGGATGAAAAGTAGAGATTGAAAGTGTCTAGTGGATTATCTTAGCATTAGGTTCCCAAGTACCCACCGCCTTCCCTGGCATGTGCGGAATACAACGTGCAACTAAAAGTAAAAATAAAATTTAGGGTTTTATACCAAATTATTTGACAAAATTGAAATCAAAAAAATAGCAATACTTTGCCAGTTATATGCGAAAAATATGTAACATCCCTTTCTAGTTCATAATTCTCACCGAAGCTGGTCAACCAGTAAATTGGGACCTTCTGTTCGGTAACAGAGTGTGAAATAGGATTACCTATGTATATGCAAAAAAATCTGTCCATAGCTTTAAATGTTAGGACTATTTGGCAATATATTATAACTGAAAATATGTGAATATATTTATTTAACATTATTTTTCGAACTCAAACAAAATTATATTACAACTTTGTTAATGTATTTTAGGTAAATTTATTATACGCTAAGTGTAACCAATCGGAAAATTATATATTTTTAGTTACTTTTCAGCTATAAACTCTACCCCATGTACATGCCGTGTGATCCCGGCTTAGAATAGGATCACCCTGGTACTGATGGTTTCGTAAGAGGCGACCAAAGTGCGTGTGGTAGAGTCACGTTGCCAGCAATGGCAACACGCATGGGCAGACTCGACCGGATTATTACCACCCCCGGCATTTAAGACCGGCGTTAAGTAGTGGCTTTGGCCACTGCGTTTCGCATTAGGTAATGCCGGGCCCCGGTGCCCTTCCACCTTAAAAGACAGCAACGCTCCTGTAGCTCCTCTGGAGTTACACGGGGCAGTGGGCGACGGTGATCACTTACCATCAGGTGACCCGTACGCTATTTTGCCGTCTCTTCCATAAAAAAAATATATATCATTCTATTCTATTCTATTCTATTCAAAAATATCATAAATGGAAACGTTGTGTCCTAACTCTAGATTCCTATGCTATGTGTAAACCACATTGTGAAGCTAAAAGTTAAAAATTAATGGAAATTATAAGCAATATCAACTTAATAAGTGCTATAAGGCATACGTGGCTCAGCGGCACACGTTCTTACAGTCAGAACGAATATAATGAGTTCAATTGCCATTCGGAAATTAATTGTTTTCATTTCCACGATTATCTCATCTCCCTCAAAAGTGTTCGAAAATTAGGCGGAAATTTAACAAGGCATCGTCTCAGAGATCTAGTTGGCTCTCTGTCTCTATTTTATAAATACGGCATAAAGCTGCAAAATTGTAAAAGAATACCAACAACTCATTCATTTTAAAACGATAATAAATACATTTCTATTGCAATAGAATGTAACTAAATTCGCCCTAATTAACCGTCACGTACATTACCCTTCCGTAATTAGTAATCGACGAAGTGGAAACCATTGGATAATGCGGCTTTTAGGATCTTACTGATTGTGTACGCGTGTCGTGGTTCAGGGGCTTAAGCGTCCGGCTGTAAAAGCGATAGGCTGTGGGTTCGATCCCCATTCGAAGAAATGAAATATTTTATATTACTCAGCCTCACGCTGAATCGTGCGCATGGCAGGGTAGGAACTTGGGAAAGCCTAATGTTAAGACACTCCATTCCACTTTCGTTCCTTACTTCCCGTGTTGAGTGGCGGAACTCAACGTCGCGTTTTGCCTTGTACCAGAGCGAAAAATTTAGAATATTAAATATTTAAACTGAAAATATTAAATATTTAAATTAAAAATATTAAACATTTAAATAGAAAATATTAAATATTCCCCGAGCGGGAATCGAACCCACAACCTGTCGGTTACAGTCACACGTTTGTGCCGCTGCGCCACGACAGGCCTATTATAAATATTTTATATTATCTTTTCTTTAATCAAGTAACAAGACAAACCGCGGCGTTGGGGTTCGCCACTGAACACGCACTGATTTAAAATAAGCGGAAAGAGGGGATTGAAGTATCTTAACAATATGTCCCCAAGTTTCCTCTGCCTAACCAGTACCCCATATATTGGTCAGTATAAGCAGGTACAATTTAAATTTATAAAATAAAAAATATAAATTCCTCCCTACCTCCTTTAGAATATTAAGTGGTACTCAACGCCGCTATGTCACATCGAGAAGATGAAATATTCATTGATATTGAACACACAGCAATACTATGTATATATATATATATATATATATATATATATATATATATACATGTATGCTGTATGCTGTTTCATTGTATCCATCCATCTCATTTGCGCTAATTTTTGGTGTTGTAACGACTTTAGCTAAACCACTCGAGCTAATAAATGTTAATTAAATTATTTTAAAATGAACCTTTTTAGCGAAGAAATAAAGTCTAATTTACTTTAAATATATATTAACTTAAAAGGGTTCTAATTTGAAATAGGTTATTTGTTATAGTATAAATTAAGCTTTCTCCACTTTGGCAGAGGTGCTAATTGTAAGCCAGTTATATATATATATATATATATATATATATATATATATATATATATATATATATATATATATATATATATATATATATATATATATATATATATATATATATATATATATATATATATATATATATATATATATATATATATATATATATATATATATATATATATATATATATATATATATATATATATATATATATATATGTATATATATATATATATATATATAATATATATATATATATATATATATATATATATATATATATATATATATATATATATATATATATATATATATATATATATATATATATATATATATATATATATATATATATATATATATATATATATATATATATATATATATATATATATATATATACATATATATATATATATATATATATATATATATATATATATATATATATATATATATATATATATATATATATATATATATATATATATATATATATATATATATATATATATATACATATATATATATGTATATATATATATATATATATATATATATATATATATATATATATATATATATATATATATATATATATATATATAAATATATATATACATGTATGCTGTATGCTGTTTCATTGTATCCATCCATCTCATTTGCGCTAATTTTTGGTGTTGTAACGACTTTAGCTAAACCACTCGAGCTAATAAATGTTAATTAAATTATTTTAAAATGAACCTTTTTAGCGAAGAAATAAAGTCTAATTTACTTTAAATATATATTAACTTAAAAGGGTTCTAATTTGAAATAGGTTATTTGTTATAGTATAAATTAAGCTTTCTCCACTTTGGCAGAGGTGCTAATTGTAAGCCAGTTATATATATATATATATATATATATATATATATATATATATATATATATATATATATATATATATATATATATATATATATATATATATATATATATATATATATATATATATATATATATATATATATATATATATATATATATATATATATTTATATATATATGTATAACTGGCTTACAATTAGCACCTCTGCCAAAGTGGAGAAAGCTTAATTTATACTATAACAAATAACCTATTTCAAATTAGAACCCTTTTAAGTTAATATATATTTAAAGTAAATTAGACTTTATTTCTTCGCTAAAAAGGTTCATTTTAAAATAATTTAATTAACATTTATTAGCTCGAGTGGTTTAGCTAAAGTCGTTACAACACCAAAAATTAGCGCAAATGAGATGGATGGATACAATGAAACAGCATACAGCATACATGTATATATATATATATATATATATATATATATATATATATATATATATATATATATATATATATATATATATATATATATATATATATATATATATATATATATATATATATATATATATATATATATTTATATATATATATATATATATATATATATATATATATATATATATATATATATATATATATATATATATATATATATATATTCCAATATATATATTTTATAAAAATAAACATGTAAAAGAAGATTTTAAAAATTCTCATTAAGTAAAGTTCAAAGCTCGCTCGTTTGAAGATAGAAAGGCCAAAGCTGTTAAAGTCGGATTTAAATTCACCAAGTTAAATCGTGAGATACGTATTGCGTAGATAGTTAAGTATATATAAATCTATTAGATAGTACTAGGAGTGTGTATTTAGTTGACTTTTATTTATTTGTTTATTTTTATGTATCCGTCACTACGAGTAGTTTGACTTCACTTTCCGCTAAAATTATTGCGTCTTTGCGTCGTTCAACGCAGTAACATTTTTAAATGAAAGATGTAGTTTTGCCGTGTGATTCCGGCTAAGAATAGGATCACCCTGGTACTGTTGGTGTCGTAAGAGGCGACTTAAGTGCGTGTGGTAGAGTCACGTTGCCAGTAATGGCAACACGCATGGGCAGACTCGATAAGTCTATATTATTAAATGCACTCATAAGAAATATAATTCTTCGAGTAGTTCTCAGATAGAGTAACACATACACTTCTCATCAGTTATTTTGACTATTGAGACTGTAAAACGTTACTACAATAGAAAAGTGAAATAGTTTTTACACTATCAGACAACATGGTAGGGACAGTTATCTTGGGATAAACACACATAGCTCTTCAAGTATCAATTGACGTTGGAAGGGAGGTTTGTTGTTTCAACGTTACTATTTTATTTTTGATACATTTTGCAAATCATATGAATCATCTGTTTTATCTGCAAGCTATGTTCGAGGTGATCGTGACGTATACAGCGACCGTAAACGCCGCTGTGTGTTCAATGCTAATGAATATTTCATCTTCTCGATGTGACGTAGCGGCTTTAACTCCCAATTAATAATCTAAAGGAGGTAGGGAGGAATTGATATTTTTTATTTTATAAATTTAAGTTGTACTTGCTTATACCTAAATTTCTTTGCAATGATGAATGGCAATTGAACTCATTATATTCGTTGTTACAGTAAGATGGTGTGCCGCTGAGCCACGTATGCCTTATAGTACTTATTAAGTTGATATTGCTTATAATTTTCATCAACTTTTAACTTTTAGCTTGTTGTATCTTAATGTATCTTACACATAGCAGAGGGATCCTAGTAATCTAGAGTTAGGACACAACGTTTCATCGAATAGAAAAGAATGTTTTTTTGCATTTCAACCGTAACCTAACGCCGCGATTTACACACCCACTTAACGCCGCATGCACACGCACACTTACACACAGACATACGTACACCCGCACGCACACACACACACACACACACACACACACACTTATTACATTTCACTACATGTAACCAACGCCAATCTCCTAAGCAAGAAAGACTTATGATTCGAAGGGAAGTCATAAAATAAACTATCAATTCCACGTACAAATTGCACAATATATATATCGAATTCAACGTTATCTCCGATGTTACGTTCTATAGAATGTATTCCATTGACCCCTGAGAAGATTATAATGGATCTCATTTGACATAAAGAAGTCTTATATATGTTGGATGCTAAAAATATGTTTATATATCGTCGGTTTGGCAGTATTGAAAGTTAATCCTATCCTTAAATTAGAATTATATACACTTAAAAATATATTTGTTTGTACTTGGGTATATCGGTATTAAATTAACCTACACTAATAATTATCTAATTAAATATAAAATAATTCAGTTATTGCTAATATTCATTTTGAGGCCTGTCGTGGTGCAGCGGCTCAAACGTGTGACTGTAAACGGCAGGTTGTGTGTTCGATCCCCACTCGAGGGAATGAAATATTTAATATTTTCAATTTAAACATTTAATGTTTTCATTTCTTCGCTCTGGTAACAAGACAAAGAGCGGCGTTGAGTTACGCCACTCAACACGCAATTTCTTAAATTCGGTGGAGAGTGGCGAGTGATTAAGCAAAAATTGACAGTATAATAATATATTACTTTTTTTGTGCCACGTTGTACCCCAATCACGACAGGTTATGCTAAGGGAACTTGGGAACCTAGTGTTAAGACATTCCATTCTGTTTCCCACTTTCCGACGAATTGAAGGCATTGCTTTTTTTGTTACCAGAGCGAAAATATTAAATTTTGAACTTCTTAGAGTGGGGTTCGAACCTACAACTTCGATTTACACATACTTGTGCCCCTGCGCCACGACAGGCCTAATTTTATGCTCAGAAATAGAAATAATAATAATATATATAATTATTATATATTAGACTAGTCAATAATAAATAATTATCAAATCGCTCATCGATTCTTAATCTACTCCTCTCTTACAATTTCGATATCGCGATAGCATCAAGCGTTGAGTGCGAGCCATTCTCTAGATGGCCGCCCATTTGACGAAAACGGAGGTCTCAAAAACTGCCTGCTACGCCACAGCTGAGGATCGTTAAAGAGAAAAGTAACAAATCTTATTTAACACGCTTTAATATTGTTCAGGTGTGTAGCAAAAATTTTGTATTTACCACAAAAAAAAATGTAAAAAAAACGGCCAAGTGTAAGCTGGACCTTTAAGTTAAAGTGTTCTTTTTTATTATTAAAAGTTTATTGAAGAGATTTGTTGTGGCTCAGGAGCCCAAGCGTGCGACTTTAAACGCAAAAAGTGACCTCGATCTCTCTTTAGTTTTAAAGTTACCCTCTACTTACCCTGTCATACGCGAGATACAGCGTGAAGCTAAAAAATTGTTAACGGAAAATAAGAAAAGATATAAAATTACTCGAGACGAGATTAATATAATATATTTATTATATGGATTCATACTTCAATCTGATTAAGTCGAATAAAATGTTAGGTTCCGCACTTATGGCGCAATATCTTTAAAATGATGACGAAATGAGAAAGAAATGACTTTAAATGTTTTTTTTTTTAAATTATGTCGAATAAGTCATTATTTTCACCATTCCGATGTCGTCGCGATGTTGTAATGCAACATTTTACCCTAAATGCACTTGTTGCTTCGAGTCCCATTTTAGGTTTTTTTTATTTCCTTGCTCTAGTGTTAAGATAAAGCACGGCGTTAAGCTCCGCTACACAACACTTAAAAAAAATCTCGAAAATGAGCATGAGTTACAGTCACATATAATTATGAAATCTATGGAGTGAAAAACAAAAGAAATATGAGAATATAATACACAAAATCGTACAATAAAAAATCTAATCCCATAGAGTAAATGGAACCACGGAATTCTAAAAAAAAATATATATCTATACACACTGCTATTTGGGACTCGATCCCTTTTTGCTGAGAATGTATCAAAAGAAAAATTATAATGTCGTCTTTTTAATTTCACGCCATAATTCTTCAAAGATGAGGGATGTGGCATCGTACCTCGGTATTTTTGGTCAATTAGTGTCATTATAGGAATAATTTATATGTTGTAAGATTTTTTCCGCGCAGTAGGGTAACTGTTTCCTTAGCGGGGAACCTAACGGTAATACAATAGGTTCCTTCTGCGGACCAACCTTTTCGATTCTCCGCTCCGAATTCTGCCACTCATGAAATTTAATGTCCCATCTCCTCTAACAGAACGAAGAAATGAAAATAAATACTGCTCGTAGCCCGTATAAGTAGTACTCGCTCGAGTGATAAATCTAACATTCAATCTTCTCGTGTACAGTTTAACTATGCACTGCACCATGACGGTCTTCATTTTGCAATAAAATAAAAAAAAAAAATAATATGTTAAGAATTAATTTTACTATGTTTTAAAGTGTTATTCCACACTTAGGACAGAAAATACTAAACTTAAATTTAAAAAGCGTATAAAATTTTTGAAGGAAGCAGGATTTGAACCCGCGCTCCTGGAATACCGTTCCAGCGCTCTGACCACTAAGCCATTCGTTCTCACCGAGCTCCGTCGAAATTCTTATACGCTTGTTACAACTTATTTATGTTGTTAGCATCTCTGTAGGGAGATTTTTACAAATTTCCGCTACCCAAAGACAACTCGTAAGAATTATCGTTTGGCAAGAGAGAATACTATTTTTTTATTTTAATATTTTTACTATGTTTTAAAGTGTTATTCCACACTTAGGACAGAAAATACTAAACTTAAATTTAAAAAGCGTTTCGTTCGCTTCGCGATTCGTTCTCACGAATTTTTATACGCTTTTTAAATTTAAGTTTAGTATTTTCTGTCCTAAGTGTGGAATAACACTTTAAAACATAGTAAAAATGTTAAAATAAAAAAATAGTATTCTCTCTTGCCAAACGATAATTCTTACGAGTTGTCTTTGGGTAGCGGAAATTTGTAAAAAATTCCCTACAGAGATGATAACAACATAGATAAGTTGTAACAAGCGTATAAGAATTTCGACGGAGCTCGGTGAGAACGAATGGCTTAGTTGGTCAGAGCGCTGGAACGGTATTCCAGAGGCGCGGGTTCAAATCCTGCTTCGTTCAAAATTTTTATACGCTTTTTAAATTTAAGTTTAGTATTTTCTGTCCTAAGTGTGGAATAACACTTTAAAACATAGTAAAAATATTAAAATAAAAAAATAGTATTCTCTCTTGCCAAACGATAATTCTTACGAGTTGTCTTTGGGTAGCGGAAATTTGTAAAAATCTCCCTACAGAGATGCTAACAACAAAAATAAGTTGTAACAAGCGTATAAGAATTTCGACGGAGCTCGGTGAGAACGAATGGCTTAGTGGTCAGAGCGCTGGAACGGTATTCCAGAGGCGCGGGTTCAAATCCTGCTTCGTTCAAAATTTTTATACGCTTTTTAAATTTAAGTTTAGTATTTTCTGTCCTAAGTGTGGAATAACACTTTAAAACATAGTAAAAATATTAAAATAAATAGTATTCTCTCTTGCCAAACGATAATTCTTACGAGTTGTCTTTGGGTAGCGGAAATTTGTAAAAATCTCCCTACAGAGATGCTAACAACAAAAATAAGTTGTAACAAGCGTATAAGAATTTCGACGGAGCTCGGTGAGAACGAATGGCTTAGTGGTCAGAGCGCTGGAACGGTATTCCAGAGGCGCGGGTTCAAATCCTGCTTCGTTCAAAATTTTTATACGCTTTTTAAAAATAATAATAATATGTTAAGAATTAATTGTGTTTCTTTTATAGTGTGTATTTTACAATCTTTTATTTGACTTGCTGTGTTAGTATGTGTGTTAGTGTATGTGAAGCCTTACAAGCTCAATTTGACCCACTTTCTAGAATCCGATTAAGTTGAAATTGTCAAGTGATCCTTTCTTCTGCTGAAAAGACTTCAATTGTCATAAAATGGCCGCCGCAATAAGATGGCGAATTATATTTTTTTGTTAGTGGTTTTATAATTATATAAAATATTGATATATAATATGAAATATAAAAATTATATAACATATTTAAATACTTGATCTTTAACCTTACCACTTAGAGCAAAACCTGCTGTATCTCTAGATGGATTACTTTTGACTTAAATCTTACACAAAAACGCAAAAATTTCAATTTTACTTCACCATACGAAGACCAAATCTTACAGTCTCTTTGATATGCTATTTACGCCTTTCAGAATACGTAGAGGTATACAAGCGCCTCATTTGAGAGCCACTCGCTTGACGTAGATGCATTAGTTCGTCACTCATTCCTTTGGTAAACTTTGCTTTTGACAATTCGTGTTTATATTATATTCAAATATATAAAATATAAGATTATTTATTGTTATTCACTCTCTCAGCTTTACTCTGTATCCCGCACATGGAGTTAGGCAGAGGGAACTTGGGAACCTAGTGTTAAGACACTCCTTTCCACTTCCGTTCCCCACTTTCCGCTGAATTTGATACATAGCGTCTTGAGTGGAGGAACTCAACACCGCGCTTTGACTTGTTTCCAGAGCGAAGAAATAAAACCATTATGTATTAAAAAATATTAAATATTTCATTTTCAATTTCAATGTAATAAGAAAATATTAAATATTTCATTTCCTCGAGTGGGAGTGGGTATCGAACCCACAACCTATCGTTTGGCACACGCTGCCGCTGAGCCACGACAGGCTTCATTCATTATTTATTTTTATTTAATATTATAAAACTGGAAAGTGGATGTCTGGATTGTTGAGGGCATCGTGGTGCGGAATAAGCATGTCCGTCGTGGGTGTGATTTCTATTCGAGGGAGTGAAATACTTAATATAATATTTTTTCTAAATCTGCTATTAATACAATGCGCGGCGTTCAGTGAGATACATACACGTTAAACTGAAAACTCTCAAATATAAAGTATACATTTAAAAGAAAAAAAAAAAAAAGCAATATTTCTGGTCTTTGTTTAACTTTATGCTGCATCCGGTACATAGCAGGATAAGCAGAGGGAACCTAGGAAACTTGTCTCATGTCTATTTATCTGTTTTACTGTAGCTTACGAAATAATGAACAGATCAGTGTGTGGTATTTTTAAAAAACTAAAAAAACTTTGCCGTGTGATCCCGGCTTAGAATAGAATCACCCTGGTGTACTGATGGTGTCGTAAGAGGCGACTAAAGTGCGTGTGGTAGAGTCACGTTGCCAGTAATGGCAACACGCTTGGGCAGACTCGACCGGATTATTACCACCCCCGGCATTTAAGACCGGCGTTAAGTAGTGGCTTTGGCCACTGCGTTTCGCATTAGGTAATGCCGGGCCCCGGTGCCCATCCACCTTAAAAGACGGCAACGCTCCTGTAGCTCCTCTGGTTACACGGGGCCGTGGGCGTCGGTGATCACTTGCTATCAGGTGACCCGTACGCTCATTTGCCGTCTCTTCCATAAAAAAAAAACTTCACTCAAACGTACTCCCAAATGGTTCTTGAATTCAAAATTATCATATTACATTTAAGGCCAGTTCTGGCGCAGAGACACAGGAGTATGACTGTAAAAGGGACAGCTTGTGGATTTAATTATCATTGGTGAAAACTAAATATTTCATATTTTCAAATTAAACATTTTATGTTTTTATTTCTTCGCTCTGGTAAAGAGGCAAAGCGTGGCGTTGAGTTCCGTAATTCACACCGCAATACCTAAAATTCAACGGAAAGGGGGGGACCATGACTAGTTTCTTAACAATAGGTTCCCAAAATCCCCAGCCATGGGATACATCGTTATGCGGAATATATATATCTATATATATATATATATATATATATATATATATATATATATATATATATATATATATATATATATATATATATATATATATATATATATATATATATATATATATATATATATATATATATATATATATAACATTATTCAAAGTATAATGAGTTTACAAGTAAGTAACAGATACTACAAAATATTCGGTACATATAATAACTTTACACAAGTTAAAACATCACAGCCACCCACAAACTGTAAACTATGAACATTTATACTTTAATCCCATCAGATAAATGCGTAAGCAGTCAAAGGAAAGTGGCGTAACCCAAGTGTTTCAATCCGTATTTATTAACGCCGGGGGAAGCATTCGAGTTCCGAAACTGTATATTTGAATCGGAATGAATCTTAGAACAATATGGGATAAATAGCATCAGTTTATTTGTAAAGTAAGTAGGATGTATTTATAACACTTTTAAAGTGATATAAAACTTTTAACCAGCGCTTAAGACTTTTAATTATTTATCCCAATCTTAGAAGCTTTTTACTACCTAGTCATGTTGTTAGTTTGTTTAAGGCGATAATGTATTTTTACAAATGTTTGCTATCCAAAGGTAGTTTGAGGATACTTACTTACTTAGAAGAGAAAAAAACTTTTTTTAAGGAAAAAGTATCATTATTTACCTGTCAGGGTTTGAAAACGTTACAATATAAAAAAAATATAGGTATATACAATTTATAGCCTATAGGGTAGGTAAGTAGTAGTAGACCTATATCTTAATAAAATGAAATTTATGAAATTTACCAAAAAGTGGCAAGTGTAGTACAATTTCATTTTCACGCTTCATGCCATATCCTGCATTGATTACCTGGTAGACTAGTGTGAAGACACTCCGTTCCGTTTCACGCTTTCCGCCAAATTAGAGTACAGGTAATCCGAAAAGTGGAAATGAAACTAAATTACAGATAAAAACTTACTTAACTTACAAACTTAAGTTTGTCAATTCTTATTAATTGTACTGCCCATAGATCTTTAATTTTCCAATTCGTACTGAGCCTTGGGAGGTCCAATTTGAACTTGATATCTTTTATTTATTTTAAATACAAAATAAAAATTCTCACTCTAAAGATACATCTAAATATTTTTTTATTAAAAATATATCGCGTATCAACATAGGTCGTATTTTTAAATTCTGTTTTTTAAAGAATCAAAAATCCTTATGTAACTTATTGCAGTGTAGTAAGTCATTAAAACATTCACTTTAAAAGTCGCGAACGCAATTCAGTTTATTAAATGATTAATCATGTAGTCTAAGCGAACGAAGCCGCGGGTAAGTTGCTAGAGTCTAATTCGTTTCTTCATTTATTTTGACAAAAAAGCCATTAAATAATTGTAGGAGAAAAATCGTTCATGTTTTAAGCCATATTAATATATTTTTCTCATTAATAAAATAAATGAAATTAAATAAATAAATATATTAAAATTAAAAAAATATGTTCAATATCAAATTTCTAAATTTAAAAAAAAAAATCTTATTTCTCGAGTATTTTTATAATAATTACAAAAATCTTGTATAAAAGACATTTTTATATTTAAACAAATTTATGTGATCTATCTATATTTAAGGTATTCAAAGAAAATATTTGCAAGAGCGTTGCTTGTTTCACTTACATAACGAGAACAGCATGATCTATGATATTACTGTGGACTGTTGAATTCCATTAAGGAATGCAAAATAAAAGCGGCAAAACTGCAATTTACATGCTAGTTGCATACAGATTTTAATCTTTCTCTTTTGTCTCAATATTTAAGGTTAAATTAATATACCAGTTTGTATAATATTGATATAAATTAACAGATAAAGATAAGAACATTTACTTTTTAGACCTATTTAGTGCAGCGATAGCTTTTAACTATAAACGCGATCATTTTAAGTTAGCTTCTTATTTTATTATTATCTCTTTATCTTGGCAAGTAGACAAGTTGTGGATTAGAACTCTGCCATTTGACATTGCGCTAATGTCTCGAAAATTCGACAGCAATGGGGAACTGACAGGCTCCTCCGTCACTGCTCAATTGGCATACAGCTAAAATAAATCTTATAATAAATAAGGTTTTTTATATTAATTGGTTAACTACCCGCCGACGGCTTCGCCCGCCTTTATTTATCACAAAATAAAGTACCAGAAATTAAATATTGCATAACTATGAAATATAAAATAAGGGAATAGATAAAATAATTGAAGAGAGCCAAATAAAAAAAAATAATAAATAGCTAAATTCATGAATCAAATACATACATATATATACTTATAATAAAATTGTATTGAATCGGTATCTGCATATGGAAGATACTCGTATGTCAGTAAACGTGAAAGAACGAAATTCAATATTTTTTTTTAAATTATCAGTTTCTACGTTTCTTCACGTTAATCTCAGAAACGGCTTAACTGATTTAATTATAGTTTTCACTATTATATTTTGTTAAGCTTCCGTAAACATTAAGCTTATTTCATTGGCCGAAAGCTCCCTTAATGTCCCTAGGAATTGGAATATTGCTAGGTAGTTTTGAATGTATGATATATTCTAAATTATTTATTATAATGACGTACTGAAAAGTATAAGTTATATTTATATTGATAAGAATTGATTGTTAATTGCAAATAATATAAAGTAAATTAAAATGGCCACTGTGTGTCTCAATCGGGGATTTTTTGTAGATTTTTTGTAGAACATTAACCCTTAATGTTGAGCGAACTGCACACGCCACGTAACCGTTCAGCAATCCCATTCTTGTCGATCTTTTTCCATACAACAATGAAATTCCCAGAAAAACTATGCAAAATGATATGAGATAAAACAGTAGTTTCTATATTTCCTATGTTCACACAAGACTCTAAAGTAACTCAACAAGTAGTTTTATCACTACTTTGATGATGTGACGATAGTAGACGATTTGGCCGTGATCACGTCACTGACAGACAAACAGACAGAGTTATTTTTGAACTCGTAATATTTGTATGGATTGTCATATATTCTTTATGTATATTATTATAATGATGTACGTAGTTACAAAATAAAGTCATAAAGCTATAATAATATGTTATTGTTTTGCCACTACAAAAAGGCTTGAAGGCCTATTATTCCACTATGGTGAATCAAAGCGCGGTGTTAAGTTTCGTTATTCCACACGCATGTAGAGATCAGTGAGATCGCGGTTGCCTTATCATAACATATAAAAGAAAAATATTTATAAGAATTTTATGTACTTTCAACCCCATTTCCAAAGCAATCTTTGTTCTAGGGATTAAACGAAGCTCATTTGGAATCCGCGTCAGGGATTTTGTTTGGTGAAAACGATTATTTGCTTGATTCTGATTTTCCCAGCCTAAGGGGCGTCAAGCATTAAATTATGGGGAAATTGAAAACATGTTTATATTTATACAATAATTTAATTAGATGTTATTAATTTTAACGGAAAAAATCTGTAGATAAGCAGCGTGAGTGATTTTTCTAAGGGAACCTTGTGTTAAGATAATTATTATTATTATTATTTTTTTTTTATGTAAGAGACGGCAAACGAGCGTACGGGTCACCTGATGGTAAGTAATCACCGTAGCCCACGGCCCCGTATAACTCCAGAAGACCTACAGGAGCATTGCCGTCTTTTAAGTTGGATGGGCACCGGGGCCCGGCATTACCTAATGCGAAACGCAGTGGCCAAAGCCACTACTTAACGCCGGTCTTAAATGCCGGGGGTGGTAATAATCCGGTCGAGTCTGCCCATGCGTGTTGCCATTACTGGCAACGTGACTCTACCAAAATGAATAAACCGCGCCTTAAAAGACATTGAGGCCTGTCGTAGCACAGCGGCACAAACGTGTGTCTGTAACCAATGGGTTGTGGGTTCGATTTTTCGACTTGAGTGGGGCTCAAGGAAATGAAATATTTAATATTTTCAATTTAAATATTTAATGTTTTCATTTCTTCGCTCTGGCACAAGGCAAAATGCGGCGTTAAGTTCCGCCACTCAACACGCTATGCCTCAAAATTCGGCGGGAAGTGGGGAACGGAAGTGGAACGGAGTGTCTTAACACTACATGCCCAAGTTCCCTCTGCCTACTCTGCCATGTGTGGGATACAGCGTGAAGCTAAGTTAAAAGACATTGTTTATAATCAGAGCATCGAAATAGTAATAACTCCTTTCCGTAAGCGCAAATTAAATCTACTACAGTCGCGCCTTCTATCTTAGACGACGATCCCTTTCAAAGCCAAGTCTCACGAACGTTTTTGCTACATAAAAGTCAATAATTTCATATAAACTAAAGTTTATTTTAGAAAAAAATGCCTCTCCCCTTTCTAAAGAAAATGGGCAGAGTAATGTTGGTGGAATAGTAAATATGTTTAAAAAATAAATATCCGAAAAAGTATAATTGAAAACCACTTCATATGGTACACTTTCCGCCGAAGGCGTCTTTGGGTGTTTTGAAGCTTTGCGTGCTGAGCTTAACGCCGTGCTTTTCATTATTACCAGAGCAGAGAAAAAAAACTTAATTTATTTCATATCGTATGTAAGGATCTAACCCATAAACATCTCCGCCACGACAGGCCTTATCTATAGAATACTAGGTATTTTCTTCTCAACGACCACAACTATAGTGATTGGACAGGTTTAAAATTTCTAAAAATGTTGTCAGATGTTTTCCCAATCATCATTTGCTATCAATAAAAATGAACATTACATTATGTAAATTTTTACAGCATCCAATTTTCAGAGCCTGAAATCTTTACACTAATGACAGACAATAACTGTAAAGCCGCAGATAATCTCGATGACGTTTTGGTGAATGTGATTCTTATCAAATTATCTGAGATATCTTCTTAAAGTGGGGAATATTTTTTCACGAAACTACTATATCATGTTTTGCTGCTTTCTTCTAAAATGTTATAACTTTTATAGAAAGGAATTCAACGCCGCGCTTTGCGTTGCCAGGGCGAGGAAATGAAAATATTGATCATTTCATTCAGGCGCTACGACGGGTCAAATACTCAGCTTCACGCTGTATCCCGTGTGTGACAGGGTAGGCAGAGGGAACTCCGTTTCACTTTACGCCGAATTTAAGGTGTTGGCGTGTTGAGTGGCGAAACTTAACGCCGCGCTGGGCCTTGTTATCACAGCGCAGAAATGAAAACATTAAATATTAATTGGAAAATATTAAATATTTCATTTCTTTGAGTAAAGATTGAACCTACAACCTATCGTTTAGTCACACGCTTGTGGCATTATGCCAATACAGAAGTCATATACTTATAATGTCGAAGATAAATATTGAAAAATAAAAAAAAATCGTAGAATATTGAGTAGTGTCGCTGACAGGAAATTAAATTTGTGGTAAAGCGCTTGGTAGCGTTTTACATTTCAATCTGACTGTAATTAGAATATTTTTTTTATATATTTTTACTTAATTATCGTATTACAGGGGAACAAGCTTAAATGCGACTGATTCAATATTTTCATATTAAATATTTAATGGTTAATTTATTTGCTCTGGTAAAATGGCAAAGGGTGGCGTTGAACGATGCTAACAACATAAATAAGTTGTAACAAGCGTATAAAAGTTTCGACGTAGCTTGGTGAGAACGAATGACTTAGTTCGTCGGAGCGGTTGGACGGTTTCCTAGAGGCACGGGTTCAAAACCTGCTTCATTCAAATTTTTATACGTTTTTAAAGTTATTATTTTTCTTTTCTACAGCGTGAGGCTAAAAAAAAAATAATAATATTGTAATTATTAATGACTCGCCGCTTTACTTGCTTAAATACAAAAAAATAACTTCTTGTACAATAAAATAATTTAAATACTAAATATACACCTATTCCATGAGAATTAAAAGAAATTAAGGAACGGCTGAAACCATTTAGATATTAAGAAACAGAAACTGTGATTATTATTATCATTACAACAGGTGTTTACGTCCACTTCTGAACATAGGTCTCTACGAAGGATTTGTGCTGCATATATCCAGCGGATTCCGGAATCCTTGACCATATAATCGTCCAACCTGCTTGTGGAGCTACGGATAAATCATACAAATTATATGCTAATGTAATCGTATGTACTATCCATATCTACTATATAATATGTGATCTTTCATCGACAGATGATCTCACATCTACATATTTAATCTCTACACTAAATTCTTCCTTCCATCTATACACGATATAATAATACAGCGTAAAATAAAGCGTCATATAATTTTTTTAAATTAAAATAGAAATTTAATATCCAGCCCATTTTTTAAAAAAGTCCCAAGTGTTTTTCTATAGCTATATGTCCAATCAATTAATGGATTCAAATTGCATTGAAGTTCTAGTGATGAATAAAACATATTCTAGCGGTAGACAAATGGTTCCCGGCCAATAAAATCTATTCAAGCTTACATTGTGTCGAGGTAAAAAAATGTTACGACAACTCCCATTTATGTATGTCTATATGGGGCTGATTTTAAAGTAATTGAAATTTGTAAATACAAAAGAAATTTGGTTTAAACTTTTTGCAACATGGCAACGTTATACGAAATAAAATCTTAATATATACTTAATTTTTATTAAAATTACGTTGATAGGGGCGTTGTTTAACGCTGTGCTTTGTCTACTAAAGCTGCTTTATGGCTAGGTCACTGTTCGTAAATTGTCGGAATGTAAAAGAAAAAGATATATCTTGACTTTTTGCATAACTGAGAGGACAGACATAATTCAATATTAAATATTCCATTTTCCATATTTTTGTTGACGACGTTTGTATTGCAACTGAAGTAGCAAAACTCTATGCCACGCTTTGCTACGGTACCAGAAATATAAGGTAAATATTGTATTTCCTTTAATGGAGATCACACAATGATTTGTTGCAATTGTTGTCCTGTGCTGCCCCTGCGCACACGACCAGCTTCAGAATTTAATAAATTTTCCTTTTTTTATTTCAGTTTCACGCTGTATCCCAAATATGGAAAAGTAGGCAGAGGAAACTTGGGAACCTAGAAGTTAAGGCGTTTCATTCTTTTTTATTAATACATTTAATATGCCAAATGAATTTAATATTATCATAGCCAAAATATATATTTTTACATATTAGAATCTTCCTTAAAAGAAAGTCTCGGTATTAAAAATGAAGAGTCACGTAGTAAAGTTACCGCTGGAATTTTAAAAATACATGTTTCTTAACCAAGTCTTAAGTTAGTTAACTCTTTACTGACACTGAGTTTTTCAAACGAGTACGTGTCTGTTTTGTTTTATTTAGTTAATTTTATTTACGATTTCGGTTATATATTTAAAATAAACTTTGTGAGGATAAATGTTTGTTACATACTAACGTAAAAACTACTGCACATTTTTGAATTCAGACTTTTTATTTTTAACTTTACAGTAATGAAGCTATACAATAGATTACAATATATGATAACATTTTATAAAATTAAGCTATATCACAAATATCATATGTATACGTATACCAAAATGAAATTATACTGATTTTAAATAAAATATTATATAATGTCACAATAAGGTCGACCTGTAATTGTTGCGTCACTTTATATATTATATTTAGAAAATAAGGCGGAAACAATTCTCGCATTTTTTTTTAAATTTTATGGTCTGATTTTGCGATAACAGGCGTAAAATAATTGCCAGTGTCACGTATAGTAGAAAAAATAATAATAGTAGAATATTATAAATTTACTTGAGCTGGTAAAAATATGACGATAGATGTATTGCTTCAAACACTAAAATCAATTCCCGCAAATCTAACAAAGAAATGAAACCATTAATAGAGATTATAGAATACTTTATTTACTCAAAAAACACAATGTTGTTTATTATTTTTTACTATTTAAAATATATAATAATCATATTTTGCGAAATATTATTATAATATTGGCAACAGCTTCAAATTTTCTGTCCACATGACAAGGTTAAACTTTTTGTTGAAGTTGAAGAAACTAAATGTTAAAACACGTCGCTTCTAACTTTCCATCCAATTTTCCAAAAAGTGCATGTTAAATGGTGAATCACAATGTTGTACTATACCTTCCGAAGCAGGTAGAGGAAAATAATTAAAATATCTTCCACAGCATTCCTCTAAGTTGGAATAGAATTAAGTGTTAAGACACTCCGTTCCACTTCCGGTCCCCACTTTCCGTCGACTTTTGAGGCATAGCGTGTTGACTGGTGGGACTCAACTTTGCATTTTGCCTTGTACCAGAGGGAAGAAATGAAAATATTAAATATTTAAATTGAAATATTAATAAATATTTAATTTCCTCAAGTGGGGATCGAACCCACAACCCATCAGTTACAGTCACACGTTTGTGCAACTGCGCCACGACAGGCCTCCTCCACTCTAGAACCACGGATACTGTATAACTAAATATAAATTAATTATATATAAACACTGCCATACATCGCTTTGTTCTATCCAATATAATTAACGAATACCACAATATCTAATTGGGTAGAGGAAATTTTGTACCGCAAAATTGCAATCACGTTCAAATAGTTAATGCGCTTGGAATAAATTCAATTCTGATCATAATATAGCTCATACTTTTGTTTTTTTTTTCATAAACGCAGTAACCCGCACATTACAACAAGGTTCCTCTGCCTACAACATGGGAACCTGGGAGTATTAAGACACTCTGTTCCGTTCGCTACTTTTCACCTTTAATTTCAGAATTCAACGCAGGATACAGTAATGAAAACAATACTTAATTTCCTCAAATGAGAAGTACCACACTTCTGCCCTACGCCACGAAAGGTTTTTCGCCGAAGTTGAGGTATTGGTGTGCCTTGTTACCATGACAAAATAATTGAGTCATTAAAAATTTACATTTCATCGATTTAGGGTCGAATTCACACCCGGTTGCGAGTATAGTCATACCGCTTGTGCCTCTACGCTACGACAGGCTTCAGAGCTCCTACATTTTATATTGTTAAATATTTTTTAAATAGAATAATGATTTATGTGATTTAATATAGTATAACCTTCCTCGCTTAATTGACCAACCGAACAAAACAACAAGATCTTTCAGTTAATATTCTTACGGTTCCTGAGATTAGGGTGTTGGACCAAACAAACCCTAGACATAGCAAACTATAAACGCAGCTTGTGAACATTCAAAAATAGAGAAATTAAAACAATTTTTGTATATTTTTTTCCCGAATAGTTATCAAATTTACAATAATCCACGCACAAGTTCTACGAGATATTACATTTTTTATTAAGTATTCTATTTTCTTAAATGTCTACCTAAATTTTAATATAAGATATTTTACGTATATATACAAAAAAAAAATACAAAAAAAAATCGGTATAATAATTCCTGAGAAATTCCCAAAGAAATACAAAATCAGCATACCGAGGAACTTTAATTTATAATATGTAGAGATTACAGACGCGCTCAAGCGTGTCATTCCAGGCGGATGGCGGCAGTCCTAATAACCTTTATGAAGTTTGCATACAAAAGCCTAAAATATTTAAATTATTTAGATGAGACTGTAGCGTTAGGCGCAGTGGTACAACAAATATCTTGTAAGCACGGTTGTGTGTTTGATTCTCCCTTTTTTGGAATGTATTATTTTCCTCATTGGAAGCAAGACACAGCGCGGCGATCTTGACATTTGGTAGAGAAGCGGAAAACGGAGTGTCATAGCACAAAATCCACTGCCTATCTTTTCCTGGCTACCCTCACCTTCAGTATACTCCTAAGTTGGAAACTGCATTTTCCATCCACTTTTTTTACATTGCATTTTTTATTCACAAGAAGGCAAGTAACGTAATTTAAACAATTTCACTACATAAAAACAAAACCAAATCCAGTTTAAACAAAAAGCAAAAAATAATGCTAAAAATTAAAAAAAAGAAAACACCTCGTCTAAATGTCACCAAGGCCTCCATTAAGTGAATTATCGTCGGTATTTTCGCGTTTCTGACAACCTTATAATTGAATTAGTACCCGCGGGACCAACTTCCAGCTTAAGATGCCTTGATTTATAGTCTCTAAGCTTATATTTTCATTATCTTTACCTTATGGAAATAAGTGTTGTACTTAATTTTAATTTAAATTTGCGCAGACTTGTCCTTTTTTTGGGAAAAAATATTGTGTCGCGTTGTATTAAATATATATATATATATATATATATATATATATATATATATATATATATATATATATATATATATATATATATATATATATATATATATATATATACATATATATATATATATATACATATACATATATATATATACATATATATATATACATATATATATACATATATATATATATATATATATATATATATATATATATATATATATATATATATATATATATATATATATATATATATATATATATATATATATATATAAAACAAATGACGTTACATAAAAGATTGTTTTTATTCACGCTGCATCTCCCTCATCGCAGGGTTGATGGAGGGAACTTGGGAACCTTGTGTTAATACACACCACTCCGTTCCCCGCTGTCCGCCGAGCTTGAAGCATTGCGTGTTGAGTGGCGGTGACCATGAAGAAGGAAAAAATACCATTTAGGCGTATATTTGTAATGTCCATTTTAGCTATATAGGAAACCATCTAATGCATTTTGCTTGTCTGGTTTCGGTCGTTAAGTGTAACATAAATATTTATAAGTTGTTATATGTTACGCGTTTTCCGGTATATCATGGTAGAGGCTATGTTGTTAAGACACTCTGTTCCTTACTTTCAGTTGAACTGTCGAGGGAATGGAAATATCTTAATGGTTATAGAGTTTCTTACAGTAGGATTCCAGATATACCTCTGATTACCTTTGCTATGTGCCATATGTGGAGAAGTGGTATAAATATATTTGTAATAAAGAAGAGAAGAAATTGTTGTTTCAACCGATATTTGTTAGTCATTCCATTCAAAAGTCTTATAGAAGGAACTTCAAAAACAATAAAATATAAGAAAAGTCTGGAATAAAGATAGTGTTTATAAAACCAAAGTAAAGCTTTAAAATAAAAAAAGTTCTAAGGCAGATTTTTCCCTGAATAATTAGCGGTTGGCGCCTTGACATGGCATACAAATCGCTTTAATTCACTTAAGCGGATTACGACTGTACCATTTTAATTTAAATGAAGATATTATAATGGGATAGGAAAAAAATATTGTATATTTAATTTAATTAAGAAGAGCAGCTGTAATTTTTGGTCAAGAGAATAAATTATATATTTTTATATCTTTGATATGGCAATAAGGTAAAACGCGGCGTTGAGTTCCGCTACTTATCCGCAATATTTTGAAAACTGAGCAATTGAAGACAGAGGTATACTCGTACACTATATGTTTGTGTATGAATATATATACATATGAGTATGTAGATGCAAATTCTTATCATTGTTTCATAAAAATGATAAGAAAAAATACCGTAATTTCATTTATTATTTACAAATTCTGAACACATCCCACACCTGCTTATGTATTCCTTACTATATGGCGATGGAACGTATAAAATGCAAATGGCGCTACGAGTGATTCGCCCATACATCACGTTGTTAACACTTAAGAGATATAAACTGATATTTGTACAAAAAGCCTTTGTGTAATTTTTAATTAAATAAAATTAAATAGAATATCTGTGTATAAATAAGTTATAAGCCGATTCTGATAAAGCTTTGATATAACACCTTTTTTTTAGTTTAAATATATGTAATTTATATCAAGAAGAAAAAATATCGATGTGATGTTCCGTTTTCGTGAAATTTGTGGACAAACTTACACACATTAATCCCGCACGTGGCAGGGTAGGCAGAGAGAACTAGGAAACCTTGCGTTAAGACACTCTAATTCACTTCCGTTTCTCACTTTCAGCTGAATATTTCAGCGGCATTGTGTGTTAAGTGGCGGAACTCAACACCGCGCTTTGCCTTGTTACCAGAGCGGAGAAATGAAAACAAAACATTATTATTTTTAAAATATTTAACATTTCATTTCCACGAGTGGAGATTGAGTCGTTTACAGTCAAACACTTGTGCCGCTCCGCCACGACAAGCCTCAAAAAAAGTTTGAAGTCAGTTAATGTGGTAAATGTGAAATGATAAGCTGTAGTAGTATATTTGAGCTTTAAGCACCAGCTTACCAAAGTGGAATTAGTATTAGTATGAAAATTTTATATAATATAGGGTATATTCTAATCTGTGATAAGAGCATTATTATTGAGGTTTTGTAAAATTATTGGTGGATAATGGTTATTTTTATAAAAGTCAGTAAGTAATTCTATAATAAGACGATACTGATGACTACGGTTGAGAGTTGATTACGAGTGACGCAACTTAGCGCCGCGCTTTGTTTTACCAAAGAGGGATAGTAAAAGTTACTTTCTTTTCTTAAGCTTTACGCTGTATCCTGCACATGGCAGGGAACTTGGAAACCTAGTGCTAAGACACTCCGTTTCACTTCCGTTGCCCATTTTCTCTTCTTAATGGGAATTTCATCAGCAGTACTGCAGTTAAAGATAGATGCTGTTTAAATACAGATCAGGATCCGAGTCGGATTTACCAAAGAAGATTCTGTACCAATCTCAAAGTTGTGTAAATAAACGAAAGTAACAACTTTTAAAAGTACAATGATTAAGTTCTAATAATTTATTTATATTTAAATATAATTTTCAATTTGTTCGAATTTTTGTTTATGTGAAATTACTGTTCTCACTTTCTCATATTTCATGACAAGCCCACGGCTAAGTAATTCATAGGTTATAAAATGCAGAAAAATTGCTCGTATCTAAATGATAAACCCACTCGCTAAGCTCGAAGCTTAATTTTTTTTGTCCTCTAATTTGATATCAAATTTAACTTGATACACGCTATTTTAAGATAAATAGTATTGACAGAGAAACAATGAGATGTTATAAAGGGTTTTCCTTTTGATATATGGAATCCTAAAAGTTCATCATCAGCGCGCATCTTAGACTTGGAAATAATAACAATTTATCATTATTTTCTTTCTGAAAATAATCACGTGAACGAATTTTGGAATTATAACATAAAAACTCGAGACAAAAATAATCTAAAAATTACAAAGACTTCATCCATTTTATGATTGACATCTCATAGTTGTCTATTTTTGAACATTTTCAATTTTGCCTTTGAACGTTCGCAAAGAAACGCGCTTTCAAAGATATGAATCGATGAATTGGAAACTTTCTTACGTTTGTTGTAATTAATATATTTTTATTTTTCTTCTATTAGTCAAAAAAAAATTAAAAAATGTCTTTTTACTTATTAATTAATAGATTGTTTATTAATTTATTGATTTATTTTATTTAATTAATTATTAGTTTTTTTTATTTTAATATTTTTTTTTTCAGTTTCACGCTGTATGGGAGCACACGTGAGAGTAGACAGAGAGAACTCGGGAACCCGGGCTAGTGTTAAGACACTCCATTACACTTCCGTTCACCACTTTCCGCCAAATTTGAGGCATTGCGTGTTGAGTGGCGGAACTCAACGCCGCGATTTGCCTTATTACCAGAGCGAAGAAATGAAACATTAAATACTTAAATTGAAAATATTAAATATTTAATTTCCTCGACTGGGAATCGAACCCAGAACCTGTCGGTTACAGTTACACTCTTGTGCCGTTGTGCCACGACAGGCCTCAAGATTTTTTTAATTATATTAAAAAAAAAAAATTTATAATTGATAATTTATCATTATTTTTTATCAGTACGTACGTATATGTTTACAATGCGTGTTGAGTGGTGGACCTCGCTAGCATTAAAATCTGAAGAGATTCAGAAGATGGGGAAACGGAATGGAGTGTCTTAACACTGAATTCCCAAGTTCCCTCTACCCACCATAATATGTTCGGGATGCAGCGTGAAGCTGAGTGTTTAAATATATATGCTAACAGTAGTAAGTTAGTAGCACTCGCAATATATTACAGCCGCCTACGGCCCCGTGTAACGCCAGGGGAGCTACAGGTTTGCTTCCGGCCTTTGAAGTGGACATAGACGCTTTTTGAGGGTGTCCATGTCGCATTGACCTGGAAATATGGCCCCAGGCAGGCCACGCCATAGATTTGTGTTGCGTAGAAGGAAGTTCCTACAAAACCCGCACAGTAAAGTTCCTCGTATTCAGATGGTGTGATTATTGGATCTCCAACGATTCGAATGACTTTCCGTTGTATATGATCAAATAATTGGACCATTTGTGATGAATTATTAATATTGGGTGCAACAGCCCAGAGGTCGAACCAGGAACCCTTTACAGGGCCAAATGGTGTTTTGGAGTAAAGTAATGTCTCGCTCTGGTAATTATTACCAGTTTCTGTGAGGTCAATTTGGACTTTTTTTGTAGATGATCACTATACTGACAGTGATTTGAAACGTGGCCCCCCACATACTGCGGCATTAAGAGCAGTGTCCCCGAAAATTGGTGATGCGATATGCGGTGGTGGCCTTCTGGGTGTTGCGTTGAACCAGATCCTTTCACCCTATAGGGAAAGACAGAAATATTCGCAAGGAACGCTCCAACAGAAAACACAAGTTAATTTCGGCACTTGGCGACGTTATTCTGACAAAACCTTTACTTAGCAGGGTAGGCGGAGAGAACCCGATAACCTAGTTCAGAACAGCGTTAAGTAAAAACAAAACGTGTATATATAGATTGCCTGTCGCTTTCAAATATACTGTTGTTTGCAAAAACTGAGGTCTTCCCTAGAGATTTATTGAAACAAGTCTCAACTAGTATGTATGCATTGAAATAAGTCTCAATAGTATAAATATAAGCAGATGACTTGTTTTTAGCTTACAACCGTTAAGTAGGAAAAGGATAATATATGATAAATAGATGTTCCATATATTTTCTTGGAACAAATTAGCAATTATTATCATTTTGTTATAAATTCTTATAGAGTATTGTATTTTTTTTATATTCTGGAGTGGAAATTGAACCTACATCATGTCATATTTATAGTCATAAACTGTAAATAATTTTCTAGTAGTTTTAAATTAAAGATGATTGAAAATACGGTGTGAATTCCACCACTCAAATTGCAATGTCTGGAATTCGCTCCGAAAGGGTGCGCAATCACGATCTTGCCTTTTTTGTTACCATAGAAATAAGGAATAAAATAAGGATAAATTAGCTTAATATTTATGACACAATTTTTTTATATATCAGAGACTTGAAGTTCGGGAACAAAGACGTCACCGCCGAGCTCTCTAGAGTAGCCTATAAAAAATATTTGTATGTTTATATTGCATGGAATATTTTTTTCAATTGCTATCGACAGGCCTCGACTTTTACAGAGTACAATGTATATGTATATTAATAATAATATTCCATAATGCGCAATAGGCAGGATAGGCAGAGAGAACTTGGGAACCTAGTGTTAAAACACTCAGTCCCACTTCCGTTTCACATTTTCCACCGAATTTGAGGAAATGCATGTTGAGTGGCGGAACTCAACGCCGTGCTTTGCCTTGTTATCAGAGCGAAGAGATAAAAACATTAAAAATATTATTTATTAATATTAATTATTAATTAACATTTTTTTTAAGTGCGGTTCAAACCAGCAAACCGTCTCATATATATAAAACATTTTGCATATTTGATATTAATCGTCGGTATGATAATTCACGTGATCTCGAGATAAATAATTTTAATAGTTGGACAACAAAGTAATACTATACCTTTTACCTTTTATATGTTTGATTTATAGAACATGAGAAACAATAAAATCATCAGAAAATGGTTATCATTTATCATAAATATAAAATTAAGTGAATATTTTATTCCATTATGTTTAGACTTTGGTAAGGTTTTTAGTATTATATACATTGTGTTCCACTTCTTTGTTCCTTTTCTTTTAACTTTTATTCTTTGTGGCCGCTTCAATAAAGTCCACGTGAAAGTAACGACTTAGAACTATTGAACTTCATAGACTTATAACGTGAATCCTTATTTAAAGTATTAAAATTTTATTTAATTCTAAATTTTTACATGTATTTTTCAAATGTTGAATGAAGCTGGATACATACAGATTGGAAAGGCATTTCCGTAAAGTAGAATAAGACATGGTTATTAGTCACGAAACCTCGCGTAATTTAAAATTTAAGTGTCCTCCGGTAGATGGGAAATAATACATAGATATCATATTTATAACTACAAATCATATGAAAGAAACTAATTAAAAGAAAATATGTCCCGTCGAGTTTTAGTTTCGTCTGAGGCGATAACTTTAGTAAACAAGTGATAAATTGTTTGACGTAATTATTAGCGTTAATATTTTACTAAGACACAAAATTAGATCTGCTTACCCTTCTACAGAAATAATGTTCGGAAAATGCTTAAAATGTTTGTTTCAAATAAAGTTCGATTTTCACAGTTTAAGTGGTGTAACCGAGTCGAGAGACTGCAAAGTAGTGCACTGGAATTTCAAATCAGAGCGTATTTAAGAAGCTAAGTAATCGTACAAGATTGCTATGCCTGTTTATACTAGTTAAATGAAATGTTTTTTTTTATGTATCGCCTTTGAGAATAAATTAAATACTAAAATATATCATATTATTTGTAATTAAATATAAAATATCTTTCTTAAATTATATCAATTTTTATTTGTAATTTAAATAAAAATTGAGGCTGTCATGGCGTAGCGGTTCAACGTCTGCCCGTAAACACGACAACTGGAGTTCGATACCGTTTGAGACAATATATTATTTTCTTTTGCTCGCACTTAGGTCAAACGGAACGTGACATTAAGTCCTCATTTTTCCTGCGTGCAGTCAGTGCATATTGTTATTACGTCAAAAACAATTGAAAAAAGTCTTCTATCACGCATTATAAAATTCACATAAAATCTACAACTATACATAATATTTACTCAGATTTACAAGAAAATACTTTTTCTGAACATTTTAAAATAGACTGGAATAACTATTAAGTCCAGCTATTTCTGCGTTTCTACGGTTTTAAAATTTCCAATAACACTAAAACCATTTCGCGAAGCACAAAATGAAGTGTATAAAAGCATAGTATTGTAAATCCCGGCACGAGTATTTGAGTGGACTTGGAGGTGGGACGTGCTTTCCGATATATGACTATTGTTGCTGGTGTGGGGCGAAGTGAACCAAATGTATAGACTGTAGCCTTAGCTGGCACTTTTAATTTGTATCGAATTGTGTTAATGCCTTACATTCACTCAGTAACAAAAGATATATAGATTTATAAAATTCTATTGTTTGTTTCGTTTCGTTAAGATAAATTGAATTTCGTTTCAGAATAAATCATCTTGACACTACTGTGCCTACTCGATAAGTATACATGTTATCTATATAAATATTAAAAGCAAAAACAGATGTTAGTTACACTTTTTGTATGTAAGCCAAGTTATTTTAGACCGGAAGTTTCCTATAAATAGTATTTTTTTTTTGATATTGCGTGTTGATTGGCGGAACTCAACACCGGGCTAGAGGACCAAAGTGGGGAAATGAAAATGGATATAACAAGAAAAATCATAATATTGACAGTCGGATGCTGTATTTTTACACCACGATAGCCTCAAGATATTAATTAGAAACACATACATAAATATTTACTATGTTTTTAAAGTGTTATTCCACACTTAGGACAGAAAATACTAAACTTAAATTTAAAAAGTCAACATAAATAAGTTGTAACAAGCGTATAAGAATTTCGACGGAGCTCGGTGAGAACGAATGGCTTAGTTGGTCAGAGCGCTGGAACGGTATTCCAGAGGCGCGGGTTCAAATCCTGCTTCGTTCAAAATTTTTATACGCTTTTTAAATATTAATTAAAAACACATACATATGTTCGTATTTATGTATACATTAAATACCAAAACAGGTATATTACAAAGCAAAAAGCGGCGTTGAGTTCAACCACTCGCCTCAATGCTTGAAATTTTCGGCGGAGAATGAGGAACGAAACGGAGTGTCTTAACACTAGACTCCCAGGTCCCCTCCGCCTACCCTTCCTGAAGTTGAAAACAAAAATAACCTAAACAATCTAACAACTCGTAAAATGAACGCTGTTACGATACTACTTGTACAACAACAAGGTACAACATCTTATTGCTAAAGCCGTAAAGTTCCATAGTACTTTAGCGTTTGTCGTTTGCCTACAATCCATCATTGCGTATCCTCGTTAGCTATCTGTCAGTTAGCAAGATAATTAGTGTTACGTGATTAGGTAGACTTTATGTTTTGTGTCTACGTTAGGCTTTTTGTATGGAACTTTGATTGATATATGCTAGAAATATTTTTTCTGTTTCAAACGTTGATATGCCTCGACGCAAAAAGAGGGGTATTATAATTTTGATCTGTTTGTTTGTGATACTGTAGATCTTGAAGATTTCATAATCGATAGCCTTATTAATCGTAGTAGTTCTTAGTATACAACAGTATGAATATTGAATTACCATTTTATTGTAGCTACAAGCACTTTATGTTTTGTGTCTACGTTAGGCTTTTTGTATGGAACTTTGATTGATATATGCTAGAAATATTTCTTATGTGCAATAGTTTAAATGTGCCTCGACGCAAAAAGAGGGGTATTGTAATTTTGATCTTTGTTTATCAGTTTGTTTGTGATACTGTAGATCTTGAAGATTTCATAATCGATAGCCTTATTATTCGTGGTAGTTCTTAGTATACAACAGTATGAATATCGAATTACCATTTTATTGAATTACCATTTTATTGTAGCTACAAGCACTTTCCTAAGATGAAGATGAATTATATCGCATACAGTTTTTTTAAGGGTTTTAGTTTGTTCCTATATACAAGTATATTAGTTTTTAGTGACTGAGTAACGGAAGAAATGAAGTCGAACCGACACCTGTCATGTTTAAAGTCATACGCTGTGCAAAGTAAATTCAACAACATTTAAATGTTATTAATTCACGTATTTTTATCATTTTTCCAGCTAGAATAGCATATTTGAGCCAGGTTAGGGATACGCCCATGGGATATTAAGGTAACGGCCTGTTAGTTTACATCATTGTACAGTTTTTCATTCGTTTCATGAAAACGTTTCAATGTTAATGTTAATATTTTGTTTGAGTACGTTAGTTTAAACGCTATTCTAGTACGTTGTGACACAGAACGTGCGACTGTAAACGTGGCAGGTCTTGAATTTTATCTGTAATTGAATAAACCTTAAGGTTAATGTTTTCATTTCTTCGCTCTGGTAACAAGACAAAGAGCGGTGTTGAGTTCCACCACTCAATTTAGAATGCTTGCCATCTACGAGATTCAGCATGAATGTAAAAAGAAATCCTATATTTTTCTTGGTTATAATTATTAAAAGCCCGGAGTTAAACTCTGCTACTCTACATGTTATTTTTTGCATATGAAGTAGAAAGTGAGGAACAGAGTGTTATATTATTATGATTTAAATAGCTAGATAAAGTGCCAAATGAGAAATATTTATATTAAATTTTACAGACTACCGCATATTTTGGGTAATGAAATTTCACTTGAATTAAACCAGAAAACAGCTCAGTAAAAATACCTGGATAGCAATTTTACATCGCTAACTGAAATTTTGTCAAAAATGTCTACAAAATCAAATGTGTCCACAAAACGTTGTATCGATACATTTTGTATCTGGTTAAAAATACTTGCCAGATTTAACTTTTACATACTCAAATTGATATGAAAACGTACAAAAGTTGAAGTTATTTTATAATCTTTTTTTTTTTCAAATAGCGAGAGTAAGAGAGTATCAACTGATAATTCATTTCTTTCTTCACATTCTCCTTAATTTCGGGGATATCGCGTATATAAGTAGCGAAAATCAACGTGTCAAACTCTTAATTAAGCATTTATTTTCCTGCATACTTCTCTTTTACAATCTTATATATGTACATACATGCATCATTAGTGCAAAAGATATAAAATATAATAATAAAAACGAGCACACTAAGTAAATTAAATAAATCTTCAAAAACACAGTAATAATTATAAAATGCTTTGTATACAAAACGAAATAGCATTTCTGTTTTTATTTCGAGGCAAGTTCACGTTTCTCTTTCCCCTGGGATGGAGTTGACGTGATGTTGTGGCTCTCCCGTGGAAATATTTTAATAATTCACCAGTATTATGTTATACTGTTATTTTTCTACTTTTTTATATTAACTCGGCGTTAATGGGGTCGGTCCGTCGTACCTTGGAGGTTTTCAATTGCAATTTATTTTGTTTTAACTATGCTGCTTAAGTTTATACTTTTAGTAGCTGGAGGTAAGATGGGAAGGATGATTGATAGCATCGAGTTTATCATGATGACTGGCACATGTCTGCCACATCTCAGTAATGTTTCCGCTGTACACATTAATTCAGAGGCAAATTATATTGTTGACACAAAATTTTTGGTGCAATAACACAGCGTGTGACTCTAAGCATGACGATTGTAGGTTTAATTTTCATTTTGGAAATGTTTTATGGTAAACAGATCGTGTGTCGTTCGTGATCGTTGCGTTGCACAGCTCTAAACACAATGTCCACTCTTCCGTATTATTTATTGTAGTATTTTATTTCTCTCAAGGTTTCTTTGACATAATATAATGAAATATTAATATCTTAAAGATTTGACGGAATCTGAGGGACTTTTTTGTAACTTTATACAGTATTTATATGAATATGTAGACAAAGAGTTTGGAAAAGAAATTTTGAAGGGTAAAGAAACATGAATGGTTCTTGTCTAAAGCGCGTCTATCTCCACCTTAAAGAGTGGCACCAATCTGTAGGTCCTTAGATATAATAATGGATTAAGACCAGTGGTAACAGCTTATGAGATCGCGCATTAGGTAGCTCGTTCGATAACATGCCTTAAATTTTTGATTAAAAAAAAACGATTGACAATTTGGCGGAAAATGGAAACGAACGTTTTCAGTGTGATTGTGTGATTACACTAGGTCCTCAGGAGGACAACGTTCATCAAGTTTTACATAACTTAAATTTATTTAAGTTATTTGAAACGTGACGAATAGTATATATACTGTCCCAAAATATATCACCTGAATATTTTTATGACAGCACATTCCGAATGTTCAATCATACTTAGGTTATTTATGTGAAATCTAATTTTATCAGCATTCTGTTTATATTGGCTAACGTGTAATGCTGCTGCATGTCTAATAATAGTATGCAACGGACAAGCAAGGTCACTCGTAAAATTTGACATTCCTTAAAATTCATATATCTTAATGAAATAATATAAAATAATATTTTTAAACGCAGAGTTGACTCCCTGTAGATAACAAGATAAAAATTTAGGTGGAAAGGGCAAAACGAAATATCTTCATACAAGGTTATCTCTGCGAAGCAAAGAAAAGAAGAAAAAATCATCAGTAATAAATATTTCCACTCATCACTCAATTTTGTAAACTGAGATTATAGTGAATCGCATGTTACTACTGCGCAAAAATCGCATGTTACTACTGTGCAAATCATGTTACTCGTTTTATTAAAAGCTGAGAAAACAAATTATTTCCCATTTCGCTTATAATATTCGTAACTGTATTAATGTATGAAAATGCTAGCGTTGCAGTAAGAATATACTTTTGTAGAAATTTACTTTACTTTATTTGTATACTAATTTTACTTTAAATAGAATTAAAATGATTTTTAGGAACAACATTTTTTATGAATTTTCTGTGTATTTCGCTAATAGCAGGGTCATCTTTAGAGTAAAATATTCATTCGAGACATTACGGATGTGATGAATGGTAGAAAAGAACGCCGCTCTGTGTCTTATTATCAGCGAGGAAATAAATATAATTTATTGAAGAAGAAAAACCAGACGGAATCTTGTATGGAGGTATTTCGTTTTCTCCTTAACACTTTAAGTTCAGATTTATCTTGTTGTCTACCGGGGGCCAAAACTGCGTTTAAAATTTTTAATTTTTATTATTGTAATGAGTGACTTTGCTTGTCCGTTATATATAATAATTTCTTTAATTATTTTTATCCTTTTGTGCCACATAAAAAAGTAAACAAACTAGACAAGAATCTAGTGTTAAGACACCGATCCTTTTTCTATTTACTGTCTAATTATCAAAACATTTTCCATTCAATAGAAATATTAAAAGGAGGATTTCTACGCCGCGTTGTGTCTTGAAAACCAAACATTGAAATAAATATAACTCGTTCCCACGAATAGAAATCAAACCAACATTGTATAATCACTATATAAAAAATAAAAATGCGATGTTTCAGAGTTAACAACATTTAAATATAATAAAATCACGTATTTTTATCATTTTTCTCACAAAGATGGTATACTAGAGGCAGGTAAGGGATACGCCCATGGGATATTAAGGTAACATGAGGTAGCAGCCTGTTAGTTTACATCATTGTACAGTTTTTCATCCGTGTTACGAAAACCTTTTCAGTACTTATGTTATCTTTGAGTACGTTTGTTTATATGAAGTTTTATTATTCAGTTTATCCTTTAGTTTAGGTCTGTCGTGACGCAGAAGCGTGCGATCGATCCGTATTCGAATAAATAAAATGCTGAATGTGTTTATTTTTTCGCTCAGGCAATAAGTCAAAGTACGGCGTTAAGTTACACAATGCATCGAATTTGGCGAAAAGCGGTGAATGGAAATGTCTTAATGAGAACGGAGTGTCCTCGGAAGAGTAGGACTAGGGACCCTAGCGAGTTTCCCTAGTCCTACTCTACCTTGCATTATACGGGTTGTAGCATGAATGTGAAAAAATAACCTATATTGTTTTGGTAACAAGTAAATAAAAACCGGTGTTGAGTTTTGATACTCTACACTTTATTTTTCGCATATTAGTCGTAAATTATAGAGCAAAGTGTTTTAATACTACATATTAAAAAAAGCTTAAAGCTATAAAGTGCCTAGTTACATTTAAGAGAATACCTCATATTTTGGTTAATAGAATTTCGCTTGAATTAAACTACACTTTAGTCGAGTAAAAATTCCTGGATAGCAATTTTACATATCTGAAATATTCCTCGAAATCAAATATGTATGCAAAATTTCATATCTATCGATATCGATTTTGTATCTGGTTAAAAATTTTCGCCAGATTTAACTTTTACTTACTCTAATTGATATGAAAACGTAGGTTAAAGACATTTCATAAGGTACTTTCCGAATCCCTTTGCTACTTCCCTTTTATAATCTTATATATTTATACAATTTTAGTACAAAAAATATATAATATTATAATAACAACGAGAACACTAAGTAAATTAAATAAATATTCAAAAACAGTAATTTTTTTAAAATGCTTTATATACAAAACGAAATAGCATATGTGTTTTTATTTCGAGGCAAGTTCGCGTTTCTCTTTCCCCTGGGATGGAGTTGACGTGATGTTGTGGCTCTCCCGTGGAAATATTTTAATAATTCACCAGTATTATGTTTTACTGTTATTTTTCTACTGTTTTATATAAACCCGGCGTTAATGAGGTTGAGTTCCTCGTACGTGGTTTTTTTATTGCAATTTAATTATTTTATTTCCGTTTAAGTCTGTTCATAATTTGAGGCGTAATATAAACATGGCGGCTGGACGGGTACAATTTTTATTTGAGAGAGTGAGTGATTATTTTTTCTCTCACTCTGATAACGATACAGATCATGGCGTTCCGCTTCACAGCTCAACACACTGTCAATGTCTACTCTACTGCAAATATATTGTAATAGATACTATGTTATATCTCTCAAGATTTCTTTCAAGATACATCTGCTGCAAGAACTCTCAAAAACGGTAAAAAGAAATATCAATATTCAAGAGATTTGAGGCAAATTGTTTGAAACAAGAGAATTTATTTAGATTTGAATCATTACAAAAAATTCTATATCTGAATTTTAAATATTCGGTTTGTAATGAGCAAGAAAATTGTTATTTTAAAATATAAGGACTCAATTAATATATATTGTATATACACATTCATCTATTTTCCTGAAATAATTCTAATTAAAATTTAGAGAATATAGATCCAGAATAAAAATCCAGTAATATTTTGATACTGAACAATTTACAGAAGCAAAGTTAAAAGAGACATGTAAAGGTGAGTCCACAAGCAAGGTACATATTATAAGACTTGAGCTTTGAAGTTTTCAAGAGCAATTCTAAAGCTTTCACGAGCAATTTTAAAGTTCAGCAAGTACGTATGGTACATACAGCCACCATTACTAGAACAAATAATAGAGAGGTAGTACTGCAGTAGAATAAACCTATTAACACACTTTTTTTACTTTATTTGCAAAGTAAAACTGTAAAATACATCGAAAAAAGGGGAAAGACAAATATCTTATTTTAACTAATTGTTCTTTGGATAGCGGAAATTTGTAACAAGCGTATAAGAATTTCGACGACGACTCGTAGTTTAGTGAGAATGAATGATTTAGTTGGTCCAGAAATCCTGCTTCCTTTAAATTTGTATACGTTTTTAAATTAGTAGTCATACAGACAAACGTTTTTAGTTATGGTCCAAATGAAAAAAATCCTCTTGTTTCAAACAACTTTCCCCATATTTTAAGGATATTAATATTTCTTTTTATCGGTTTTCATTATGTCAAAGAAATCTTGAGAGATATGAAATAGCACCTATTACAATAAATAATACAGAAGAGTAGACATTGTGTTTAGAGTTATGAAACGTAACGATCACGGACGACACACGATCTGTATCGTTATGTAAGTGAAATAACAAAAAAAAACATTTACAAAATGAAAATTCAACCTACAACTGTCATGCTTAGAGTCACACGCTGTACTATTAAACCTCAAATTTTATGTCAACAGTAAAATATGCGTGTGAATTAATATGTACAGCGGAAATATTATTGAGATGTGTCACATATATGCCAGTTCTCATCATAAACTCGATGCTATCAATCATCCATCACATCTTACCTCCAGCTACTAAAAGTATAAACTTAAGCAGCATAGTTAAAACAAAATAAATTGCAATTAAAAACCTCCAAGGTACGATGGACCGACCCCATTAACACCGGGTTGATATAAAACAGTACAAAAATAACAGTAAATTATTAAAATATTTCCACGGGAGAGCCACAACATCACGTCAACTCCATCCCAGGGGAAAGAGAAACCTGAACTTGCCTCGAAATAAAAACAGAAATGCTGTTACGTTTTGTATATAAAGCATTTTATAATAATTACTGTGTTGCTTAAGATTTATTTAATTTACTTAATCTGCTCGTTTTTATTATTATATTTTATATTTTTGCTCTAATATTGTATATATATAAGATTGTAAAATGGAAGTATGTAGGATAACGATTTCTCAGTTATAGTGTCTAACACACGGCGTTGAGTTTCGCTACTCTACACGTGATTTTTTTCTAAATTATGCAGAACGTGAAAAAAGAAATGGATTACCAGTTGTTGTTATTTTCTCTACTCTACTGCTTATAAAATAAAATACCTTTAACCTACGTTTTCATATCATTTTGAGTATGATAAATCTGCCGAACATTTTTAACTTCATACAAAATCTATCGATATAAAATTTTGCATATATATACACGTTTGATTTCGAGGAATATTTCACTAAGCTATGTAAAATTGCTATCCAGGAATTTTTACTCGATTATAAATATGCCGTTTTCTCTAAAATGTTATTAAGCACTTTATAGCTTTAAGCTTTATTAATATATCATATTGAAACTCTGTTCCCTAGTTTACGACTAATATGCCAAAAATAACGTATATTTTATCAGAACACAACAAAGGGCTTTTTATAATTGTAACTAAAACAATACAGGATTTTTTTATGATTCACATCCAGGGTAGAGTCGGAACTGGGGATTGTAGTATCCGAAGACACTCCGTTCTCTTTCAGACATTTCCATTCTCCGGTTTCTGCCAAATTTGAGGCATTGTGTTTTGAGTGGCGTAATTTAACGCTGCGCTTTGCCTTGTTACCAGAGCTAAGAAATGAAAACGTTAAGCATTTCGTTTATTCGGATACCGATCTAACTCATAACCGATCACGGTCACAGTTGCTCGCTTCTGTATCACGGCAGTCATAAAATATAGGATAAACTGAATTATAAAACATAGTATAAACAAACATGCCCATAGATAACATTAAAATTAATATTGAAAATTAGTTTGCAAAACGGACGAAAAACTGTACAATGATGTAAACTGACAGGCCTCTACCTCATGTTACCTTAATATCCCATGGGCGTATCCCTTACTTGGCTCAAATATGCTATTTTAGCTAGATTTACTTTGTACAACGTTTGACCTTAAACGTGACAGGTGTGAGTTCGACTCCCTTCCTTTCGTCCCTCAGTCACTAAAAAGTATAAAATTTAAGAACAAAATCAAAATTTTAAAATAACATCTATACTAAAAATTACTTCCTCGTCTTGGGAAAATGCTTGTAGCTCCGAAAAATGCTAATCCGATATGTACGCTGTTGTATATGAAGAACCATCACGATTAATAAAGTTATTGATAAAGAAATCTCTACCAAATCAATATAAACGTTCAAGAGATACAGTGCCACAAACAAACAGATAAACAGATAATAATTGAAATTCATAATATCTCTCTATTGGCGTCGAGACACATTAAAACTATTGCACAGAAAAATATTTCTAGCATATATCAATCAAAGTTCCATACAAAAAGCCTAACGTAGACACAAAACATAAAGTCTACCTGACCACGTAACACTAATTATCTTGCTAACTGACAGAGAACTAACGAGGACACGCAATGATGGATTGTAGGCAAACGACAAACGCTACAGTACTAAGGAACTTTACGGCTTTAGCAGTAAGATGTTGTACCTTGTTGTTGTACAAGTAGTATCGTAACAGCGTTCATTTTACGAGTTGTTAGATTGTTGAGGTTATTTTTGTCTCCAGCTTCACGCTGTATTCCGCACATGGCAGGGTACGACTAGGGAGTCTAGTGTTAAGACACTCTGTTTCTTGCTTACGATTGCTTGGTAAGTGATTGAACTCAACGTTGCGCTTTACCTTGTTACATGATAATTTATGTATTTAATATATAAATACATACATGCTCGTATGTATGCGTATGTATTAAATATATAAATACATGCTTTGTGTAGAAATGTTACATCCAACTGTTAATATTATGATTGTGATATTGATATCCATTTTCATTTCCCTGCTGTAGTCCTTCAGCCTGGTGTTTAGTTCAGTCAATCAACACGTTACGTCTGAAAAAAAATACTATACATTGCAAACTTCCGTTCTAAAATAACTTGGCTCACATATAGAAGGTTTGCTTTTAATATTTATATAGATAAAATGTATACTTATTAAGTAGGCACAGGAGTGTCGAGATGATTTATTCTCATACGAAATTCGATTTATCTTAACGAATAGAATTTTATATATCATTATATCTTTTGTTACTGAGTGAATGTAAGACATAAAAACAACTTAAGGCTACAGTCTATACATTTGGTTCACTTCGCCCCATACCAGCAACAATAGTCATATATCGGAAAGCACGTCCCACCCCCAAGTCCACTCAAATACTCGTGCCGGGATTTACAATTCTATGCTTTTATACACTTCATTTTGTGCTTCGCGAAATGGTTTTAGTGTTATTGGAAATTTTAAAACCGTAGAAACGCAGAATAAAAAATAATAGCTGGACTTAATAGTTATTTCAGATTTCGTTATTTTAAAATGTTCGGAATGTATTTTCTTCTAAGTCTGAGTAACTATAGTTGTAGTTGTAAGACGTATTTTATGTTGAGAAAAAGTAGATTTTTTGCAATTGTTTTTTTTAATAACGATAAACGCTGGCTGCATGTAGGAAAAATGAGAAAACTTATTGTCACGTTCCATTTGACCCAAGCAAGCAAAAGACAATAATATATTTTCCCTAACAGAATTGAACCCCAGTCGTCGTGTTTACAGTCAGACGTTGTACCGCTACGCATGACAGCCTCAATTTTTATTTAAAATTACATAATTTTTGAAATAGATGTTTAAATTTAATATTAAATAAAATGATATATTTATTCTCAAAGTCGCTATAACAAAATACATTTCATTTCACTCGTATAAACAGTCATTGCAATCTTGTACGATTACTTAGCTTCTTAAATCCGTCCTGATTTGAAATTCCAGTGCACTACTTTGCACAGTCTCTCGACTCGGTTATACCACTTAAACTGTGAAAAGTGAACTTTATTTAAAAAAAAAAGACAACTTACGCATTTGCCAGGCATTATTTCTATACTAGGGTATGCAGATCTAATTTTGTGTCTTACTAAAATATTAGCGCTAATAATTACATCAAACAATCTATCACTGGTTCATTAAAGTTGTCGCCTCAGACGATACTAAAACTCGACAGTACATTTTTTTTTAAATTAGTTTCTTACATATGATTTGTGCTTAATAATATCATATCTATATATTATTTCCCATCTACCGGAGGACACTTATGGGGTCCACTTAAATTTTAAATTACGCAGGGTTTGTTTGACTAACACCATCTCTTATTCTACTTTACGGAAATGCCTTCCCAATCTTAATTCTATATGTATCGAGCTTCATTGAACATTGGAAAAATACATACAATTCAAAATTAAATATTTTAATTATTGTTTTAAAAAAATGGATTCACGTTATAAGTTTATGAAGTTCAATAGTTCTAAGTTACTTTCACGTGGACTTTATTGAAGCGGCCACAAAGAATAAAAGTTAAAAGAAAACTAACAAAGAAGTGCAACACAATGATTATAATACTAAAAACCTAACCAAAGTCTAAACATAATGGAATAAAATGTTTACTTAATTTTATATTTTTGATAAATAGGAACCCTTTTATGATAATTTTATTGCTTCTAAGGTTCCGTTAATGAAAAATATAAAAGATAAAAAAAATATAAATTTATATGACATTAGATCCATTACCTCGATTTATACAGAGTATAATGTACACATATTGTATGTATTCTCTTCTGTAAAAGTCGGGGCCTGTCCAAAGTAATTAAAAAAATGATTCAGTGCAATATAAACATAGAAATAATCTTTAGATCCTAGAGAACTCGGCGATGGCGTCTTTGTCCCCGGATTTTAAGTCTCTGATAAATTAAAAAATTGTATCATTGATATGATTGTATATAGAGGCATACAGATATAGAGGCATACAGATGCACTGTCGTGGCGCAGCGGCACAAGCGTGTGACTGTATCCGACAGGTTCTGGGTTCGATCCCCAGTCGAGGAAATGAAATATTTAATATTTTCAATTTAAATATTTAATGTTTCATTTCTTCGCTCTGGTAATAAGGCAAAGCGCGGCGTTGAGTTCCGCCACTCAACACTTGATGTGTTGTGTGTAGTAGTGTTAAGACACTCTGTTACACTTCCGTTCCCCACTTTCCGCTGAATTTGAGGCATTGTGTGTTGAGTGGCGGGACTCAACGCCGCGCTTATTATCTGAGCGTGGAAATGAAAACATTTAATATTTAATTAGAATATATTTTATTTTCTCGAGTGTGGATCGAACTCACAACCTGTCGTTTACAGTGACACGCTTGTGCCGCTACGCCATAACAGGCCTCAATGTTAAGATTCCGTTTCTATTAAGATATTTTTCTTTCCCCTTTTTTCGATGTATTTTACAGTTTTACTTTGCAAATAAAGTGAAATTAGTGTGTTAATAGGTTTATTCTACGGAAGTACTACCTCTCTAGTATTTGTTCTAGTAATGGTGGCTGTATGTACCATACGTACTTGCTGAACTTTAAAATTGCTCTTGAAAGCTTTAGAATTCCTCTTGAAAACTTGAAAGCTCAAGTCTTATAATATGTACCTTGCTTTTGGACTCACCTTTACATGTCTCTTTTAACTTTGCTTTTGTAAATTGTTCAGTTCTAAAATATTAAAATTACTGGATCTCTAAAAAATTAAGAAGGCTGCAATATTAGCGTTGAAGTTTGATGTGTCACAGGAGCACAAGCGTGTGACTGAAAATGTGGCAAGTGTGTGTGAATTCGATTCCCACTGGAGGAAATAAAATATTTATTACTATAATATTCACCGTTTGATGTTTTCATTTCTCCTTCTCCACTCTGGTAAGAAGGCAAGGCATGACGTTGAGTTCCGCAACTTAATTGTTCTTCAGTTTTTCTTCAGCTTAAAGTTCATATTAGTTGAAGTGAGAAGCCCAAGCGACGTCTTATTTTACAAAACAAGAGATTTTTTTATCTTCACGCTGTATTCCACATAAGGAAGAAGAAACTTGTGAACCTAGTGGTTAGATACTCCATTTCATTTCCCGCATTCCGATGAATTTGAGGCATTGCATATTGAGTGGCGGAACTCAACGCTGCGTTTTAGTTTGATAAAATACTTATATATTTCGTATATTCAAATGGGGACTGAAAACACAAGCCGTCCGTTATGGCCCCATAACACGATACACCTCAAGATTTCTTTTAATGATAATAATTTCGCGAATCAGAATTGAACCTACAATTCTCGTACACATTTCGGCACTATCCTACTGCGCCGTTATAGTCAGCCCTAAGTGAAGTATTAAAGATTATTTTTCTAGCCATATGTAATTTGTATGTTTATATATAACTTTGAGTAACCTGTATTTATCAATCACACGATGGTGGTAGCAATTAAGAGTATTTTATAAGAGAATCAACGTAGTTTTGTATTTAATATCATTCGGTATTACTTTGATTGAAAAGAAATATATATTCTTTAGTTTCACCCTGTACCTTATTAATAACAGGTACAGGGAACCTCGTGTTAAGATATTTCATTCTCCACTTTCTGCCTAATTTTTGACGGGTTTTCAGAGTTTTTGGAACAATGTAGGCCAAACAGCGGAACCATGTAAAAATGTATTTTCTGAAATCATTCTGGCTCAGTGATATCAAGTATTTCGTAAATGTGCCAGTTGTGGACTCGATTTCCTCTTCAAAGGATATTTGAGATTTCCTCGGTGAAAATAAAACATAGAGCGACGTTAATTTTTACTATTCATCACATTCGTATTATCTCGAAAAATGAATAATTATTGCAAAGAGGTTCTCCCTGCTGTTAGCGGTATACAGAGAAAATTTATAATTCTTTTTAATTCTAAAAATCATTTTTATTGTACTTAATGTAAAATTATTATAAAGTCAAGTAAATTTCTACAAAAGTAAATTCTTACTGCAACGCCCGCATTTTCATACATTAACACAGTTACGAATATTATGAGCGAAGTGGGAAATAATTTGTTCTCTCAGCTTTTAACAAAACGAGTAACATGCTTTACAATATACATACATACATAAACATACATTTTTTTTGGTTGTTTAAGGTTCACGCTGTATCTCTCACAACACACTTCTCGCATGATAGGCATAAGGGACCCACGGTCCCGGTGGCCTCCATCACCATTTCTTGAGTAACTTCATGTCAAGTAACGCAACTTAACGCCGTTACAGTATTTAAATTTACTAAAAATGGGTTCAACGGTAAATAGTGATGATTGAAACTGTATTTTTTATTGTATTAATAAGATATACTATAAATTTTAAGAAATGTCAAAATTTACGAGTGACCTGTTATTGCAGCAGCATTATACGTTAGCCAATATAAACAGAATGCAGATAAAATTAGATTTTATATAAATAACCTAAGTATGATTGAACATTCGAAGTATGCTGTCATAGAGATTTTCAGGTGTTAGATTTTGGGACAGTATTTATTTAAGTTATTTAAAACGTGATGAACGCTGTTCCATATACTCCGTTCCCTTACGACAAAAGGCTTTCGTTAGAACACTTTCGTTTCCACTTTCTGCCAAATTGTCAACGCATTGCGTGTTGAGTGGTGGAACGTACTATTTTTTTATTGAAAAATTTAAGGCATGGTAGCGTATGCGCTACCTGATGTTAAGCAATTACCGTTACAATCTTTTGTAATATCTAGGGAGCTACATGTGCCGGCTCTTAAGGTGTAGATAGACACGCTTTCTGAAGTTACCCATGTCATATTGAACAAGAACCATTCTGTTTCTTTAGCTTTTTCAATATTCATATGAATACTGTATAAATTTACAAAAATATATATATGTAGCTTAATATAACTATTTTTTGTGACTCTTGCTTCTTCTGGTTTCGCTAGTACGTATATAAAACAAATATTCACCTAAGTAAACATTTTACATGCATATATAAACAGCAACTACATTTCTATTAACCTGGTGTGAATGAAATACGAAATTATTCCACTTATTATTAGGTAAGTATGAAATTCTCGAAACAAACCTATGTATAAGAATAGACAGTACGTAAAATATACTTCTACGTGTATATACAATATATATATTAAGAGAGTCCTTACATTTTAAAATAACATTTTTCTTGTTTAGTTCACACCCCATTCAGTTTTTTTTTCTGTAATGATTTAAATCTAGATAAATCATCTTTATTCAAACAATTTGCCTCAAATCTCTTGGATTGATATTTCTTTTTTCCGTATTTGAGAGTTCTTGCAGCCGATGTTCAGTATCTTGAAAGAAAGCTTGAAAGATATAACATAGTACCTACTACTATATATTGGCATTAGAGCTGTGAAACGTAACTCTATGATCTGTTTCTTTATATGAGTGAAAGAACAAAAATATCTCATTCTCCGAAACAAAAATTGAACACGTACAACCATGCTAAGATTATACCTCAAATTATATGTCAACTATAAAATTTTCCTTTGACTCAAGGGAAAAGTTCGAGCGTGATAAATATAAACATGTATGTGTACAGCGGTAACATTGTTGAGATGTGGTAGACGTAAACTCGATGCTATCAATCATCCTTCCCGTCCTTCTTCCAGCTACTGAAATAACAGTCTTAAGCAATAAAAAAGAACTTACAACGAACGACGACCTCATTAACGCCAGGTTTATAGAAAACAGTAGAAAAATGACAGTAGAACATAATACCATTGAATTATTAAAATATTTCCACGGGAGAGCCACAACATCATGTCAACTCCATCTTAGGGGAAAGAGAAACGTGAACTTGCCTCAAAATAAAAACAGAAATGCTTTTTCGTTATTTTGTAAGATTTATTTAATTCACTTAGTCTGCTCGTTTTTATTATTGTATTTTGTATTTTTGCACAAATATTGTATATAATATGATATATATAAGATTGTAAAATGGAAGTATGCAGGACAATGAATGCTCTGTTATAGTACTTAGCAAGCGGCGTTGTCTTCCGCTACTCTACACGCGATGTGTTGATTTTGTGTTGATTTTATCTGCTACTCTCGCTCATAAACACCTTTAACCTACGTTTTCATAATTATTTGAGTATGTAAAAGTTAAATCTGGCGAACATTTTTAACCAGATACAAAATGTATCAATATAACATTTTGTACACACATTTGATTTCGAGGAATATTTCAGTTAGCAATGTAAAATTGCTATCCAGGAATTTTTACTGAGCTGTTTTCTGGTTTAATTCAAGTGAAATTTCATTACCCAAAATATGCGATAGTCTGTTAAATTTAATGTAAATATTTTTTATTTGGCACTTAGCTTCTAGCTATTTAAAGCATAGTAATGTAACACTCTGCAGCAGAATTCAACTCCGTACTATTAATAATTATAACCAAGAAAATATAGTATTTCTTTTCACATTCATGCTGGATCCCGCAGATGCCAAGCATTATGAATTGAGTGGTGGATCTCAACACCGCTTTTTCTCTTGTTACCAGAGCAAAAAATGAAAACACTCACAACCTGCTGCGTTTACAGTCGCACGTTTCTGTGTCACAACGTACTAAAATAGCGTTTAAACAAACGTACTCAAAGAAAACATTAACATTAACATTGAAACGTTTTCATGAAACGAATGAAAAACTGTACAATGATGTAAACTAACAGGCCGCGCCTCATGTTACCATAATATCCCATGGGCGTATCCCTTACTTGGCTCAAATATGCTATTTTAGCTAGAAAAATGATAAAAATACGTGAATGTATTATATTTAAATGTTAGTCAATTTACTTTGTACAACGTTTGACTTCTAACGTGACAGGTGTGAACTCGACCTCCTTCCTACCGTCACGCATTCACTAAAAACTAAATATACTTATATAACAACAAACTAAAAACCTTAAAAAAACTCTATGCGATATAATTCATCTTCATCTTAGGAAAGTGCTCGTAGCTACAATAAAATGATAATTTAATAAAACGGTAATTCGATATTCATACTGTTGTATATCATAAGAACTACCACGAATAATAAGGCTATCGATTATGAAATCTTCAAGATCTACAGTATCACAAACAAACTGATAAACAAAGATCAAAATTACAATACCCCTCTTTTTGCGTCGAGGCACATTTAAACTATTGCACATAAGAAATATTTCTAGCATATATCAATCAAAGTTCCATACAAAAAGGCTAACGTAGACACAAAAAATTAAGTCTACCTAACCACGTAACACTAATTATCTTGCTAACTGATAGATAACTAACGACGACACGCAATGATGGATTGTAGGCAAACGACAAACGCTAAAGTACTAAGGAACTTTACGGCTTTAGCAGTAAGATGTTGTACCTTGTTGTTGTACAAGTAGTATCGTAGCAGCGTTCATTTTACGAGTTGTTAGATTATTGAGGTTATTTTTGTCTCCAGCTTCACACTGTATTCCGCACATGGCAGGGTACGACTAGGGAGTCTAGTGTTAAGACACTCTGTTTCTTGCTTACGATTGCTTGGTAAGTGATTGAACTCAACGTTGCGCTTTACCTTGTTACATGATAGTTTATGTATTTAATATATAAATACATACATGCTCGTATGTATGCGTATGTAATTAATATCTTTAGGTTGTCTTAGTGCAGAAATGCATCCGACTGTTAATAGTATGATTGTGATGTTGATATCCATTTTCATTTCCCTGCTGTAGTCCTTCAGCCCGGTGTTTAGTTCAGTCAATCAACACGTTACGTCTGAAAACAAATACTATATATACATAGCAAACTTCTGATCTCAAATAACTTGGCTCATATATATAAGGTTTGCTTTTAATATTTATTTAGATTAAATGTGTACTTATTAAGTAGGCACAGAAGTATCGAGATGATTTATTGTCAAATGAAATTCAATTTATTTTAACGAATAGAATTTTATATATCAATATATCTTTTGTTACTGAGTGAATGTAAGACATAAAAACTACATAAGGCTACAGTCTATACATTTGGTTCACTTCACCCCATACCAGCAACAATAGTCATATATCGGAAAGCACGTCCCACCCCCAAAGTCCACTCAAATACTCGTGCCGGGATTTACAATACTATGCTTTTATACACTTCATTTTGTGCTGCGCGAAATGGTTTTAGTGTTATTGGAAATTTAAAAACCGTAGAAACGCAGAATAAAAAATAACAGCTGGACTTAATAGTTATTTCAGATTTCGTTATTTTAAAACGTTCGGAATGTATTTTCTTGTAAGTCTGAGTAACTATAGATGTAGTTGTAAGACCAATTTAATGTTGAGTGAAAGTAGATTTTTCCCAATTGTTTTATTGATAACGATAAACGCTGGCTGCACGTAGGAAAAATAAGAAAACTTATTGTCACGTTCCATTTGACCCAAGCAAGCAAAATACAATAATATATTTTCCCAAACGGAATTAAACTTCAGTCGTCGTGTTTACAGTCAGACGTTGTACCGTTACGCCATGATAGCTTCAATTTTTATTTAAAATTACATAATTTTTAATAAACATATTTTAAATTTAATAATAAATAAAATGATATATTTATTTTCAAAGTCGCTATAACAAAATACATTTCATTTCACTCGTATAAACAGTCATTGCAATCTTGTACGATTACTTAGCTTCTTAAATCCGTCCTGATTTGAAATTCCAGTGCACTACTTTGCACAGTCTCTCGACTCGGTTATACCACTTAAACTGTGAAAAGTGAACTTTATTTTTAATAAAAAAGACAACTTACACATTTCCAGGCATTATTCTATACTAAAGTATGGTGATCTAATTTTGTGTCTTACTAAAATATTAACGCTAATAATTACATCAAACAATTTATCACTAAAACTCGACAGTACATTTTTTTTAAATTAGTTTCTAACATATGATTTGTGCTTAATAATATCATATCTATATATTATTTCCCATCTACCGGTGGGCACTTATGGGGTCCACTTAAATTTTAAATTACGCAGGGTTTGTTTGACTAACACCATCTCTTATTCTACTTTACGGAAATGCCTTCCCAATCTTAATGTATCGAGCTTCATTGAACATTGGAAAAATACATACAATTCAAAATTAAATATTTTAATTATTGTTTTAAAAAAATGGATTCACGTTATAAGTTTATGAAGTTAAATAGTTCTAAGTCGTTACTTTCACGTGGACTTTATTGAAGCGGCCACAAAGAATAAAAGTTAAAAGAAAACTAACAAAGAAGTGCAACACAATGATTATAATACTAAAAACCTAACCAAAGTCTAAACATAATTCAATAAAATTTTTACTTAATTTTATATTTTTGATAAATAGGAACCCTTTTATGATAATTTTATTGCTTCTAAGGTTCCGTTAATGAAAAATATAAAAGATAAAAAAAATATAAATTTATATGACATTAGATCCATTACCTCGATTTATACAGAGTATAATGTACACATATTGTATGTACTCTGTAAAAGTCGGGGCAATGTAATTAAAAAAAATGTTTCAGTGCAATATAAACATAAAAATATTCTTTACATCCTAGAGAACTCGGCGATGGCGTCTTTGTCCCCGGATTTCAAGTCTCTGATGAATTAAAAAATTTGTATCATTGATATGATTGTATATAGAGGCCTGTCGTGGCGCAACGGCACAAGCGTGTGACTGTAACTGACAGGTTCTGGGTTTGATCCCCAGTCGAGGAAATGAATTATTTAATATTTTCAATTTAAATATTTAATGTTTCATTTCTTCGCTCTGGTAATAAGGCAAAGCGCGGCGTTGAGTTCCGCCACTCAATACGCAATGCCTCAAATTCAGCGGAAAGTGGGGTACGGAAGTGGAACAGAGTGTCTTAACACTACATTCCCGGGTTCCCTCGGCCTATCCTGCCTCGTGCGGGATACAGCATGAAGCTAAGATATACATACACACCGAAAAAATATATACATATAAGAATTGTTTCAGTTCGAGAACTAAACCTTAAACTGACGTGCTTACAATTCAACGCTATCCACAGTGTCACGACGATATTCTTAAAACACAGTAGTTGTGGTGTGGCAGAGTGTACATACACAAGGGAACCAGGGACTTCATACTGTGTCCCGTGGCAGGGTAGGCAGAGCGAACTTGTGAACCTACTGTTAAGGCACTCCGTTCCACTTCCGTTCTCCACTTTCTGCTGAATTTAGGGTATTTTGGTAATTGAGTGGCGGGACTCAACGCCGCGCTTATTATCTGAGCGTGGAAATGAAAACATTTAATATTTAATTAGAAAATATTTAATATTTAATTTTCTCGAATGGGAATTGAACTCACAACCTGTCGTTTACAGTGACACGCTTGTGCCGCTACGCCATAACAGGCCTCAATGTTAAGGTTCCGTTTCTATATAAATACTTTTCTTTCCCCTTTTTTCGATGTATTTTACAGTTTTACTTTGCAAATAAAGTGAAATAAGTGTGTTAATAGGTTTATTCTACGGAAGTACTACCTCTCTATTATTTGTTCTAGTAATGGTGGCTGTATGTACCATATGTACTTGCTGAACTTTAAAATTGCTCTTGAAAGCTTTAGAATTCCTCTTGAAAACTTGAAAGCTCAAGTCTTATAATATGTACCTTGCTTGTGGACTCACCTTTACATGTCTCTTTTAACTTTGCTTTTGTAAATTGTTCAGTTCTAAAATATTAAGATTAATGGATCTCTAAAAAATTAAGAAGGCTGCAGTATTAGCGTTGAAGTTTGATGTATCATAGGGGCACAAGCGTGTGACTGAAAATGTGGCAAGTGTGTGTGAATTCAATCCGCACTCGAGGAAATAAAATATTTATTACTATAATATTGACCCTTTGATGTTTTCATTTCTCCTTTTTCACTCTGGTAAGAAGGCAAGAAGGCATGACGTTGAGTTCCGCAACTTAATTGTTCTTCAGTTTTTCTTCAGCTTAAAGTTCATATTAGTTGAATGTCAGAAGCCCAAGCGACGTCTTATTTTACAAGTCCAAAGGTTTTTTTAACTTCACGCTGTATTCCACATAAGGAAGAAGAAACTTGTGAACCTAGTGGTTAGACACTCCATTTCATTTCCCGCATTCCGATGAATTTGAGGCATTGCATATTGAGTGGCGGACCTCAACGCTGCGTTTTAGTTTGATAAAATACTTATATATTTCGTATATTCAAATGGGGACTGAAAACACAAGCCGTCCGTTATGGCCCCATAACACGATACACCTCAAGATTTCTTTTAATGATAATAATTTCGCGAATCAGAATTGAACCTACAATCTCTCGTACACATTTCGGCACTATCCTACTGCGCCGTTATAGTCAGCCCTAAGTGAAGTATCAAAGATTATTTTTCTAGCCATATGTAATTTGTATGTTTATATATAACTTTCAGTAAGCTAGTACCTGTATTTATCAATCACACGATGGTGGTAGCAATTAAGAGTATTTTATAAGAGAATCAACGTAGTTTTGTATTTAATATCATTCGGTCTTACTTTGATTGAAAAGAAATATATTTTTTAGTTTCACCCTGTACCTCCATATTAACAGGTACAAGGAACCTCGTGTAAAGACATTTCATTCTCCACTTTCTGCCTAGTTTTTGAGGGGTCTTCAGAGTGTTTGGAACAATGTGGGCCAAACAGCGGGACCATGTAAAAATGTATTTTTTGAATTCATTCTGGCGCAGTGATATAAAGTATTTCGTAAATGTGCCAGTTGTGGATTCGATTTCCTCTTCAAAGGATATTTGATATTTCCTCGGTGATAATAAAACATAGAGCGGCGTTAATTTTTACTATTCAGCACATTATTAGCACGTATTATCTCGAAAAATTAATAATTTAGTCCAAAGAGGTTCTCCCTGCTGTTAGCGGGATACAGAGAAAATTTATATTTATTTTTAATTTGTTCTCTCAGCTTTTAACAAAACGAGTAACATGCTTTACAATATACATACATATATACACATACATTACATATACACGATATTTTTTTGTTTATTTTAGGTTCACGCTGTATCCCTCACAACACACTTCTCGCAGGATTGGCATAAGGGACCCACGGTCCCAGTGGCCTCCATCATCATTAAGATACTCCTAATCCACATTTCCGCCCATTTCTTGAGTAACTTCATGTCAAGTAACGCAACTTCACGCCGTCATAGTGTTTATTTACTAAAAATGGGTTCAACGGTAAGTAGTGATAATTGGAACTATATTTTTATTGTATTAATAAGATATACTATAAATTTTAAGGAATGTCAAAATTTACGAGTGACCTTGCTTGTACGTTGCATCCTATTATTGCAGCAGCATTATACGTTAGCCAATATAAACAGAATGCAGATAAAATTAGATTTTATATAAATAACCTAAGTATGATTGAACATTCGAAGTATGCTGTCATAGAGATTTTCAGGTGTTAGATTTTGGGACAGTATTTATTTAAGTTATTTAAAACGTGATGAACGCTGTTCCATATACTCCGTTCCTTTACGACAGAAGGCTTCCGTTAGAACACTTTCGTTTCCACTTTCTGCCAAATTGTCAACGCATTCCGGTTGAGTGGTGGAACGTACCATTTATGGAAAAAAAAATATTGAAAAAATTAAGGCATGGTAGCGTATGCGCTACCCGATGGTAAGCAATTACCGCTACAATCCTTTGTAATATCTAGGGAGCTACAGGTGCTGGCTTTTAAGGTATAGATAGATACGCTTTCTGAAGTTACCCATGTCATATTAAACAAGAACCATTCTGTTTCTTTAGCCTTTATTTTTTTCAATATTCATATGAATACTGTATAAATTTACAAAAAAATATGTATGTAGCTTAATATAACTATTTTCTTGTCACTCTTGCTTCTTCCGGTTCTGCTTATTATTAGGTGGCTATGAAATTTTCGAAACAAACCTATGTATGAGAATAAACGTACGTAAAATATAGTTCTACGTATATATACAATATATATTAAGAGAGTTCTTACATTTAACGTTAATTTAAGTTAAACTTACAATTTAAGTTAAACTAGCAGTTTTCTTGTTTAGTACAAATCCCATTCAGATATTTTTTTTTCTGTAATGATTTAAATCTAGATAAATCATCTTTATTCAAACAATTTGCCTCAAATCTCTTGGATATTGATATTTCTTTTTTCCGTATTTGAGAGTTCTTGCAGCCGATGTTCAGTATCTTGAAAGAAAGCTTGAGAGATATAACATAGTACCTACTACAATATATTTACATTAGAGTAGACATTGTGTGTTGAGCTGTGCAACGTAACTCCATGATCTGTTTCTTTATACGAGTGAAAGAACAAAAATATCTCATTCTTCCAAACAAAAATTGAACACGTACAACCATGCTAAGATTATACCTCAAATTATATGTCAACAATAAAATTTTCCTTTGACTCAAGGGTAAAGTTCGAGCGTGATAAATATAGACATGTATGTGTACAGCGGTAACATTATTGAGATGTGGCAGACGTAAACTCGATGCTATCAATCATCCTTCCCGTCCTTCTTCCAGCTATTGAAATAACAGTCTTAAGCAATAAAAAAGAACTTACGACGGACCCGACCTCATTAACGCCGGGTTTATATAAAACAGTAGAAAAATGACAGTAGAACATAATACCATTGAATTATTAAAATATTTCCACGGGAGAGCCACAACATCACGTCAACTCAATCCCAGGGGAAGGAGAAACGTGAACTTGCCTCGAAATAAAAACAGAAATGTTGTTACGTTTTGTATATAAAGCATTTTATAATAATTACTGTGTTGCTTAAGATTTATTTAATTTACTTAATCTGCTCGTTTTTATTATTATATTTTATATTTTTGCACTAAAATATAAGATTTTAAAAAGGATGTACGCAAGACAATAATTGCTTAATTTAGTGTTTACCACGCGGCGTTGAGTTCCGCTACTCTACATACAATGTCTCCCAAACTAAGCAGACCGTTTATAGCCGTGTAATTTCGGCTTAGAATAGGATCACCCTGGTACTGATGGTGTCGAAAGATGCGATTAAAGTACTTGTGGAAGAGTTACGTTGTCAGCAACGGCAACACGTATGGGCGGGCTCGACCGGATTATTACCACCCCCAGCATTTAAAACCAGCGTTAAATAGTGGCTTTGGCCACTGCGTTTCGCATTGGGTAATGCCGGGCCCCGGTGCCCATCCACCTTAAAGACCGGCAACGCTCCTGTAGCTCCTCTGGTGACACTTACCATCAGGTGACTTGTACGCTCGTTTGCCGTATCTTGTCCATGAAAAAAAATAGACAGTGAACAAAAAAATGGACGACCATGTGATTCTCTCTGCTACCCTTACTACCTCTTTGGAAGGAAAAAGATGATAAAATACGTTAAATCTATACCTATACATTTGATTTCGAGGAATTCCATTAAATATTTAATTTGAACCCACATTTACAGTCACACGCTTATGCTCCTGCGACACAACAGACGTCAACGCTAATACTTTATAGAACCAAAATTGTAAATATTTTAGATGATCAATTTACAAAAACACAGTTGGAAGACTCATGGTAAAGGTGAGTCCACAAGCGAAGTACATATTATAAAACTTGAGCTTTAAAGTTGAAGAGCAATTTTAAAGTCCACCAAGTACGTATGGTACATACAACCACCATTGCTAGAATAATATGTATATTTCATTCACATTAGCATTAACAAAAGAGCATTAAAGGATCAAAAACCTTTTAAATTTTGCCAACACTGTTACCGTACTAGTTGTTGTATTGTCCATTTTTCAAATTTTCAATATGTAAAAGTTTCTAAGCGGATTACAATCTTGTATCGCCTACACATTTTAGATTATAAAAGTTTACAGTATTTTCCATAGAATTTTAAAATTTCATTTTAAAATGTTTCCTTTTCCATATATTTTTAAGGTTTTTATGTGTTGTTTTTTTAGTCTGCGTAACGTAGCTTCTTCACGGAATTGAATCCGCATCCACTGCACTTACTTACTGCGAATGCACTAATTACTTTAATGTCAAACAAAAATAAACGAAAATTATCAAAAAGATAAATCCATAAAATATCTCTTCGGTCCAACAACGCATCCATCATATCCATCATATCATCGTTTAATCATAAGTTAATGTAGCACAACTAATGTACAGAGACCACACGCTGTTACGCTGTTACGCGACATTACGCAGTTGTCGTTAAAATTATAGTGTGAGCTAATAATAAAGTTTGGTGAAAATATTATAACAATGTATTATAGTATACTTATCTATGTATTTTAGACCTGTCACGGCGCAGGGGCACAAGCGTGTGACTGTAAACGACACGTTGTGGGTTCTATACCCACGAAGAAGTGAAATATTTAATATTTTCAATTGAAATGTTTCTTATTTTCGTTTCCTCTCTTTGGTAACTAGGCAATCGGCGTTAAGTTTCCCCACTCAACACGGAATACTTCAAATTTAGCAGAGAGTTGGGAACAGAAAGGAGTGTCTTAACCATATGTGGGATACGTTAAGCTAAGTATGTGCGGATAGTGGGGAACGGAAGTGGAACGGAGTGTCATAACACTAGGTTTCACTTTCGGTTAGGTTAAGTTAGGTTTAACCTACCCTGCCTAGAGCGGGATACAAAAAGTATGTATTTAACAATTAATATAGTATAGGAATAAGTATCGTGTTAATTTTCTTTTGTATATTATTTATTTATATATGTTTTTTTAGTAGTATTCACCACTTACCTACCTGCTGATATGGCAAGGTAGCCAGAGGAAACTTGGGAACCTATTGTTCAGACACTCTGTTCCGTTCCACACTTTCCCCCGAGTTTGAGGAATTGCATTTTGAGTGGCGGAACACAACGACGCGTTTTGCCTTGTACCTGAGAGAATAAATGGAAACATTAAATATTTAAATTGAAAATATTATATACTGTCGATCTGACTGGCTACACACCTGTAGCACCTCCGGAGCTACACGGGGTCGTGGGCGGCGGTGATCACTTACCATCAGATGACCCGTACTCTCATATGCCATGTATATTTTTGACAATCTACACTGCGTTCACTCAGCCTAACCTTTCTCCCATGAGATAAACGATGTGTAATAGTAAAAGAAAGTATTTATGTATATTTATAATAAATCCACAGTATAGGTACCAAATTTAAAAGAAAATTTGAAATAACAATCTTACATTGCTCAATGTCTAAATTTTCTTACAACGTCATTTATTAACATTCTATTTTAAAACTTATAAACAACGTATACCGTTTTGTCCAGTTTACAATTTCACGCTATATCTCGCACAAGGGAGGGTACGCAGAGCAAATTTGATATTAAGACACTCCATTCCTTTCCCCACATTCGAGGTATTGCATGTGAGGTGGATATAAACGCTGCGCTTTGCCTTGTTACCAGAGCGAAGAATTAAGAATATTAGTACAGTTTATTAAGTAATAGTTACTAAAATATACTATAGTTTTAAGTTAAAACAAAAACGTTAAAGTGAAAACTAAAAAGTTAAAATAAAAAAAATAGTTTTATAACTTAAATAAAAAATTTTGCGTGTTAATTGCAATGATGGAATTTCCAAAGACGACCTACCTTTCTTTAACGGTTTATTGAGTTTCACAATTTACCTGTGAACGGCAGCAAATAAATTCAATTTATTCTTATTTTTTTAAATTCATACATTTTCTTATATTTTTTTTATTTAGCTTCACGCAGTATCCCGCACGTGGCAGGGGCAGAGTGAACCCGGTAACCAAGTGTAAGACACTCCGTTCCACTTCCGTTCCCTACTTTCTCTTATATTAAAATAAATTTTCTTCATAATGTTATTATTATTACTGATGACTACCCTATAAAGCGTAAAAGTTTTAGTCCTATCATTCAGCCGTCCACTGTACCCCGCACATAGCAGGGTTGGTTTCATTTCAGGATATAAAATATTTCTTTTGTATATATATATATATATATATATATATATATATATATATATATATATATATATATATATATATATATATATATATATATATATATATATATATATATATATATATATATATATATATATATATATATATATATATATATATATATATATATATATATATATATAACGATAATTTAAAATTGTAGTTCTAATATTCGCGTTAAAATGGCCAAATATTTTAAAAATTCATACTAAACAAGCTAAGAAAACAAAATTAATACCAGGTAGACAGACGATCGACGACGACGGCCTCACCTCGCCGTAACTAAATATAAAAGCTGTCCTCATGCCAAGCATTACAACACTAGGAAATGGTATGGTATAAAATTAAACTATTTTTATTACATATACCTACGTGTAATTTGGTTGTAAATGTCTTTTTTTCTCAAATACTGTAATAAGCAGGTCTTATATTGACGCAGAAGGCTTTCTTGTTACTAGTAGACCGAAGAATCATGATGTACTTACTATACATACTTTTATATATAGCCCATAGGATCATATGATGAACTACACTTTCTCCTCATTTAAGATTATTTTTTTGTTAGATGGCGTTGCTTACTACCTTATTAAAGTTGATTTTATACTTTGACTACTACTTTTGCAGCCACCGATTTAGTAGGCAGTTTCACTAAGAGCAGCCACCAAGAAATTGATCATTGATGGTCCAAGTCTTGAATTTAATATGAGAAATTAGCTAAATCATCGGCTTGGAAAGTCTTATTCTCTCATGTTTATGCGACATTTAATTTTAATTTTCATCCCATTTCGATCTTAGTGGCTATATCACCATATATACTGTTAAAAAGTAAATAGATATGAATAGTGCTCTCAATAATGTAGATACGTACACTTGTAGGTGTAAAAGAATGTAATGATTCATAGTAAGCACGACGTTACAAACGTCATCTGATTTTAGTTGGCAAAATACTTGGTCTTAATTATATTTACAGGCAATGTTTTTTTTTTTTTTTTATAGAAAGTGGAGTGCTATTACATCATACTAAAGTTTTTATATTAGAGGATTTTTCTTTGTTTTAGCTTCACGGTTTATTACATACAAGTATTTACCCTAAAGCAGAACATATAGACAGACTCTTTTGATGTCCTATACATAACAACACAACGGCCTCTTACGTAGATATATAGTTAGTTAAACATATTGATCTAATTCCAGTGGAAAGTGAAGTTTATGATTAATACTATAAATATATTAAGAAATCCTGGCACGATAATCGTGTGATAATAAATTAAATTGGTGTGCCTTCAATTCAAGGGTACAAGCGTGTGACTGTAAATGCGACTGGTTGTGCGTTCAATTGCCACTCTAGGAAATGAGATATTTTTATTTATTCGCTCTGGTAACAAGTTAAAGCTTTAATGGGCATTTTTAAAAAGATTTTTTTTTACTTCCGAACTTTTAATAAAATCAAAATAATTACTTATAACTCTGCGACAGAATTGGATGTCGAACAAATTTTTCAACTTTTAATTTTTACATGCTTAGTTTCTAAAATCTTAGGTTGTTCTAGAATGGTGGTCTTGTGAAATTATTTAATACTAAAGTGGAAAATTGAGTGCATAATTACATAGACATTTGTAAATATTAAGCGGTACATGAACCTGTGTCCTCTACAAACGTGGCCAAAAGTCTGATATACAAATTTTATTTGATCGTTCCCACTTCCCACGTCCCAGTCTCTGCCAAGTGCGTGCCAAATCACATTATGGTTGCAATATAAAATTTAAATAAGTATATTTTAAAGAGAAATTGAGAGGTAATTTACATTGAACAAATAATGAGCTTGTTTTAATAATTTTATCACCAAAAGAACATTAAAATTATAGTATTGTAATTTTTTTTATTATAAATTGTTATCTAAAATATATATGTAAAAGTGCCAAGTTAACATGTAGTTAAGTGAATCGATTCTTTTTTTAGGTGAATCGATTCATCGATAAAAGGATCGGAGAACTACGTGGTGTCGAGTTCTGTTTTCACTTGCCTGATAATTCAAGCCGTTTTTTATTCAGCTCAAAGAGAGAAGCTACTGTCTAAGTCATTCACTTTCCACTTTATTTTTTTTTTATTCAAAAATATTACTGTAATGCAATATTAATTATTTGTAATAGAATGATCTTTCTAAGTACAGAAAATAACATATAAATACCACTTCCGCTCCTCACTTTCCGCCGAATTCGAAGCATTCCGTGTTCAGTAGCGGAATTCAACGCCACGCTTTGCATTGTTACTAGAGCGAAGAAAAGAAAACATTGAATATTAAAATAGAAAATATTAAATATTTCATTTCCTTGAGTGGGGATCGAACCCACGACCGATGTCGGTTACAGCTACACGCTTGTGCCGCTGCACTACGACAGGCCTCTAAAATAAAATCCATTTTTTTTGTTTTCGTTTCTAAAACATATAAGATTTACACAAAGCAAAGCGCGGCGTTATGCTCCGTCACTTGACAGGCAATGCCTCAAATTCATTGAAAAATTTCCTCCTACATACCCTACCATATCTTGGATACAATGTAAAGCTAAAAAAAACATCTAATTAACTACACATATTCTTTATTAAGTAGGTAAAAACTTCGTTATACAGTTTTTAAAACAGACTTTAATGGCACATTGGAACGTGTTCTGACCGTAAGTAATAGAATGATATATATAAGGAATTTAATTTAATTTATTTCTTCGCTATGGTAGACGATGTGCAGCGTTAACTACCGCCACTCAACCCACAATGATACTACGTTTATAGATAGACGATCAAGTTAATTGGCGGAACTCAACGCTGCTAATTATATATATTAGATATTAAATATAAATGTTATATACATAATTACAAACCTAAGAGTAAGAGTTGTCTTTTATTATTATTCTCACCTACGCTTACATCTTCTGAATGTTCAATCTTTTTTTAGATAGAGCAAAAGTGTCGATCGTTTTAGACTAAAGAACCCAGTGTAGTTTTGATAGGCGCGCGCACTACAGTAAGTGTTACATATATTTATTAAAAAAAATAACATTTCGAACTAAAAATACTTTAAATTACATTTATTTTCAACAAATAACACATTTTAAAATGTAATAAATAAATGAAATAATTGTACGTTTAAATGTAAAATTTACATTTATGTGTTTTCGGGTCGAAATGTAGGTGAAGGTCTATGCAATTATCGCTTTGGCGCGGAATTCGGTTTTCTATTTTTATGTTGGTTAACGTGATTGTGATGTGTGGTGTTTTTTTTTTAATTTAATTTAATATATATTTTTTTCAATAATTAATTGTGGTAAAACTGTATTTATAGAATGGAAGTTGGTAATTAGATACGATAATTGATTATTTTTATATTTTAGATATATTATATAGGTATCTTAGCTAGTTGAATTTGAAAAAGTATATATTTATGAAGAAAGTATATAGTAGTGTTGTTCGATCGTATGTTTTTAAGAAATTATTATAATATATTCGAAAGCCGAAAATAAACCTAAATAATTTTGTAATAAGTAGTTATATAGTACTACAAAAAAAACAATTAGTGAATTCCCTTACAATATATCTTAGAAATTTAAGTAAAATAATTGAATTAACGTATTTCTAAATGGAAATCGAACCCATAACAGTTGCCTTTACAGTTAGAGGATACCTCATAACTTCACGCGTTCATCTTGCACAGACAGGATACGCAAAGGGAACTTGGGAACCTAGCTTTAAGTTACTGCGTTCTGTTCCCCACTTTCCGTTGAGCTTGAGACATAGCGTGTTGAATGTCGGAGCTCAACGCCGCGCTTTGCTGAGTTGCCAAGCCTTAAGTAATCATTTCAATTGATTTAATAAGTAACTAACGAGCTGCTTGTGGCTTCGCCTGCTGGAAGCAAGCTGTAATCTAATCGTATCAGCCGGTTTCCGAGATTAGCCAAAAAATCGCTCAGTTTATCCGACAAATAAACTTACAATTTGTTTAAAAATCATTGATTTTTTATTTGTTATGGTATTAAATGTCACCAATAATATTTTCTTTTATATATCTTCCATGTACAGTAACCGTTATAGTTATTTTATAAGTCAGTACTCATAACTGTTATAGGTGACAGTTTGATCATATGCATATATTGGTGAACATAGCAGGGCACATAGGGAACTTAGGAACCTAGGAGAGAGAGAGAGATAGAAAGAAATAGAGAGAGAGAGAAAGAGAGAGAGGAATCTAGTGTTAACACATTAAATTTCTTTACCTTTATTTACCAATTTTCCTAATTATATAACTTAGTTAATAATTTTCAGTGACAATATAAGTAAGTACTAAGTGTATACAAAACTGATGAATGTCAGATTGAAGTGTTTAATTATACGCGAGGCTTGAATAATCAAATGTTTCATATCGCGCGAAATTCTAAAGCGTTTTGCTTTAATTTATTATTATATGCAATGACAAGTACAAAAATATATGTATACATTTATGACATTATTTGTTATTTAAATCACTCTCTCCTCTTCACGCTGTATCCCTCATATTAGAGGGAACTTGGTAACCTAGTGTTAAGACACTCCGTTCCCCACTTTCCGCCAAACCTATGGCATTGAGTGTTGAGTGGCGAAGTTCAACGCCGCGCTTTGCCTTGTTACCAGAGCGAAGAAATGAAAGATATTTAAATTTAAAATATTTCATTTTCTCTCGTGAGGATCAAACCCGCTACCTGTCGTGTTTACAGCCACATGCTTGTGCCCTTACGCCCCGACAGGCCTACTCTATCACAAGCAAAAGCAAAAAACATTTTATTTATGTTATATTTTACCCAAAAACTCAAAGCTCGAAGGACCTATACAAGGAAACAATAAGTAATGTAAGTCAAATATATTCAATATCTATTACGATTGATATCCGGAACCTTACAAAAGGTAACGCGCCAGGGGACATGTACGAAATAGTTTAATAAATGTCAAATATAATGATTTCGTTATAGTTCAGTTGTTTAGTTATACATATGAAGGTAATGGGATCAAATTTTAGCAAAATTTTTATTTATTTATAAAGAAAAAACTGAAATTGAAATCTATTGGATTTTTTTGAATGTTAAGAAAATTAAAAGATCTGTAGTAGTGGGAAACATGTCTCAATGAGAATTAAGTATGTTAACATTATGGTCACAGATTTCCTTTGTCTAATGCTATTTGCAATATATGAAAAATATATGAAAAAAAAAATGATTTTGAGATTTTTTTATACAAATAAATAAAGTACAAAAATTTGGGAATAAAAATATTATCCGAAAAAGAAAGTTTTAAACATACTTATTGATAAAAATAAAAATAATTTACAGCTGCAGTTCATTTGATTCTAAATGAATTCATACGTCATCTAAAAATATATTCTTGACAAGTTGTCATCCATAACTTCATTTGTTCACTTCCTGTTAAAATTTTAGGAAATCTTCACTTAATACGCTCGTAAGTCTAGGATTATTTAAGATATATTTCGGCGTTGTATAGCGATTACTCAGCAACTGAAGAGTTTTATATATTAAAAATATAGAAGAATTATGTGATTTTATACCATATTTTTCCTATTTCATTACAGTTAGTGTGATCAAGATAAATATAAGCAAAAAATAATAACCGAAATGAAAACGTCATGTTGCTAGTCTTGTCATCGGATTCATGTTTGTTTTATTGATTTTTACGTAATACAATTAATCGGTTGATAACAATTGATATGATAAATAATGAATATGTATATATACATATGTTTATATACATATGTATATAAAATAATTTTATAACGTCACTCTATAATCACCTTTTTTTTAGCTCCACGCTGTATGCATCGACATTGCGGAATGGACAGGGGGAACTTAGGAACATAGTGTTAACACACTCCGTTCCGTTTCCCACTTTCCGCTTAATTTGAGGCCTTGCGTATTGGGTTGCGATACTGAACGCTGAACTTTGCTTTGTCACGAGAGCGAGGAAATGAAAACATGAAATATTTAAATTGAAAATATCAAATATTTCATTTCCTCGGGCGGGGATCGAACCCACAACCGGTCGGTTATGTTGGTTATATACTTGTCCCTACGCCCCCGACAACCTCCAGTTTGAATTTTAAATGTTCCAAATTAGCTCCAGACTGTAATCTCTTATGACTTAATTATCTTCAAAGGCTGTCTGTCAGAGATTGCTATAACAGCCTTTGCCTTTTATTATTATCTTAATCATCTGTGTGCAATACAACACCTTATATATTTGAAGTATTTACTAAACAACGACACGCAATGTATATATAATTGCGTGGCGCTGGGATCACATTTAGTTTGTTAATAAGTATAGAATACGCGTGTCACGTTATAATTATATTAATATATTATTTAAATTGGAAATTTGACTATTGTTTAATTCTATTATTTGGTACCAGCAGCGTTACAGTTCAGTAATCGTTACACACATATATATATATATATATATATATATATATATATATATATATATATATATATATATATATATATATATATATATATATATATATATATATATATATATATATATATATATATATATATATATATATATATATATATATATATATATATATATATACTTAATCAATTATTGTAAGCTTTACTTTAGAAACTAAGAGCTTTTTAGAGACAATTCTTGTTGGATGGCGGAACTTAACACCGTACTTTGTCTTGTGACCAAAGTTTTATAATAGAATTAAATAATGCCCCTGAGTGGGAAATATGAGTGTAATCTCATACATAGGAAATAGCAATATTCAATAACAATACAACATCCACTCTTAATAGCTTTTATATATCATTACTGTACGTGACCATGGCCTTGGTATTATTATCTATTAGGCTTACGGAACCCATAATTATTGTCCCATCGGGGAACCCTTTTAACGAACGTGCGAAAGGGAATTAAGAGAAATGGCAATTCGTTTGATATATAATAAAAGGTTGTTACGGTCGCTTTAATTATCACGTAGAATGTTTATTTGGTGAATAATAATGTTGGATATGCTGGTTAAATATTATTTTCGGTCATTTATTTCTTTTCTTGTGCCATGAAGTTAGTTAGTACAACGTCTGATTCTAAACGCATTGGTTGTAAGTTTGATTTCTACGGGAGTAAATTATTACTGGTAACAAGATAAAACGTGGTCTTGATTAGCCACTCAATATGTAATATATAAAACGTTAGGCGTAAAATAAGAAGCGGAGTGACTCAACACTTAATTCCTTATGCTTATTTAAAAAACTATAATACAAGGAATTAATAAATTTTCGTGTGTAAATATAATTGTTGTATACAAATAAAAACAAATATGTGCAACCATTTTACCACAAAAAAATAAAATAATCTTGCTCTATGGATTCACGTTTCCGTTATGGTGTTGTCCAAATGATTCACTTCCTGATTCATATATTCTTACTATCTTATAAAATATTAGTCGTTGCCTGCAATTTTTTCTGCAAAAAATAAAAAAAAAATCCTTCTTTTCGTACCCTTAGAAAATTCAGGAAAGTCTATTTTAATGTTGCTTTGTTATTATTATTAGAGTAGTTTCATATCAAAATTAAGAACACGAAAGAGTTAATTAATTATTTATTTATTATAAAGTAGATATATGTAGGTAAAGAGTGTCCTAACAATTGGTGTTAGTGTTAGGAGACTCTGTTTTTATTTGGGTGCTTCCATTGACCCCTTTTCGTAACATTTTTGATAGTTTTGCCTCGTTGCTCAAAATAAAGAAATATATGCATTAGGTTTAGTTAAACTTGATAGGACTAGGCTGAATACCACATCTAAAAACGTATAAAATTTTAACATAGCGGGATTTGAACCTGTGCCTCTTGAAAACCGTCCAAGCGCTCTGACCAACTAAGCCATACGTTCTCATCAAGCAATGTCGATATTCTTATACGCTTATATTCAAAGACAATTCATTAGAATTAACGTTGGGAAATAGAGATCGGTATTAATTGAATATTTGTATTGTTTTTAAAGTGTGGTTCCACACTTAGGAAAGAAAAATACTAAATTTAAAAACGTATAAAAATTTGAACGTCGCTACGTTACGATTTTTTATTGGAATTGTGTTTTTAAATTTAATATTTTTCCTTCTGAAATGTTGAATCACACTTTACAAATATTTATATACAGGGTCAGTGTAAGATATTAGAACAAGTGAATGAGGTAGTATATCTGGGAAGTATGTTTAGCAGAGACGGTAGATACGAAATGGATGTGGAAAGGCGTATTGCTGCCGGTAACAGAGTTAACGGTGCCTTAGCTGCATTGTTGAGACGGCGAAACGTCAGCATAGCTGCGCGTTTGGCCATACACAATGCAGTGTTGGTATCGACACTGTTATACGGCAGCGAAACGTGGGTATTACAGAAGAAGAATGTAAGAAAGATGATTGCTGTAGAGATGCGATCTCTTCGTCGGATATGCGGAGTCAGTTTATCTGATCGCATGTCCAATGAAGAAATACACAGAATGGCAGGTATTAGCGTGGATGTCACAGTGAGAATGAAGAAGAACGTGCTCAGGTGGTTTGGGCACGTCCAGCGAATGAGTGAAGAAAGAATGGTAAAAAAGATTTATGAAGGAAAAGTGAGTGGTAAGAGAGGGAGGGGGAGACCTCGGTTGACCTTCGAAAACACAGTATCGACGATACTGGAGGAAGGTCACGTAAAAAGCATGAGGACCCCCCGAAGGGCATGTATGAAGAGGTTGATGACAGTGGACGAGGCGAAAGAGGTATGCCGAGACCGTAGCGTTTGGCGCTCCGTTCTCTCTGCCTACCCCGCTAGGGATATAGCGTGAAGATAAGTAAGTAAGTAAGTACTAATATATATTACTTTTCTTTGGGTGAAAAAATTATGCGATCCTATAAGATTTATGTTTTAAGGTATGGAATTCTAAAAATGATATTATATTAGCAGCTATAAAAGGAGAATAACCTCTCCTTTCGTAACTTCATAGTGCAGCGGTACAGCGCTGCCAATAACTGCGACGACGGATGTGGGCTTGATAGTAACTCTAGAGAACGAATTACTTATTTTTTCTCAAGCAATATCTCTTTAATTAAGAAGTGCGTAGGAAATGTTGCTATTTAACATTAGGTTACCTGGTTCCTGCGTGCTGTTCAGAATTCCGCGTGAAGCTAAAGAAAGGATGTATTTAAATTATTTTAATAATGGGATTATATGTTTACACACCACATATCCTTAGATAACATTTTTTTTCTTAATCAGTATAAAGAATATATGATGGATTAAACGTAATAATAATTAAATTTATAAAATAGTAAATATTACAACAATTTTGAAAAGCTTAAAAAGCTTTTAAGTTCATATTTGATTTATATAAAATGAAAACGTTAAAAAAAGTTCTGAAAATAATTCTGAGATATGTTTGGAAACCTATTGGTTTCCAAGTAAAATATTAAAAATAATCTTCATATCCTTAATTGAATTAATCGATTGAAAGTTATAAGATAAATATTTATATTATTTGCATTTCATCACTTAAATAGACAAACCGCGGCGTTGAGATCCGTAAATCATCACGCGACGTGTCGAATATTACGCAAAGTAACTCAATGGCGTAGCTTAACACTAATTAACCTATGTTTATTTTCTTAATCAATCATATCTATGTTTATCTTTGCAGGTGCGCCGCCATATATCAAAAAATGTTCATATAAAACACATCAAGATGTGGCTCAGTTTCAGTTAGTAGGTAAGATACATTCAGTTTTTTGCTCGTTACGTAGCGGTCGTCGGTCATTATTCATCTTGTTGCTTCATTAATTACGTTTTTATATAAAAAAGTCAATTAAGATTAAAGATGTGAGGCCTGTTGTGGCGCAGTGGCACAATTGTGACTGTAATAGATATAGAGTGCGGGTTCGATCCCACGCGAAGAAATTAAATATTATAAAAATATTAAGTATTTAATATTTTTATTTCTTCGCTCTGGTAACAAGGCAAATGAGCGGCTTTGAGTTCTGTTACTCAACACGCAATGCTTCAAATTTGGCGGGAAGTGAGAGTCGGAACGGAGTGTCTTAACACCAGGTTCCAAAGTTTCCTACTACTGTTTTATTTCTTTTAAGCAAAACGTTGGTTATTGTGGTTGGATTTATATTTTCTCTAAAACATGTAAAATGTATTTTTACTTTGCTAAGACACTCTGTTCTCATTAAATCACTACTGTTCCTCACTTTCAGCCGAATTAAAATATAACGTTTTATTAGTGGAACTGAAAACCGCACTTTACCTCTGTACCGAAGTGAGCTAAATGTGAATAATCATCTAATTTCCTGTCCATTGGCCCACTCAATATCATTAATATATAAATAACTTTAAAAAATATATAATTGTATAGATATTTTTTCTTTTAGCGATCATATATTTAATATTCTTATCCATCATATATTTCTAACTAAAGAAAAAAAAAATATGTGAAATTAGATATTAAATAAAAAAGGCTCTCCTGTCTTCTCTTTCCATGCACATAACGATATATAGACAATAATCATTAATAATACGGAAATTGCACCACACTATGACAAAGCAGCTAATTATTACATATGATATAACTCAAGCAACAAATATGTATATATATCAAATATATATCTATACAGCTGTCGTACGTCACTCCTGGCACCTGCGTCTCCCTGTTCACAATGTATGAAGCTTTATATAGATGCGATGAAATTATTTATATACTACTTATAACCCGCTACTTGGTTTATACTGTCATACTAATTTAATTTCTACTTTACATAAATTCTATTAAAAAACTTGTTAATTAAAGCTATAAACTGCGCTGGGAACGTTCAAGCATAATTTATACTTTCTACGTCGCGTAGTTTTAGTTGTCCGTTGTCTGTGAGTCACTCAGTGATTAATGAAAAAGTTTTACATATTTAAAAAAAAATGTTTTACATCAGTACAAGCTGATAGGCCCTTGTGCATTTGAAGAAATCTTTTTTGTCTCAGTAAATGGTGATAAGACCAAGGTTCTTCTAGCTCGGCCTCCAACTAAACTCAATGACACTGTAGAGGCTATTAGGGTTAATAACAGCCTAGATAGTCAAAAGAAAAAAAAAGGGCTAGTACTAGCATTAGACCGCTTCGATTTGTTAACAATATGCCAATTGTAGTATAGTCGCAAATGTAATATAGCCAATACAATTCTCTAACGTAACTTGTCGTGGGTAACGAAACGTAATGTAACACAAGGTTCCCAAGTTCCCTCTGCTTACCCTGAAATGTGCAGGATACAGCGTGAAGCTGAGTATTTTCTTTAAAAAATGAACTATAAAAAAAAGAAACCAAAATTTCCATACGAATTATTATTAACTTAGATTAACGTAATCAACCAAACAAACAAACCAGCTTCATAATTTTAGTATAGAAGTATAGATAAATGTTACAACAGTATACAACCGTAGAAGTGTTTTTCATTACTGATTATGTCATGCTTAAGGCATTCGTGTCTATTAATATTGGTATGTGAAATATTCTACGTGATGATTGAGATGGTAGCTGTATCGATATCCGCGTGCGTCAAATATTTATGTCAGATCGAAATAATTGCGTATAAATTAATTATTTTATTTTTACTTGTTAATCCCCAGGATTATAAAGGTGTATGACGTATCTATGTATGAGTGTCTTTTTTTATGGAAAAGACGGCAAACGAGCGTACGGGTCACTTGATGGTAAGTGATCACCGTCGCCCACGGCCCCGAGTAACTCCAGAGGAGCTACAGGAGCGTTGCCTTCCTTTAAATTGGAAGGGCACCGGAGCCCGGCATTACCTAATGCTAAACGCAGTGGCCAAAGCCACCACTTAACGCCGGTCTTAAATGCCGGGGGTGGTAATAATCCGGCCGAGTGCTGCCCATGCGTGTTGCCATTACTGGCAACGTGACTCTACCACACGCACTTTAGTCGCCTCTTACGACACCATCAGTACCAGGGTGATGCTATTCTAAGCCGGAATCACACGGTGTGTCTGTAAGTCTATTTCGTAAATTAATGTGCCGATTTTGATTAAGTTTTTTCTTTGTTTAAAGGAGAATTTTTAACAATGATACGAGAAATATATTCGGTCATTTGTATTGTCAGCTTTTTTTCTAGTTGTTTTTTTTTATTATTGATTCACATTTTTTTAAAAAGGCTAAGCTTAACAATTTTTAAAGGAAGAAATTAATAAGATCGACAAGTAAATTTTTTAATATAGTTTTTACTTTCTACTCAGCTTCACGCTATATCCCGCACATGGCAGGGTAGGCTGAGAGAACTTGGGAACCTAGTGTTAAGACACTCCGTCCCACACTTTCCGCCGAATTTGAGGCATGCGTGTTGAGTGGCGGAACTCAACGCCGCGTTTTGCCTTGTACCAGAGCGAAGAAATGAAAAAATAAATATTTAAAATTGAAAATATTAAATAATTCTTTTCCTCGAGTGGGGATCGAACCCAGAACCTGTCAGTTACAGTCACACGCTTGTGCCGCTGCGCCACGACAGGCCTCAACTAACTACCTAGTCTTTCTTAAAATAAATATTAATATATTATTTAACGGCAGTTACATAAAATTACTAGTCGTCGCCTTTCATGTGCACTTTAAGGCTTAAAATAGAAAACACCATTTTCTTCGTTTCAGCGAGAATTTCGAGACGTCCTTTTAGTATTTGTTTCTCAGTTGACTTCTATACATTTCCTAATCTATTTACCACTTTTTAAAAAACTCCGCCATTACATTTTTTATACTTTGCTTTATTTTTTGACAAGCTCTGATTTTTCAATTAATACTCATTAAAAACGTATTTCAATGCAATATAAAATCCTCCATTTTGTAGTATATTTAATGTATTTTAATATATTTCTTCATTTAAACTGTTAATTAGCAAAAAAATATTCCAACCAAAAGTTAACTAAAAAACAATCGCGGCAAAGTCTAGAAATTAAATATATATTTAGAGGCAAACTTCGTTTGATATGAAAAAAAAAAGCTCTTGCCTCCAGAAACTCGGTGTAACTTTTGTTCTTAGTAATACTTAACGAACGAGACTGTTTTGTTAAAGACTTGTTTCTTATTCAGTATCAGTTTTACTTTTGATTTTGGAAACAAATAATTTTATCGGCAACCGCTCTTGGTATAACAAACTTTAGTAAAGAGCTTAAATATTTATAAAGAACGTATGTTGGGTTGTGTTACAGTAACGTTATGATATGGTACAGCTCCTGGTAGTCGTGAGTACAAATTCTAATGATGAAAATTTGTCTTATATTTTAGAAAATAAACTTTATTGATAAAATTAACTGAGGGAGTCGTGGCGCAGTAGTACTCTGATAATTTGCGCCGTTGAATTCGAAATTTGCGAAAATTAGTTAAAATTTAGAAACAAAGTTTACCAGTGAATAGAACATATGGCAGGGTTGACAGAGAGAACTTGGGAACCTAATATTTACACAGTCCTTTCAACTGTCCATTTTACGATAATTAAAATATAATCTGTATCCACTACGGACTTGTTTAATTTCTTTGTACATTCATTTCATATTGTAATATATATATATATATATATATATATATATATATATATATATATATATATATATATATATATATATATATATATATATATTTTAATTGATCAAATTAGATCTAGCTTTTACTTCATAGTTAATGTAAATGTATAAGTGTTAAGGCAACAGTTTAGGACTGCGCTTATTGAAGCTATTTTTTAATATAAACTTGAACGTACATAGGTACATATATTTAACAGGAAAACCAGCTGAGTTTTTAACGTATAAAGTTCCTACTTTAGTGAACTGGTAGCCAATGGTTTGACTCTCAAAATATGAAGCTTGTAACTTCTTGTTTTGGATAAAATATTTGAATTTTAATATTCATATGTGTGGAAGAAAATAGGGAAATACTGTTCTATTTTGCTGATTATATATAATGTCAATTTGTTTCCGCCTTTTCCGCATTTTTTTTAAACCTTGCATATTATAAATATTTTAATTTGAGGCCCTGGCGTAGCCTGTGGCGTAACGGTACAAGCGTTTGACTGTAAACGATAAGTTGTGGGTCCGATCCCCACTCGAGGAAATGAAATATTTAATATTTTCAATTTAAATATTTAATTAGATTAGACAAGGCAAAGCGCCGCGTTGAGTTCCGCCTCAAATTCGGCGGAAATCGGGGAAATGAAATGGAAAGAAGTGTATTAACACTAGGTTCCCAAGTTCCCTCTGCCTACCCTGCCATGTGCAGGATAACGCGTGAAGCTGAGTATAAATAACTTAAATTGACTGAGTAGTAGACTTTGAAACAAGGTAAATAACTTACAGTTCTAAAGCAGTGATTTTAATCGTAAAGTTTCAGTTGCATTTCAAATAAGATGCAGCTGTAAAGAGTTTAACAATTTTCACTTGTATAAGTATTTTATTATCAGCTTTAAGGTTCACTTCTATATAGAACAGTGAGTAAAGAAAGATACCCGAAAAATTCTACATGAACTCTAGAATTCAAGTAGAACTTGATTGCATTGCGAACTTAGCGGAACTGAACGCCACGCATTGTCTACCAGAGATGATATTTTTTTAGGACTCGAAATTTATAAAAGCTGTCATATTTAAAATCTGGCAGGTTCTGGGTTCGATCCCCAGTCGAGGAAATGAAATATTTAATATTTTCAATTTAAATATTTAACGTTTCATTTCTTCGCTCTGATAATAAGGCAAAGCGCGGCGTTGAGTTCCGCCACTCAACACGCAGTGCCTCAAATTCGGCGGAAAGTGGGGAACGGAAGTGGAACGGAGTGTCATAACACTAGGTTTCACTTCCGTTCCCTCTGCCTACCCTGCCTAGTGCGGGATACAGCGTGAAGCTGAAAATATAATTATTACAGTGTCTATTCTTTGTTATTCAAAAATTTTCTAACCGCATTCTCATAATATATTCCACAATTAAAATTACAATAATTTTATTAAAATGTTCAAGTTAACCTAAAGATAACAACGGGAATATATTAATAGAAAGTTTCATCCGAAGTGAAAAGCAATAGTTATATTTTATAAGGAACGGATGCAGCGTACAGTAAAGTACCGCCTTCCTATCGGGTAATTGAGACTTATGAAAAGATTTCTTTTGAGCTTTAAAGCTATAAAAGCTCAATATTTTTCAACTACTTTGAACGAAAAATTGGATAGTGTTTTTTTATTGTCTATAATTTGTATTCTATCTGTGGTGGCCTGTCGTGGCGCAGAGGCACAAGTGTGCGACTTTTAATGCAATACTTTGTAAGTTTGATCAAAAATGGAAAAATCATTTAATATTTTAATTTTTCCAGTCTCATTGCCTCAAATTCGGATGACGTTACGAAAAGGAACTGAATGTCTTTGTCGGAACCTTAACAAGTAACGGACGGTTTCCCACTTCTTTTTCCTTTCTCCTCTCTGCCTCTGCCCTGTCATGTGTGGTATACAGAATGAACCAAGATGAAATCAGAAGGGAATTGAGAACTTAGTGATTTATCGTTACCAGAGCAAGAAAATGAAATTATTGATATTTCATTCCCTTAAGTATGGATAGAATCTACTAATCGTCGCGGTTACATTACCACCCTTGTACTTCTGTTTCGCGACGGCCTCAGCAATAATAACGTTAGTACATCATCTCGTTTTACGTTTGTACATCATCATTCCTAATTTGAATAAAAATAAAATAAATAATAAATAAATCTTACTCTCACTCACTCACTCAGCTCCATGCTGTATCTCGCACACGGCAGGTTAGGCAGAGATAATTTGGCAATCAAATGTTAAGACACTTAGTTCCACTTTCGTTTTCCACTTTCCGCCGTATTTAAGGTGTGTTGAGTGGCGGAACTCAACGTCGCGTTTTACTAGAGCGAAAAAATGAAAATATTGAATATTTTAATTAAAACATAAAACATTTCATTTCCTCGAGTGGTGATCGAACCCACAACCTGTAGTTTACAGTCACACGCTTGTACCGCTGCGCCACGACAGGCCTCGTACAAACACATAGTACGTCATAAAACAACTTTTCTAACGCTATATATGCATTATCCTAGCTCACTGAGCCGTAAAGGGTTGAGCGTAGTTAGTTTAATAACTAATGTAATTTACTCATACTAGAACTAGAACGGTTCAGTACAGTACGTTGCAACCGACCGTGCCCGGAATGGCCAAGTTCGTTACCCATCGCAATACGTGGACGATTGTCCAAATTTAAGCACGTATGTACTGGGAGATAAATATAATGGTGATCTTCGACTTGCGCCAAGTTGAAAATTCAATTGGAGTACAACATATATACTTGTGATAAATTTGTAACTGATTACTGTCTATACTTGAAAGATATATTTAAAAAATCTTATAAGGGACGTTTATAAACGTTATAGGGTCTAAGAAATTCATTATTAAATTATTTGTCTGTATGTTTTGCATTTGTACGCTTTAATCTCAGAAATTGCTCACAAAATTGCAACGCCTTTTTACCATTATTTTTGTTGGCAACTTTTGTTCAATATTTAGTGTTTATTTTATGGTATGGTTCTTTGATTATGGCGTTCCGAACGTGCCAGTTGAGCACATATCACTTCGCCAATGTCACGTTGAATGGAGAAGACACGAAGGAGGTTGTACGGTAGAAAAAATAATATTACACACTAGGAGAATGCATATCAAAAAAAGAAGATCAAGTTAAAAATTGCCTTTACCTATAACAAAAAAAATTTATGTATTAGAATAAATATATACATTATCTACACACAGGGTTAGTAATAAGAAATATATAATACAAAGGTGTTAGTCTACAATTGATTTTATTATATTAAAATTAATAATGTTATAAGAACAAGAAAATAATTGTGATTATAAAATAAAATAGAGTAATTCAAGCGAGTGAAACCGCGAAGAGGTCACTTGTATGTACATATATTTACAGTCACAGTTACAAATAAACGCTCACCTACATCACTTGTCGTTCTTTTTGTTTTCGTGAGCAATTGCATATAGCTGCTTTGCATCACGCTATATTTAGTACATAGTAGGGTAGGCTGAAGGAACTAGAAAATCTAAAACCTCGAGTTTCCATAAATATATAGAGAAATCAATATATACAATTAATCTAGTCAAATTTGTTTCATTTAAAATGTCTTATAAGTGTACGAATCAAAGTTATATCTTTTCTTTAAATACATGCTATAATTTTCTCTTTTAATTAGTCTACTCTACTCAGCTTCACGCTTTATCCCAGGTAGGGTAGGCAGAGGGAACTTGGGAACCTATTGTTAAAACAATCCATTCCACTTCCGTTCCCCACTTTCCGCGGAATTTGAGGCAATGCGTGTTGAGTGGCGGAACTCAACGGCGCGTTTTGCCTTGTACCAGAACGAAGAAAAGAAAACATTAAATATTTAAATTGAAAATATTAAATATTTTATTTACTCGAGTGGGGACCGAACCCACAATCATTCGGTTACAGTCACACGCTTGTGCCGCTACACCACAACAGGCCTCTTATTAATAGTCAATTACCCGTTATGTAACCCAAAAAAATTATAACATTTAGTTATAATTTTCTCTCTATAGATATATCATATGTAATACGTCATCTATTTTTATATCTATAACTGATTTCAACCATCTTTTTAGATGTATAATAATATAACAATAATTCAATACGATAATTGTTCCCATGCACTCTAAACTAGCTGGTACCTCATTAGCCCATAGTGTGCGGCTGTAATTTGATTCTGACGCTTCAATATCAAACACTATGTCTCCAGATAACTTTTCTTAGTTTCTGAGTAAATTATATTATTTAGTTTGCGAAATTGTTATTTGACGTTGTTTATTGTGGCAAGTAGGTAGAGCCTAAATCAGCACAAACTTGAGTTTCGAGTTGGCGCTTTGTAAGCTAACCTGAAAGTTTCATTGTTTTCATATTTAAAGCACAAAGTCGGTAAGCTTAATAAAAAGAGAAGGTCCCAAATAAAAAAACATTTAATAAATTAGTAAATGCTTTTTTATTTGGGACTCTTATTTTGTATATTGTACAGTGAAAAGTCATTGTTAATGTGAAGTCTATCGTGACGCATGGGTAATAGCGTGTGACTTTAAACTACAGGTTCTTGTTCTGATCCTCAATCTAAAAAGAGAAATATTTAACATTTTCAAATGAAATATTTAATATTTTTTTTATTCGCTCTGGTAACACGACAAAGCTCAGCGTTGAGTTCCGCCACTCAACACGCAATGCCTCGAATTCAGCGGAAACAGTTAGTTAACAGAACTGAGTGTCATAAGTTAAGTTCCCAAGTTCTCTATACTAACCTTGAAATATGCGAAATATAGCGTAAATCTGAATCATTCGCGGGAAACATTTCTCATTTTCCAGTTCTGCTAAGAAAATGAAATGCGTTATTTATAAGTAACTCAAAACCTAATTAATGTCTTAGAGCGTCTACAACTTTTTTACTGTATTACTGTATATTTCACTAACTATTCACTCCAGATTTTCGAGACATGCCCCTTAATTGGAGGAGCTAAACGCCGCGTATTATCCACACCAGATCGCGGAAATGATAGTAAATTTATCGAAATCATAACCCCAAGTCATGTTTACACAAGACTACGCCATTACAACCACTACCTATATATAATCCACTTTATCACTTAATTTGTCTAAAACATTGCTCCCACAACGCACTCTCGATAGATAGATATCTACATACATTATAATTAACGCAATCGATCTGACCCGAATGCCTCGTTAACTTGTCACATATATCTTATAAATCTTTGGTAGACACAAAAAGTCCACAAATAGGTATCCTCGTTCAGGATTTCATGAGGATAATAAAATAATCCTTTCCGTACTAAGGCTTTATCGTATTTAGGAAGCGATACCCGAAAATAATATCAAAGGCAGGCAACAATATTGTTGGCAAGCATTTAGTAAGCTGGTTCCAGTTGACTCGGCGTATTGTAATAAAATTTGTACTGTGACTCGGTTTTATTATTTTACCTTGTATGTAGCATATATATGTAGTTTATTTGTAAATTATTGTGTTTATTATTATTTAGGAACAGTGAGTGATAAGAGAGGGACGGGGAGACCTCGGTTGACCTTCGAAAACACAGTATCGACGATACTGGAGGAAGGTCACGTAAAAAGCATGAGGAGCCCCCCGGAGGGGCTGTATGAAGAGATTAATGACAGTGGACGAGGCGAAAGAGATATGCCGAGACCATAGCTTGGGCCGGATCCCCGCCATGGGACCTAGAGGCAAAAGTACTCGCGTCATTTTATCGATGGCGCGAGGAAGAGCTGACACGGGGGTCAAGCCCGGTGCAGCAGCAGATCGCGCTGCGCCTAGAGAAGCTCCATCAGGTTCTGGTGGTGGAATGGCGGCGAAGGCTTCTGTGCCCTTCCGGCACAGTACTTGAGGACTGGCTCGGGAGAAGGCACGGCTCCCTGTCGTTTAGGGTGACGCAGGTGTTGTCGGGGCACGGCAAGTAACTATGCCGCATAGACAGAGAGCCGGACGCTCGTGCCACCACTGCGTCCATTGTAGGGAGGACACGACGCAACACACGCTCGCCGAGTGTGTAGCTTGGGAGCAGCAACGCCGTGTCCTCACAAATAAAGTAGGGGTACGATCTTTCGCTGCCTGCCTTAGTGCGGAGGACGGTTGGTAGCGCAGAGTCTGGGGACGCGGTGGCGTCCTTCTGCGAGGACGTGATGTCGCAGAAGAAACTGCGGAAAGGGAGAGGGAGATCTTTGCTCCCTTCTCCGGCCGCAGAAGGCGCACAGGACGCAGGAGAAGGGCAGACAACGCCCTTTTCCGGCCCCCATGAATGGGTCCAGGCGCGAGGGACTTGGGGAAGTTCTCGCCCCCTATTCGATAGACCCGCGTCGCAGGCGCGCGCCTCTGGGACGGTGCACGGGTTAACACACACCTCAGTAACCTGCGCAGGAGATGAGGCCCGGATAGACCCGGCCAGCACTAGTGATGGGCTGCAGATGAATTTGGACTCCCGCGGCCCCGCGTTCACGTGCCAGGAGACACCGGGGTGGTTTTAGCCGGTAAGAGTCCGGCACGCCCCTCCACGTCTTTCCCTAGACGGAGGTAGTCCATGAGGATTTCCACCCATAAAAAAAAAAGCTAAGTTAAGTTAAATTGTGTTTATTAGTTTCACGCTGTATCCCGTACATAACGTGGTTGGAAGAGAATAGAAAAATAATTTTAAAAAATATCCTAAACACAATTAAATAATATTAGTGTAGATGAAGCGGGCAAATTCGCGTGCGGCCTTTTGTTTATTTTATAATGAAACGAGAACTGTTTACTTACTCAGCTTCACGCTCTTTACCGTGCATTGAATGGAAGAGAAAGGGAACTTAGGAACCTAGTATTAAGACATTCCGTTTTACTACCATTCACCACTATCCGCCAAATTCGAGGCATTGCGTATTGCGTGGCGGAACTCAACGCCGTGTTTTGCCTTATATCAAAGCGAAGAAATGAAAACATTAAATATTTAAATTGAAAATATTAATACTTAATTTCCTTGAGGTGAAATTGAACCAACAACCGCATGTTTGTGTTTTTACGCCACGACAGGCCTCGGAAATAAGAATAGAAAAAGATTTTTTAATATTATATTCCGACATCGTCCTTCAGAAAGATTGTAATCAAAACTTTCTTAAAAGTTTCAGAATTGGGTCAGCAGGTGAAGCTTAAAGATCCTAATCGTGTAATAAAGTAAGAGATACTCTTTCGGCATGAATCAACGGAATCATGACAAGGGGGAGTGGAACGTCTCTATATATCCGTGATAGTTGTTATTAGCGTGATAGTTTTTTTTCAGTTTCACGCTCTTTCCCGCAGATGTTAGGTTAGGCAGAGGGAACTTGAGAACCTAGGGTTAGGACACACAGTTACCCACTTTCACCAAATTTGAGGCATTGCGTGCTGAGTGGCGAAACTAAACTACCAATGAAAAAATAAAAACATAAAATATTTAATTTGAAAATATTAAATATTTCATTTCCTTGAGTGGGAATCGAACCCACAACCTGTCTCGTTTACACTCAAACACTTGTGCCAATGTGCCACGACAGACCTCAAGCCTTACTTGCAATTTGTAAAACAGAAAAAGAAGCCTAAAAAAAGGTTTTTCAACAAAAAGAAAACATTCCGTGAATAATGAAGATTCATTTAATGGTAATAACGCAGCAAGTAGAGCTCTCGAGGTTTACGATCTGGATTATGAAGGATGGAGGGAGGAATGATACGTTTTTGTCGTTTATATGTGGAAACGTGTCATAGCTAATATTTTGCGGGGCTTTCACCCAAAATCATAAGGGGTCAGCTCAAGAAAAACATTGATAATATACTTCTTTGTAAGATTCTTTCTTGGGTTAAGTTTATTAGAGTGTATGGTGACACTTACCATCTATGACACAGATAAAATAATAAAAATGTGAAATTTATATTTAGTTTTATAGTTTCTTTTTGTTAATACAACTACACGTTTGCAGTGAAATATGAAGATCCAAGCTCTGAATCTTAGAACCTATACTGGTATACAATATTGAATATATATATCTATACTAATATATATAGATATATAATATCATTATATATATATTATATATATATATTATATATATATATATATATATATATATATATAATATATATATATATATATATAGATATATTATATGATACATCTATATATATATATATATATATTATATATATATATATATATATATATATATATTATATAATATATATTTATATAATATCTACTATTTTATATATATTGTGGTTGTTACGGCCCAACGGCGCCAGTCGACTCTAGAAGCAATGCTCGTGCGTTCCAATTTTCCTCGCCCCTGAGCATATAACTAAAAACTAAACCTATTTATTAATTTACCAAAACATAATTGTATACGTATTAATTACAAAAAAACAAAAACACGCGCGTTTCGAAAAAAGGGGTGTTCGGTGAAAATCATGAAATATCACAGAGGGGTTCAGTAAGATCTCATGTATTATATAGCAAGTAATTAAGTAACGGTAAGTTTGACCCTTACCACGTTTCCACCAAGGGGGAGGGGAGGTTTAACATGCTTTAAAAAACATCACGTGATTAATGAACGGCCTTTAAGTAACCTAATCGTGATCCACGGACACAGCATGCGACTGGCCGCGATAAGATATGGGTACGATTCCCACTAGAGGAACTGAAATATTTTATATTTTCTTTTTTCATGCTTTGTTAACAACGCAAAGCACGTTTTGACTTCCACTTCATGCCTCGAATTCCGCAGAAAGTGTTTTAATTTGAACGATGTGTTGTTCACTAGTTTCTCTTCTTTTTCCTCTGCTGGCCTGCCATATTATACTACTGAAGTTATTACCGACTTCAGTTTTTTATAGTCATGTAATAACTTTTTTGAAAATAAAGATTATTATTATTATTATATGCGGGATACAGCGTGATGCTGTCAAATTGGTGCTGAAAAATTAAACGTTTCATTCCTTTATACGTGTACATATAGTTATTATTGTCAAATAAACAATATTAATCAAATGAAATATCGTATTACTTTCAAATACTATTCAGTCGAATTATTTCAAAGGAAAAAAATAAATGTATTGTTGGTAAGCCTCTCTCCAGCGATGAAAAGATGAAATATAAATCTTCGTCCGCTTCTAAAGCTGTTATGTCAGAGGCTAATGAAATCATTTGTTTTGATATCTCTTGACAACATTTTTGTATTTAATTTGATGGAACTCAATCATGATCATACTTGTGTAACAATTGGCATTGAATAATTAATAGTATATATAATTAACTATAAATATTTATATTTTATTTCTTCGCTCTGGTAATAAGGCAAAGCGCGGCGTTGAGTTCCGCCACTCAACACGCAATGCCTCAATTCGGCGAAAAGTGGGGAACGGAAGTGGAACGGAGTGTCATAACACTAGGTTTCACTTCCTTTCCCTCTGCCTACCCTGCCTAGTGCGGGATACAGCGTGAAGCTGAAAAAAAAATGTAGAGAGTAATGTCTTTCATTTTCACGATTGTTACACATTAAATGAAACACTTTTAATCGGATTAATCGCGTATCTACCCGTGACCACGGACTACTGTAAAGTGTTCGAAACGTCGGGTTTCCCAAAAAACATGTTTAACAATCAGTATACGTGATTAATCCGGTTAAATTTTTTTCATTTAAAAAATGTACAGAGGTTGTCGGTTCTGTCACGGCCTTTTTGCCGGATACAGCGTGAAGCTGAAAAAAAATACTGATTCTGAATGTTCATGGGACTATATGATAATGAACGACGTTATACATGTATAATATAGCCAATTGTCTAACGTATTTCCTGAGATGAGAATTTCAATCTAAACCAACTTCATTGCTTTTATATTAATCTAATTAATAGAAAATGTAAATGTTATTTAACTTACTTAATGCCACTCTAAGGATTTCTTTGCTGTTTGAATTGTCGTTTTCCTTATATTTTTTCCGATGATTAAGGTCGAGTTAGTTCTTGAGAAATAAAGTTTTGTGACAGTGTGTACTTAATAATATTCGAGATGTTTTATTTAAATTGAAAATATACATTTTATGTTTTTTTAGATAAAATAACAATTGGGATTAACTATTTATAAAAGAAATATATAAAATATTAAATTTAGAAGTAGGGGACTTGAACTGCTCCTTTTGGATACCGTTCAAGCTATGGCAAGTCACAGGTACATTTTATCAAGCATCGTCGAAATTCTTATTCGCTTTTATAATGCACTTTTATTGTTAGCATCTTTGTAAGGATATTTTAAACTTTACCTCTTCTTGGTCGTTTAGCAAGAGAAATAATAGAAATATTTAAACTTTTATCGTTTTTCAAATTAATAAATTAAATTAATATATCTTGAGGCCTGTCGTGGCGCAGCGGCACAAGAGTGTGACTGTAACCGACAGGTTCTGGGTTTTCGATCCCCAGTCGAGGAAATGAAATATTTAATATTTTCAATTTAATAAATTTAATGTTTCATTTCTTCGCTCTGGTAATAAGGCAAACAGCGCGGCGTTGAGTTCCGCCACTCATACGCAATGCCTCAAATTCGGCGGAAAGTGGGGAACGGAAGTGGAACGGAGTGTCATAACACTAGGTTTCACTTCCGTTCCCTCTGCCTACCCTGCCTAGTGCGGGATACAGCGTGAAGCTGAGAGAGATAGGAGAGATATCTTGTACATGGCAGAGTACGTAGAGCGAAATGGTTTAAAACTCTTTTTTTCATTACGTTTGCTCCTATCGTATAGTTTTTTTAATTAACTAAAAGCAAAAAAATCATCACTGTACGATATTCACGCATAACCGAAATTCAATATACAATAAACAGTTAATAAACAAAGGCGTTTTCCGTTGATCCAAGGGATGATAGGGACAGTGCCATTCTTGCTTATCGGCACGTGAATAGTATTTACGTTGTTTTCTCACTAAAGTTATGTTTCATTTTCGCAAGTTTAATAATTTGTGTTTGAATGTACATGAAGGTTGTCGTGGCGCAGCGGCTTAAGTGTATGACTGTAAACGACAGGTGTGGGTTTAAACCCCACTCGAATAATGAAATGTTGATACTTTTAAATTAAATTATTTAATATCATTTTTCGCTTCTGCAACGAGGAGTAAAGCACGGCGTTGAGTTCTGCCAAACAAATTGTACATGAATTTTTAGATCTTCTTGTTTTTTTTAACTTATTGATCATTGAATAACTGAATTGAACTATTAATCATTAGACTCAATCTGAACAACTAATCTACAGCTATCAACAGGCAAGCTTCTGTCGTATATGATTCAACGATTTTATTTTGGTTAAGCTGTATCCCGCAAAGGGAGGCAGAGGGACGAAACCGTATTCCGTTTCTCCAATTGCCGCCGAAGAAGCAATACATGTTAAGTGGCGGAATTCAACCCCGTGTTTTGCCTTGTTACCAGAGTGAGATAATTAATGAATATTTAATTTCCTCTAATTCGCACGCCTGTGCCCCTGATGCCATGGCAGGTGATAAAACTCTAACCATCTATAAACCAATTACCCCGCGATGATATCTAAAGGAGTTACAGATTTTGTGTTTATTGCGTCCCCATTGGCTGCGTGTCATAAAATTTAAGAGAAAAGAACGAAAAAGCTATAAAATACTGTACGAACACTTTCTGTTATCGCTCTCGAGTCCGCCTTTACGATACACGCGCACTTCGATAAAGTCTTACGACGGGATTAGAGATATAGTAATTGGACAATGTATAGCGACTTGTTTCTTTTCGTTATTTCGTTATATTGAAAGTAAATAGACTAATCGTGCAATATTGTTATTATTTCAAATGCCGATTGATATATCTTTTCAAGATTTCAAATATTTCATGTTAGTATATGTCGCGGCGTTTGTGTTACGCTGATGATTGTGATCGTGGCGACATTACATGTCTGGTGTCATGTCAGGAAGTTTTTGCGTTATTGACGAACAACTGACTCTGTAGAAGGACGATCCTACTTACGTTATACTGTCACTATCTATCAATATACATCATATGCATCCGAAATGCCCTACATTATTCCATCTCTAGTTATGCCTGAATTTATTTACAATTTTCCTTATGAAATATTTTGAAATGTTGCGCGAGAATTATTAGAGGACTTTGCAAAAGTAATTTGAAGTTTCAGCTTCGAGCCGTAGCTCGGTTGTGTTCCGCTAAAGACTTTTAGTACCATTTTTAAACTGTTATTGTAGCAGTGTTCAAGTAAATTGTTTCGTTTACAACACTATAATAAAAATAAGTTGAAAAGTTTCAAGATTTGCTGGCTTGGTTTTGTTGTTTTATTTAAATATTTATTGATGCGCCACTTCCCCCGCTAAAGTATATAGGTAAAAAGAGTTGTTGTATTTTTTCAGCTTCACGCTGTATCCCGCTCATGGCAGGATAGGTTTTATTTTTGTCCAACAATAAAGAAGTCGTGGCGCAGCGGCACAAAGAAAAGAGTGTGACTGTAATCGACAGGTTTTGGGTTCGATCCCAGCGAGGAAATGAAAATTTATATTTTCAATTTAAATTTTTAATGTTTTATTTCTTCGCTTTGGTAATAAGGCAAACCGGCGGCGTTGAGTTCCGCCACTCAACACGCAATGCCTAAAATTCGGCGGAAAGTGGGGAACAGAAGTGGAACGGAGTGTCATCACACTAGGTTTCACTTCCGTTCCCTCTGCCTACCTGCCAAGTGCGGGATACCAGCGTGAAGCTGAAAAAAAAATAAAAAAATAAAGAATCATATATTTCGAGGGGGCGCCTAGAAATATTTGAATAGTCGCATTAGGTTGTAGTCGTATTAAGGTCGCTATTAGCTTCACGCTGTATTTTTTTTTTTTTTTTTTTTTTTTTTTTTTTTTTTTTTTTTTTTTTTTTTTTTTTTTTTTTTTTTTTTTTTTTTTTTTTTTTTTTTTTTTTTTTTTTTTTATATATATATTGTAATAATATATATATAATATATATATAAATATATATATATATATAATATATATATATATATATATATTTAATTGATTCCAATTAGATCTAGCTTTTACTTCATAGTTTTGTAAATGTATTAAGGCAACAGTTTAGGACTGCGCTTATTGAAGCAATTTTTTAATATAACTTGAACGTACATAGGTACATATATTTTAACAGGAAAACCAGCTGAGTTTTTAACGTAATAAGTTCCTACTTTAGTAAACTGGTAGCCAATTGTTTGACTCTCAAAATATGAAGCTTGTAAATTCTTGTTTGGATAAATATTTGAATTTAATATTCATATGTGTGGAAGAAATAGGGAAATACGTTCTATTTTGCTGATTATTATAATGTCAATTTTGTTTCCGCCTCTTCCGCATTTTTTTTAAACCTTGCATATTATAATATTTTTAATGTGAGGCCCTGGCGTGGCGGGTACAAGCGTTTGACGTAAACGATAGGCTGTGGGCGATCCCACTCGAGGAAATGAAATATTTAATATTTTCAATTTAAATAATTAATTAGATTGACATGGCAAAGCGCGGCGTTGAGTTCCGCCTCAAATTCGGCGGAAAGGGGGAAATGAAATGGAAAGAAGTGTATTAACACTAGGTTCCCAAGTTCCCTCTGCCTACCCTGACATGTGCAGGATAACGCGTGAAGTATAAATAACTTAAATTGACTGAGTAGTAGACTTTGAAACAAGTTAAATACTTACAGTTCTAAAGCAGTGTTTTAATCGTAAAGTTTCAGTTGCATTCAAAATAAGATGCAGCTGTAAGAGTTTAACAATTTTCACTTGTATAAGTATTTTATTATCCGCTTTAAGGTTCACTTCTATATAGCACAGTGAGTAAAGGAAGATACCCGAAAAATTCTACATGAACTCTAGAATTCAAGTAGAACTTGATTGCATTGCGAACTTAGCGGGGACTGAACGCCCGCCTGTCTACCAGGATTATATTTTTTTAGGACTCGAAATTTATAAAAGCTGTCATTTTAAAATCTGGTAACTATCCCATTATTTTCTTATTTTTTTCAGGTTCCGCTGTATCCGCACTAGCAGGGTAGGCAGAGGCAACGAAATGAAACCTAGTGTTATGACACTCCGTTCCCTCCGTTCCCCACTTTCTGCCATTTGGCATTGCGTGGTTGATGGCGCGAAGCAACGCGCGCTTTGCCTTATTACCAGAGCGAAGGAAATGAAACATTAAACATTTGAAATTGAAAATATTAATATTTTATTTCCCTCGAATGGGGATCGAGGCTCCGACCGTCGTTACAGGTGGTGACAGTACCATCTTGGGCCGTGCGCGACGACAGTACTTTATTTTTATTTTATCGTTGAAAGCTGTTCTATATCAAAAGGTTCAACATGGGACACTATGAAAATTTCCTTGTTGCTGTCTTTTGGCTGTCATCATTGTTGTACCGTGATCGTTCGATAGCTTAAAATTTCTCATAGAAAATATGACAGCTGTCCTTTCACATAAAATATCAAAGTTGTAATATTATTTTAAAGTGGCTGATATAATAAACGCTTTGCTGTTTTTATAAATAATATACAGAGCCCTCAGCGCTAGTCGACTCACACTTGACCGGTTTTTTGTTGCTTAATAACCATATAAAAAAAGTCTATAAATATAATTATTACAGTGTCTATTCTTGTTATTCAAAAATTTTCTACCGCATTCTCATAATATATTCCACACTTAAAATTAAATAATTTTATTAATGTTCAAGGTAACCTAAAGATAACAACGGGAATATATTATAGAAGTTTCATCCAAAGTGAAAAGCAATAGTTATATTTTATAAGGAACGGATGCAGCGTACAGTAAAGTACCGCCTTTCTATCGGGTAATTGGACTATGAAAAAGATTTCTTTTGAGCTTAAAGCTATAAAAGCTCAATATTTTTCAACTACTTTGAACGGAAAATTGGATAGTGTTTTTTATTGTCTATAATGTGTTTCTATCTGTGTGTGGCCTGTCGTGGCGCAGAGGCACAAGTGTGCGACTTTTAATGCAAGTCTTGTAAGTTTGATCATCAAAATGAAAAAATCATTTAATATTTTAATTTTTCTACTTCATTGCCTCAAATTCGGATGACGTACGAAAAGGAACGGAATGTCTTGTCGGAACCTAAACAAGAAACGAACGGTTTCTCACTTCTTTTTCCTTTCTCCTCTCTGCCTCTGCCCTGCCATGTGTGTTATACAGAATGAACTAAGATGAAAGAAGAAGAGATTGAGAACTTAGTGATTTATCGTTACCAGAGCGAGAAAATGAAATTATTGATATTTCATTCCCTAAGTATGAATAGAATCTACGATCGTCCGGTAACATTACCACCCTTGTACCTCTGTTTCGCAAGGGCCTGTATACATCATCTCGTTTTACGTTTGTACATCACCATTCCTAATTGAATAAAAATAAAATAAAAAAGTAAATAAATAATCTACTCTACTCACTCACTCAGCTTCATGCTATATCTCGCACGCGGCAGGTCAGCAGAGAAAACTTGGGAATCTAATGGCAAGAGACTTCGTTTCCATTTTAGTTTTCCACTTTCCACCGAATTCGAGACGTTGTTGAGTGGCAGAAACGCCGGCTTAGCTAGAGCGAAAAAATGAAAATATTGAATATTTTAATTAAAAACATAAAACATTTCATTTCCTCGAGTGGTGATCGAACCCACAACCTGTAGTTACATTCACACGCTTGTACCGCTGCGCCACGACATGCCTCGTACAAACACATAGTACGTCATAAAACAACTTTTCTAACGCTATATATGCATTATCCTAGCTCACTGAGCCGTAAAGGGTTGAGCGTAGTTAGTTAATAACTAATGTAATTTACTCATACTAAACTAGAACGGTTCAGTACAGTACGTTGCAACCGACCGTGCCCGAAATGGCCAAGTTCGTTACCCATCGCAATACGTGGACGATTGTCAAATTTAAGCACGTATGTACTGGGAGATAAAATAATGGTGATCTTCGACTTGCGCCAAGTTGAAAATTCAATTGGAGTACAAACATATTACTTGTGATAAATTTGTAACTGATTACTGTCTATACTTGAAAGATATATTTAAAAATCTTATAAGGGACGTTTATAAACGTTATAGGGTCTAAGAAATTCAATATTATATTATTTGTCTGTAGTTTTGCATTGAACGCTTTAATCTCAGAAATTGCTCACAAAATTGTAACGCCTTTTACCATTATTTTTGTTGCAACTTTTGTTCAAATTTAGTGTTTATTTTATGGTATGGTTCTTTGATTATGGCGTTCCGAGCGTGCCAGTTGAGCACATATCACTTCGCCAATGTCACGTAGAATGGAGAAGGACACGAAGGAGGTTGTACGGTAGAAAAAATAATATTACACACTAGGAGAATGCATATCAAAAAAAGAAGATCAAGTTAAAAATTGCCTTGCCAAAAAAAAATATATGTATTTTGAATAAATATATACATTATCTACACACAGGGTTAGTAATAAGCAATATATAATACAAAGGTGTTAGTCTACAATTTATTTTATTATATTAAATTAATAATGTTATAAGAACAAGAAAATATGGGATTATTAATAAAATAGCGTAATTCAAGCGAGTGAAACCGCGGGACTGGTCACTTGTATGTACATATAGTTACAGTCACAGTTAAAAATAAACGCTCACCTACATTACTTGTCGTTCTTTTTGTGTTCGTCGAGCAATTGCATATAGCTGCTTTGCATCACGCTATATTTAGTACATAGTAAATAGCTGAAGAACTAGAAAATCTAAAACCTCGAGTTTCCATAAATATATAGAGAAATCAATATATACAATTAATCTAGTTAATTTGTTTCATTTAAAATGTTCTTATAAGTGTACGAATACGAATAATTTTCTCTTTTAATTAGTCTCCTCTACTCAGCTTCACGCTGTATCCCGCATATTGCAGGGTAGGCAGAGGGAACTTGGGAAACTAGTGTTAAGACAATCCATTCCACTTCCGTTCCCCACTTTTCCGCGGAATTTGAGGCAATGCGTGTTGAGTGGCGGAACTCAACGGCGCGTTTTGCCTTGTACCAGAACGAGAAAAGAAAACATTAAATATTTAAATTGAAAATATTAAAATGTTTTATTTACTCGAGTGGGGACCGAACCCCACAATCATTCGGTTACAGTCACACGCTTGTTCCGCTAACCACAACAGGCCTCTTATTAATAGTCAATTACCCGTTATGTAACCCAAAAAAATTATAACATTTAGTTATAATTTTCTCTCTATAGATATATCATATGTAATACGTCTCTATTTTTATATCTATAACTGATTTCACCATCTTTTTAGATGTATAATAAAATAAAAATAATTCAATACGATAATTATTCCCATGCACTCTAAACTAGCTGGTACCTCATTAGCCCATAGTGTGCGGCTGTAATTTGATTCTTGACGCTCAATATCAAACACTATGTCTCCAGATAACTTTTCTTAGTTTCTGAGTAAATTATAGTATTTAGTTTGCGAAATTGTTATTGACGTTGTTTATTGTGGCAAGTAGGTAGAGCCTAAATCAGCACAAACTTGAGTTTCGAGTTGGCGCTTTGTAAGCTAAACTGAAAGTTTCATTGTTTTCATATTTAAAGCACAAAGTCGGTAAGCTTAAATAAAAAGAGAAGGAAATTAGTAAATGCTTTTTTATTTGGGACTCTTATTTTGTATATTGTAGAGTGAAAAGTCATTGTTAATGTGAAGTCTATCGTGACGCAGGCGTAATAGCGTGTGACTCTAAACGACAGGTTGTAGTTCTGATCCTCACTCTAAGAAGAGAAATATTTAACATTTTCAAATGAAATATTTAATATTTTTTTTGTTTCGCTCTGGTAACACGACAAAGCGCAGCGTTGAGTTCCGCCACTCAACACGCAATGCCTCGAATTCAGCGGAAACAGTTAGTTAATACAACTGAGTGTCATAAGTTAAGTTCCCAAGTTCCCTATACTTACCTTGAAATGTGTGAAATATAGCGTAAATCTGAATCATTCGCGGGAAACATTTCTCATTTCCCAGTTCTGCTAAGAAAATGAAGTGCGTTATTTATAAGTAACTCAAAACCTAATTAATGTCTTAGAGCGTCTACAACTTTTTTACTGTATTACTGTATATTTCACTAAATATTCACTCCAGATTTTCGAGACATGTCACTTGATTGGAGGAGCTAAACGCCGCGTATTATCCACACCAGATCGCGAAAATGATAGTAAATTTATCGAAATCATAACCCCAAGTCATGTTTATACAAAGACTACGCCATTACAACCAGTACCCATATATAATCCACTTTATCACTTAATTTGTCTAAAACATTGCTCCCACAACGCACTCTCGATAGATAGACATCTACATACATTATAATTAACGCAATCGATCTGACCCGAATGCCTCGTTAACTTGTCACATATATCTTATAAATCTTTGGTAGACACAAAAAGTCCACAAATAGGTATCCTCGTCAGGATTTCATGAGGATAATAAATAATCCTTTCCGTACTAAGGCTTTATCGTATTTAGGAAGCGATACCCGAAAATAATATCAAAGGCAGGCAACAATATTGTTGGCAAGCATTTAGTAAGCTGGTTCCAGTTGACTCGGCGTATTGTAATAAAATTTGTACTGTGACTCGGTTTTATTGTTTTACCTTGTATGTAGCATATATATGTATATATATATAGTTTATTTGTAAATTATTGTGTTTATTATTATTTAGGAAAAGTGAGTGATAAGAGAGGGACAGGGTAGACCTCGGTTGACCTTCGAAAACACAGTATCGACGATACTGGAGGAAGGTCACGTAAAAAAGCATGAGGAGCCCCCCGGAGGGTATGTATGAAGAGGTTAATACAGTGGACGAGGCGAAAGAGATATGCCGAGACCATAGCTTGGCCGGATCCCGCCATGGGACCTAGAGGCAAAAGTACTCGCGTCATTATATCGATGGCGCGAGGAAGAAGTGGACACAGGGGGGAAGCCCGGTGCAGCAGCAGATCGCGCTGCGCCTAGAGAAGCTCCATCAGGTTCTGGAGGCGGAAATGGCGGCAGGCTTCTGGCCCTTCCGGCACAGTACTTGGGGACTGGCTCGGAGAAGGCACGGCTCCCTGTCGTTTAGGGGGACGCAGGTGCTGTCGGGGCACGGCAAGTAACTATGCCGCAATAGACAGAGAGCCGGACGCTCGGTGCCACCACTGCGTCCATTGCAGGGAGGGACACGACGCAACACACGCTCGCCGAGTGTGTAGCTTGGGAGCAGCAGCGCCGTGTCCTCACAAATAAAGTAGGGGACGATCTTCGCTGCCTGCCTTAGTGCGGAGGACGGTTGGTAGCGCAGAGTCTTGGGACGCGGTGGTGTCCTTCTGCGAGGACGTGATGTCGCAGAAAGAAACTGCGGAAAGGGAGAGGGAGATCTTTGCTCCCTTCTCCGGCCGCAGAAGGCGCACAGGACGCAGGAGAAGGGCAGACAACGCCCTTTTCCGGCCCGCATGAATGGGTCCAGGGGCGAGGGACTTGGGGAAGTTCTCGCCCCCTATTCGATAGACCCGCGTCGCAGGCGCGCGCCTCTGGGACGGTGCACGGGTTAACACACACCTCACTAACCCGCGCGCAGGAGATGAGGCCCGGATAGACCCGGCCAGCACTAGTGATGCCCCTCCACGTCTTTCCCTAGACAGAGGTAGTCCATGAGGATTTCCACCCATAAAAAAAAGAAAAGTTAAGTTAAGTTAAATTGCGTTTATTAGTTTCGCGCTGTATCCCGTACATAACGTGGTTGGAAGAGAATAGAAAAATAATTTTAAAAAATATCCTAAACACAATTAAATAATATTAGTGTAGATGAAGCGGGCAAATTCGCGTGCGGCCTTTTGTTTATTTTATAATGAAATGAGAACTGTTTATTTACTCAGCTTCACGCTCTTTACCGTGCATTGAATGGAAGGGAAAGGGGGAACTTGGGATTCTAGTATTAAGACATTCCGTTCTACTACCATTCACCACTATTCCGCCAAATTCGAGGCATTGCGTATTGCGTAACGGAACTCAACGCCGCGTTTTACCTTGTACCAAAGCGAAGAAATGAAAACATTAAATATTTAAATTGAAAATATTCAATACTTAATTCCTTGAGGTGAAATTGAACCAACAACCGCATGTTTGTGTTTTTACGCCACGACAGGCCTCGGAAATAAGAATAGAAAAAGATTTTTTAATATTATTCCGAAATCGTCCTTCAGAAGATTGTAATCAAAACTTTCTTAAAAGTTTCAGAATTGGGGTCAGCAGGTGAAGCTTAAAGATCCTAATCGTGTAATAAAGTAAGAGATACTCTTTCGGCATGAATCAACGGAATCATGACAAGGGGAGTGGAACGTCTCTAAATATCCGTAATAGTTGTTATTAGCGTGATAGTTTTTTTTCAGTTTCACGCTCTTTCCCGCAGATGTTAGGTTAGGGCAGAGGGAACTTGATGAACCTAGGGTTAAGACACACAGTTACCCACTTTCACCAATTATGAGGCATTGCGTGTTGAGTGGCGAAACTAAACTACCAATGAAAAATAAAACATAAAATATTTACTTTGAAAATATTAAATATTTCATTTCCTTGAGTGGGAATTGAACCCACAACCTGTCTCGTTTACACTCAAACGCTTGTGCCAATGTGCCACGACAGACCTCAAGCCGTACTTGCATTTGTAAAACAGAAAAATAAGCCTAAAAAAAGGTTTTTCAACAAAAAGAAAACATTCCGTGAATAATGAAGATTCATTTAATGGTAATAACGCAGCAAGTAGAGCTCGCGAGGTTTACGATCTGGATTATGAAGGATGGAGGAGGAAATGATACGTTTTTTGTCGTTTATATGTGGAAACGTGTCATAGCTAAATTTTGCGGGGCTTTCACCCAAAATCATAATGGGTCACTCAAGAAAAACAGTGATAATTACTTCTTTGTAAGATCTTTCTTGGTTTAAGGTTATTATAGGTATAGTGACACTTACCATCTATGACACAGATAAAATAATAAAAATGCGAAATTTATATTTAGTGTTATAGTTTCTTGTTGTTAATACAACTAACCGTTTGAGTGAAATATGAAGACCAAGCTCTGATTTCGAACTATACTGGTATACAAAAAAAACTTTTAAATTGGTAATTATAAGATATATATATCTATATATATATATAGTATATATATATATAATATTATATATATATGATATTAAGATATATATATATATCTATAGCTATATTCTATTATATATATATATATAAATCTATATATAATATCATATCTAATATAATAATATATATATATATAATATATATATATATTATATATATATATATATATATATATATATATATGTATTGTGGTTGTTAAGGCCCAACGGCGCAGTGACTCTAGAAGCAATGCTCGTGCGTTCAATTTCCTCGCCCCTGAGCATATAACTAAAAACTAATCTATTTATTAATTTACCAAAACTTAATTGTATACGTATTAATTACAAAAAACAAAAACACGCCCGTTTCGAAAAAAGGGGGTGTTCGGTAAAAATCATGAAATATCACAAAGGGGTTCAGTAAGATCTCATGTATATAAATAAGCAAGTAATTAAGTAACGGTAAGTTTGACCCTCACCACGTATCACCAAGGGGGAGGGGAGGTTTCACATGCTTCAAAAAAACATCACGTGATTAATGGACGGCCTTTAAGTAACCTGAATCGTGGTCCACGGACACAGCATGCGACTGGCCGCGATAAGTTATTGGTACGATCCCCACTAGAGGAACTGAAATATTTTATATTTTCTTTTTTTCATGCTTTGTTAACAACGCAAAGCACGTTTTTGACTTCCACTTCATGCCTCGAATTCGGCAGAAAGTGTTTTAATTTGAACGATGTGGTGTTCACTAGTTTCTCTTCTTCTTTCCTCTGCTGGCCCTGCCATATTATACTACTGAAGTTATTACCGACTTCAGTTTTTTATAGTCATGTAATAACTTTTTTTGAAAATAAAGATTATTATTATTATTATATGCGGGATACAGCGCGATGCTGACAAATTGGTGCTGAAAAATTAAACGTTTCATTCCTTTATACGTGTACATATAGTTATTATTGTCAAATAAACAATATTTAATCAAATGAAATATCGTATTACTTTCAAATACTATTCATGTCGAATTATTTCAAAGGAAAAAAATAAATGTATTGTTGGTAAGCCTCTCTCCAGCGATGAAAGGAATGAAATATAAAATCTTCGTCCGCTTCTAAAGCTGTTATGTCAGAGGCTAATGAAATCATTTGTTTTGATATCTCTTGACAACATTTTTGTATTTAATTTGATGGAACTCAATCATGATCATACTTGTGTACAACTGGCATTGAATAATTAATAATTAATATAAATAACTATAAATATTTAATGTTTCATTTCTTCGCTCTGGTAATAAGGCAAAGCGCGGCGTTGAGTTCCGCCACTCAACACGCGCTGCCTCAATTCGGCGGAAAGTGGGGAACGGAAGTGGAACGGAGTGTCATAACACTAGGTTTCACTTCCTTTTCCTCTGCCTACCCTGCCTAGTGCGGGATACAGCGTGAAGCTGAAAAAAAAATGTAGAGAGTAATGTCTTTCATTTTCACGATTGTTACACATTTTAAATGAAACACTTTTAATCGGATTAATCGCGTATCTACCCGTGACCACGGACTACTGTAAAGTGTTCGAAACGTCGGGTTTCCCAAAAACATGTTTAACAATCAGTATACGTGATTAATCCGGTTAAATTTTTTTCATTTAAAAAAATGTACAGAAGTTGTCGGTTCTGTCCACGGCCTTTTTGCCGGATACAGCGTGAAGCTGAAAAAAAATACTGATTCTGAGTGTTCATGGGACTAAATTGATAATGAACGACGTTATACATGTATAATATAGCCAATTGTCTAACGTATTTCCTGAGATGAGAATTTCAATCTAAACCAACTTCATTGCTTTTATATTAATCTAATTAATAGAAAATGTAAATGTTATTTAACTTACTTAATGCCACTTCTAAGGATTTCTTTGCTGTTTGAATTGTCGTTTTCCTTATATTTTTTCCGATGATTAAGGTCGAGTTAGTTCTTGAGAAATAAAGTTTTGTGACAGTGTGTACTTAATAATATTCGAGATGTTTTTATTTAAATTGAAAATATACATTTTATGTTTTTTTAGATATAAATAACAATTGGGATTGACTATTTTTATAATAGAAATATATAAAATATTAAATTTAGAAGTAGCGGGACTTGAACTGCTCCTTTTGGATACCGTTCAAGCTATGGCAAGTCACAGGTACATTTTATCAAGCATCGTCGAAATTCTTATTCGCTTTTTATAATGCACTTTTATTGTTACCATCTTTGTAAGGATAATTTAAACATTAACCTCTTCTTGATCGTTTAGCAAGAGAAATAATAGAAATATTTAAACTTTTAACGTTTTTCAAAGTAATAATTTAATTTAATATATCTTGAGGCCTGTCGTGGCGCAGCGGCACAAGAGTGTGACTGTAACCGACAGGTTCTGGGTTCGATCCCCAGTCGAGGAAATGAAATATTTAATATTTTCAATTTAAATATTTAATGTTTCATTTCTTCGCTCTGGTAATAAGGCAAAGCGCGGCGTTGAGTTCCGCCACTCAACACGCAATGCCTCAAATTTGGCGGAAAGTGGGGAACGGAAGTGGAACGGAGTGTCATAACACTAGGTTTCACTTCCGTTCCCTCTGCCTACCCTGCCTAGTGCGGGATACAGCGTGAAGCTGAGAGAGAGAGAGAATATCTTGTACATGGCAGAGTACGTAGAGCTATAAAAAATTGGTTTTAAACACTCTTCTCATTACGCTCGCTCCTATCCTATAGTTTTTTTAATTAACTAAAAGCAAAAACATCATCACTGTACGATATTCACGTATAACCGAAATTCACATATACAATAAACAGTTTACATAACAAAAGGCGCTTTCCGTTGATCCAAGGGATGATAGGGACAGTGCCATTCTTGCTTATCGGCACGTGAAATAGTATTTACGTTGTTTTCTCACTAAAGCTTATGTTTTCATTTTCGCAAGTTTAATAATTTGTGTTTGAATGTACATGAAGGTTGTCGTGGCGCAGCGGCAGCAAGTGTGTGACTGTAAACGACAGGTTGTGGGTTTAAACTCCACTCAAGTAAATTAATTTTGTAATACTTTTAAATTAAATATTTAATATTAATTTCTTCGCTCTGGTAATGAGGTAAAGCGCGGCCTTGAGTTCTGCCAAAAGAATTGTACATGTTTTAACTTATTTGATCATTGAATAACTGAATTGAACTATTAATCATTAGACTTAATCTGAACTATATAAGCTATCAACAGGCAAACTTCTGTCTTATATTGATTCAACGATATTATTTTGGATTAAGCTGTATCCCGCAAAGGGTAGGCAGAGGGACCTTGAGAGCCTAGTTTTAAGACACCGTATTCCGTTCTCCACTTTCCGCCGAAGAAGCAATACATGTTAAGTGGCGGAATTCAACCCCGTGTTTTGCCTTGTTACCAGAGTGAGATAATTAAATGAATATTTAATTTCCTCTAATTCGCACGCCTGTGCCCCTGAGCCATGGCAGGTGATAAAACTCTAACCATCCATAACCAATTACCCCGCGATCATATCTAAAGGAGTTACAGATTTTGTTTTATTGCGTCCCCATTGGCTGGGTGTCATAAAATTTAAGAGAAAGAACGAAAAAGCTATAAAACTACTGTACGAACCTTTCTGTTATCGCTCTCGAGTCCGCCTTTACGATACACGCGCACTTCGATAAAGTCTTACGACGGGATTAGAGATATAGTAATTGGACAATGTATAGCGACTTGTTTCTTTTCCGTTTATTTCGTTATATTGAAAGTAAATAGACTAATCGTGCAATATTGTTATTATTTCAAATGCCGATTGATATATCTTTTCAAGATTTCAAATATTTCAGGTTTAGTATATGTCGCGGCGTTGTGTTACGCTGATGATTGTGATCGTGGCAACATTTACATGTCCTGGTGTCATGTCCAGGAAGTTTTTGCGTTATTGACGAACAACTGACTCTGTAGAAGGACGATCCTACTTACGTATACTGTCACTATCTATCAATATACATCATATGCATCCGAAATGCCCTACATTATTCCATCTCTAGTTATGCCTGAATTTATTTACAATTTTCCTTATGAAATATTTTGAAATGTTGCGCGAGAATTTATTAGAGGACTTTGCAAAAGTAATTTGAAGTTTCAGCTTCGAGCCGTAGCTCGGTTGTGTTCCGCTAAAGACTTTTAGTAACATTTTTAAACTGTTATTGTAGCAGTGTTCAAGTAAATTGTTTTCGTTTACAACACTATAATAAAAATAAGTTGAAAAGTTTCAAGATTTGCTGGCTTGATTTTGTTGTTTTATTTAAATATTTATTGATGCCGCCACTTCCCCCGCTTAAAGTATATAGGTAAAAATAGTTGTTGTATTTTTTCAGCTTCACGCTGTATCCCGCTCATGGCAGGATAGGTTTTATTTTTGTCCAACAATAAAGAAGTCGTGGCGCAGCGGCACAAGAGTGTGACTGTAACCGACACGTTTTGGGTTCGATCCCTAGCCAAGGAAATGAAATATTTAATATTTTCAATTTAAATATTTAATGTTTCATTTCTTCGCTCTGGTAATAAGGCAAAGCGCGGCGTTGAGTTTCGCCACTCAACACGCAATGCCTCAAATTCGGCGGAAAGTGGGGAACGGAAGTGGAGTGGAGTGTCATAACACTAGGTTTCACTTCCGTTCCCTCTGCCTACCCTGCCAAGTGCGGGATACAGCGTGAAGCTAAAAAAAAAAATAAAAAAAATAAAGAATCATATATTTCGAGGGGGCGCTAGAAATATTTGAATAGTCGCATTAGGTCATAGTCGTATTAAGGTCGCTAGTAGCTTCACGCTGTATCCCGCACAAAGTAGGCTAGGCAGAGGAACATGGAAACCTAGTGTTTAAACACTCCGTTTGATATTTTAGTTCACTATTTTCTGCCAAACACTTGAGATATGGCGTGTTGAGTGACGGAACTCAATGTTACCGGAACAAGGAAATTAAATTGCTAAGTATTTTAATTCTACAACTGAGATCGAACTCACAGCCGTTGCGATTACAGTGCGCAACGACAGCCCCGCTATTAATTCTAACAAGCTGAGTCAAGTTTGGTAGTAAAAGAGAATTTGTAACTATTTAATAGGTAGTTTCGAACTTAACTCATTGAGAGTGAAGGAAACTCTGCTAAAATATTTAGAAGAAAAAATATATATTATATATTAATATAATATATTTTTATATTAATATATATTAAATATATTTTTTATTTGGTAATAAGGCAAAGTACGTAGTTGAGTTCCGCCTTTCAACACGCAATGTCTCAAAAATTAGGCGGAAAGTGGGGAACGGAAGTGGAACGGAGTGTCCCGGAGTAGGTTCCCGGGTTCCCTCTACCCACACTGCCTCGTGCGGGATACAGCGTGAAGCTGAAAAAAAATATATTTTATTATTTTTCTATATGTTTAATTATATTTCAGATAGATATTACGTAGATCTTAGTATTTCATGGAGAAAAAATCTTAATTAAGACTGTGTATACACTTGCATTCCTCCTTTAATGTTATCTACCGATAATCTATGACATTCAGTATTCTTTTAATTGCTATTCTTTTTAATATTTTCTTCCAATTTCACGCCCGACGAAAACGAAAAAAAAAATGTTAAGTATTTAATTTGGAAACATTAAATATTTTATTTCGTCGAGGGCGGATTGAACCCACAACCCATCCTTAAATACGCCAGTTATCTCTGTATGAAACGAGATCAGGAAAGGGAAATACGTGCAGGCAGGCAATAAATAAATGTCTTGCGATCTGTTTCCTTGCTTGTATTTTATGTGTTTTTTTTATGATAACCACATATATACAATCAGGAATTTTAATTGACAAAAAAATCAATCTAAACTGACATGTACAATGACAATATTTACTTTACATATTACCGGTGAAACAGAATTTCCCTTATACCCTAAGAATGTTATCTATTACCTAGGTAAATTATGTAAGGGACAATAATAAGCATATTATTTCGTACATTGCCCGGACGCCGCAGGTATTCTATACATACCAAAAATGTATAGATTTATTATATATATATATATATATATATATATATATATATATATATATATATATATATATATATATATATTTATATATATATATATATATATATATATATATATATATATATATATATATATATATATATATATATATATATATATATATATATATATATATATATATATATATATATATTATATATATATATATATATATATATATATATATATATATATATATATATATATATATATATATATATATATATATATATATATATATATATATATATATATATATATATATATATATATATATATATATATATATATATATATATATATATATATATATATATATATATGGCCTGTCGTGGCGCAGCGGCACAAGTGTGTGACTGTAACCGACAGGTTCTGGGTTCGATCCCCAGTCGAGGGAATGAAATATTTAATATTTTCAATTTAAATATTTAATGTTTCATTTCTTCGCTCTGGTAATAAGCAAAGCGCGGCGTTGAGTTGCGCCACTCAACACACAATGCCTCAAATTCGGCGGAAAGTGGGGAACAGAAATGGAACGGAGTGTCATAACACTAGGTTTCACTTCCGTTCCCTCTGCCTACCCTGCCTAGTGCGGGGTACAGCGTGAAGCTGAAAGAAAATATATATATATATATATATATATATATATATATATATATATATATATATATATATATATATATATATATATATATATATATATATATATATATATATATATATAACTTGAAAATAAAATAATTGAATAAAATTACATAAAATTTAAGTAAAGCGGTGGTGAGTTCGGCACTGTTCAGACAATGCTTAAGAAAAATGGCGTAAAAGTAAGAATTTAGTGTCTTAACACTATGGTCTCTCTGCCTACACTGCTATAAGCGATAAAAAAGTGAAGAATGTAAAAAAATATATAAGATACCAAATTACTTTATTAATTTAATTTCGTTCTTATAATTGTATAGCTCTAAAATGTCACTCTACGAGTATGTAACATGAACATATAGTATAATTTTGTCTCACAAGGCTGCACATTTAGAGCGCAATTGTATCTTCATATATTTTACTTATCTCAACGTTTTGTTCCATACATACTAGTACTGCAGACGGCAATTTTGCAGCCCAGTAATTTTCTTGGGAACAAACGAAGAATGTATTTTATATGTTCTTACTTAGTTACGATCGTATGAAAGCAATTCAAGCGAACTAAAAGGGCGAACTTTTGGAGGCATAACAGTCGTATTTGCTTTAACTCAGTTCACTCTTTATTAATATTCTGGGGAATGTCTAGACATTATCAGCGAATATGATGGACGTTGTGAATTCTAATCCTTCTTGAACGTACATATGTAATAAAATTCTGCTATTATAGTATCTTCGAGTAAAATTTAGTATGCTTTCTTGTGTAAATAAAAAAAAAAATATTTGTGTAAAAGTCATACAATTTTAATTCATATTTTTTAAGCTTTACGCTATAAATAATATGATTGGTAAATAGAATAGAACTTGGGAACTTTTTAAGGCACCCCGTTCTTCACTTTCTGCAAAATTTTCGGCTTTGTGTATTGAGGGGTGGAACTTAACGCCGCGTTTTGCTTTTAACCACAGCGAATATTAACTATTTATTTAATTTTTTCAAGTGAAATAATAAATTAATAAAATACACTGTGTACCATGTTTCAGTTATTAGTAACGAAAATACAAAATAATTTATAACTAGCAGCCAAAATACGGCTTCGCCCGCTTAAGGGTATTTTTTTTCTTATACTTAAAAAATAAACAATTTATAATATAACTATAATTACTTCTGTTATTTTATATATAAAAAAAGAAGCCAGTCCAAATATCCCAGGTTATAAATATGAAAATATTTACTCGCTCATGAAAGAACTTTTCCTTTTAAACATCCTGTTCCTGACAGGTGACGGGAAGCAATGGTCAAACCTTAATTAAAGAATAAGGTACGTAGAAAATTGGCTATACAAAATATTTTCACTTGTATTATTTTTTTTTTTTAATTTCACTATGTAGCCTCGAACGAACGAACATAGCAGTGTATTCATATGGAACTTGGAAACCTTGTGTAAATATATTCCTTCATTAAAATATTTTAAAATCGCACTGTCTTTAATTTTCTGCAAGCATTGTTGGTTCAGTGGTGGAACTCAACGCAGCGTTTTTGTTTCGTTACGAGATTTGAAAATATTTAATTTCCTCGAATGGGATTGAACCCACAACTATCAGTGTATATAGTCACACACTTGTGCCGTTACGCCACGACTGACATAAAATTTATTGTTATAGAAAAATAAAAAAAACATGCGAAGCCGTGGTTGTGGCTTACCACTTAGGGAAATTGCTTAGTTCGTTTTTCGCGCTTCTGTAAAACCATTTTTAATCATGGTTCCTGACTTATTTTTAGGGAAAATCTCACTTGAAATAAGTAAATTTCTTTATAAAATATACAAAAAAAAAGACCTAAATATTTGGTCTTGTTTAAATAAGTAAATTTCTTTATTATTTTTTTTATGGTAGAGACGGCAAACGAGAGTACGGGTCACCTGATTGTAAGTGATCACCGTCGCCCACGGCCCCGTGTAACTCCAGAGGAGCTACAGGAGCGTTGCCATCTTTTAAGGTGGATAGGGCCCGGCATTACCTAATGCGAAACGCAGTGGCCAAAGCCACTACTTAACGCCGGTCTTAAATGCCGGGGGTGGTAATAATCCGGTCGAGTCTGCCCATGCGTGTTGCCATTGCTGGCAACGTGACTCTACCACACGCACTTTAGTCGCCTCTTACGACACCATCAGTACCAGGGTGATCCTATTCTAAGCCGGAATCACACGGCAAAAAATACAAAAAAAATATACAGAAAAAAAAAATTAAGACCTAGATATTTAGTTTAATATATTTCTTATACGATACGCTAAAAGTCTCTGTAGCATTTTAGAACTATAGTTAGATTTTACCAGCTTCAAGCTCTTAGCTCGATGACAGAAAAGAGGGAAGATTAAGGATACTGTTTCCGTCGTACCGTCCGATTATCTAGACAATGCGTGTTGTGGTAGAACTCAACGCTGGACCTGATAGAATTCTATCTTCACGATTTGTGTTTTATATAAGTTTATGGTTGTTAGCTGAAACAAGGCATAACGCGGCGTTAAGTTACGCCACACAGGCCGCAACGCTTCAAATACGTCTGAAAGTAGGAAACGGAATGGAGTGTCTTAAAACTAACACTGCAGCATATGCGCGATATAACGTAAAGCTCAAGCAAAATTATATTTTCGAAGCCAAACCCATCTTTTGTAATAATATTGAAAATTAATCGGAATTATAATTGGAATATATCTTTATAATAAATAAATAAATAAACTCCAACTTTACAGTAACTTAATTATATTCTTTTTTAATTCGGGCTTTTATTTCGGTTGTAGAAAACGTAAAACAGTCTAGTTCTCGTTTTTATTTCACTCATCTCTCACAGAATGACTCAGAAGGTTCATAAGTTGTTTGATGTTATTTTTTTCTCGAGTAATATTTATTTGGTACTTGTACAAATGAAAATATATTTTAATACATATTCTTTAATGCTTTTTTTTTTTATTTCTGCATATATCGAACTAAACTAAAATAACTTTATTAATGAAGTCCAATATATGTAAAACGAAAAAAATAAAGAATATGTATTATAATATAATTCAAAGTTCCTGGGAACCTAATGGTAAGAGTTAAGACATTCTGGTTCAAGGAAGATTGGGAATCGAACCCACAATAACCGCACCCCTAATCTGTGACAGCCTCTATACCCTGTTTTGTTTTAGTTATCATTTAATCTTCTGAAGAAAATATATTTAAAAAAGATGTGAAAGCTCGTATTCGTAGACTTTTAGTAATATTATAAATTTGATATATTTCATATCAAAATAAAACCAGTGGCCTATCGTGGCGCAGCGGCACAAGCATGTGACTATAACCGACAGGTTCTGGGTTCGATCCCCAGTCGAGGAAATGAAATATTTAATATTTTCTATTTAAAATATTTAATGTTCCATTTCTTCGCTCTGGTAATAAGGCAAAGTGTGGCGTTGAGTTTTGCCACTCAAAGAAAGTGGGGAACTGGAAGTGGAGCGTTGTGTCTTAACACTAGGTTCCCGGGTTCCTTCTGACTACCCTGCCTCGTGCGGGATACAGCGTGAAGCTGAAAAAAGAAATAAAAAAAATATTTAGATTTAGGTTTGAGTCACTTTCTCTTTATCTTTTACATCCTAAAATTGAGAAAGCCTTTACGAAATACGTTTAAAATACACAAACAACAGTTCAACGAGTCTGGCAAAAAATAAATACCACAATAGTAATTATATTGTCGTTTATCTTTTTACCAATTGCTTTTTACTCTGATATTTTTTTTGCTTCACGCTGCATCCGGCACAAAGTAAAATAGGCACTCGGCAATCAAAAATTAGGACCCTCCATTCTCATGAAGACAATTGCGTTCCCAACTTTCCTTAGAGAGGCGTTGCGTGTTGAGTGGTGGGCGCAACGCCGCGATATTCTCCATTATCAGAGCAAAAAAAGCGATATTAAATATTTCATTTCCTCGATTCGGTTTGAACATAGCGTTTAAAATTGCAAGCCTGCGCCCCTTCGGTACGACTGACCTCAAACATCTTATATTTATAAAACAAAATATTACAAATGAAAAATTTAAAAAATATTACCAAAACATGTATTTTTTTTTCAGCTTCACGCTGTATCCCGCACTAGGCAGGGTAGGCAGAGGGAACGAAAGTGAAACCTAGTGTTATGACACTCCGTTCCACTTCCGTTCCCCACTTTCCGCCGAATTTGAGGCATTGCGTGTTGAGTGGCGGAACTCAACGCCGAACTTTGCCTTATTACCAGAGCGAATAAATGAAACATTAAATATTTAAATTGAAAATATTAAACATTTCATTTCCTCGACTGGGGATTGAACCCAGAACCTGTCGGTTACAGTCACACTCTTGTGCCGCTGCTCCACGACAGGCCTCATCATGCATACTCTATAAAATTGACTTCATAGGGCTATTAGTCACGAACACTGCTCAGAATCTGTGTCAATTGTTTACTCTTAGCCCTAGATATCCACTTGATAATTTACTTAGAAGAGAGAATTTTGTTTTACAGTACTTGAGGTCAGTAACGAAAAGCAATGACTGTGGGTTCTATTTCCACAGTGGAAACGTTATACTGTTAACGGTAACGATAACAAAGCGTGGCATTAAATCTTGGCACCCAATTTGTAATGGTTAAATCAAAGAAGAACTATTCAAATTGAATTATCTTTAGCATTATAAAAATAAAGAATGATGTGTCTGTAAACTCTTTACTAAATTTGCGGTTTATATTAAACTTCATGGTAAGAAACTCCAAAGTTTTCCACTTTCCGCTAAATTTAAGGTAATGTTGAGTGTCGAGTGGTGTAACGCAATTCCGCGGTTTGCCTTGTTACCACAGCGAGGAAATGAAAATTTCATTGCCTCGGGTGGGGATCGAACCCAGAACCTGTCGCGCTTGTACCGCTGCGCCACGACAGGCCTCAAGTTTCCGCTAAAATGATATCTGACATATTGAGTGCGACTGTACACACGACACTCCAGAAAATAAAATATTTAATATTTTCATTCGCATCACTCGCTGGAAATCTATTACCTAAGTTTTCTCTGCCTACCCTGCTTTCCTGCTATGCCTATAATTGCCGTGTGATTCCGGCCTTGCCGTGTGATTCCGGCTTAGAATAGGATCACCCTGGTACTGATGGTGTCTTAAGAGGCGACTAAAGTGCGTGTGGTAGAGTCACGTTGCCAGTAATGGCAACACGAGTGGGCAGTCTCGACCTGATTATTACCACTCCCGGCATTTAAGACCGGCGTTAAGTAGTGGCTTTGGCCACTGCGTTTCGCATTAGTTAATGCCGGGCCTCGGTGCCTTTCCACCTTAAAGGACGGCAACGCTCCTGTAGCTCCTCTGGAGTTGCACGGGGCCGTCGGCGACGGTGATCACTTACCACCAGGTGACCCGTACGCTCGCTTGCCGTCTTTTCCATAAAAAAAAAATGTACGAGATGAAGCGTATAGTTGAAAGCAACTTCAAATTAATAGGTTAAACCGCTTCATTTTCGCCATGATACTCTGATCGCACTACACTATAAATCAAACAGATATGCAATTTATATAAAACAATAGTGCTCATTTTTACAGCCATAAGAGATTTTATTACCCGCGTACTTTGTTCCCTGAGGTCTTATCTTATCTCGAGTTGAAGCACTTAAAATGGCTGTAGCGTCGAACCCTTTGACGCAAGGGATGATTTATTTAATCCGAAGATCCTGTTATATTGTTTCTGTCTACTTTTGTTTATATAAAGAAATATAGACTAAAATGAAAATGTGAGCAATATTTTATAGCAATTCGTTATGACTTAAAACAAAAGAGAACAAAAGAGACAGTAAATTCTAATATTTTTTGTATGTTAAGGCCTAAGGAGGGTGACTGTAAATGTTACTGTTATAGGTTCATTTTCACTCAGTGAATTAAATGTTTAATATTTTTAAATAAAAATATCGAGGTTATCTTAGCTCTGGTAACGAGACAGACAGCAAAACGCGGCATTCAGTTTCGCCACTCCACAATCAAATGTTACTCTAGATTCCCAAGTTCATTGAAAATAAAACTGTAAAAGTATAAAAAAATAGCTACAGGTACACACTAGACATAACAACATTTAAAATTAGAGATTATTCAATAGTTTGTAGCCAACTGAGAGAAAAAGATAAGCGAGTGGATGATAGAAAAGATTCATGTGATAACGAAAAATATACTTATCAAGTCAAAATTTTAAATTTTACGAATATGGCGTTGCCCTATTTGTTAGAATTAAGCTGGACAGCTATTTTCCTACCCTGGCCCGACACCTATCCGCATAACGTTTATAACGTTTAGTTTATATAACGTTTAGTTTATATTTGTCCAGTACCTTCATATATATATATGTATGAGGTAGGCAAAATGATTATATGCAGAAATATTTTCGCATAATCTATCGAAATTCAGTAATTTCGTAGAAATATTCTATATCGAGATACACTTGTTCGGCTATTTTTTAGCTACACGCTGTAGCCTGCCTAGGAGGAACTTGGGAACCTAATGTCAAGACACTACGTCTACGTAAACCTAATTCTCGAGGCATTGAGTGTCGTAACTCAACGCTACGCTTTGCCTCGATACCAAAGATTGAGGTGATAAGAAATTTAAATATTTCATTCACTGTATCATAATATGAGGCCTGTCGTGGCGCAGCGGCACAAGCGTGTGACTGTAACCGACAGGTTCTGGGTTCGATCCCCAGTCGAGGAAATGAAATATTTAATATTTTCAATTTAAATATTTAATGTTTCATTGCTTCGCTCTGGTAATAAGGCAAAGCGCGGCGTTGAGTTCCGCCACTCAACACGCAATGCCTCAAATGCGGCGGAAAGTTGGGAACGGAAGTGGAACGGAGTGTCATAACACTAGGTTTCACTTCCGTTCCCTCTGCCTACCCTGCCTAGTGCGGGATACAGCGTGAAGCTGGAAAAAACTGTATCATAATATTACTCACAATCGAGCTTACTTTTAGTTCGAACCGCAATTCTAGTGTGTTGATCATAGCGCATTAGGACAGCTTAAATGTATTTTAAATGAATCATTTTTAATCATATTAATCGCGTATATTGAGTTGTAAACAATTTTTGGAAACCCGACGTTTCAAACATTTAACAGTAGTCCATGGTCACGGGTAGACTGAGCGGTAGACTGAGGTGGCATTTGTCTATCATTT